>ML798418.1:315324-364697 GCA_009831015.1 Picea engelmannii
ATAATAAAGTGAATTAATGAGTGTATTATAAGTCAAAGTGAATACAAAATAAATTATTTCAATAATAAGTTTAATGGAGAAATTAGAAGTGGGTTAACCCTAAAATAAGGAAAGTGGGGCCAAGTGACCTAGAAGATGTTTTTCAGGAAGCTACTTGGAGAGTATAAATAAGAGGCAAGGCTCTCTCATTTTAATCACACTTGAGCATATTGAATATATTTAGGTGTCTAAGGTAACCAAGGATATCTAAGAAAAAATTCTGAGGGAAGGTGAAGAAAAGAAGGCCGAAATGCAAGGAAGGATAAATTCTTTTGATGGTGCTTTCTAAGGTATCTTATTTACAGGTCATCTCACCATTTTTGCTATAACTTTTTTTTATATAATGATTCAGACCATAAAATTGTTATTCCATTGAGAAAACATATCCAAGTATCTATGGTAAAAAAATTATCTTGTGGGTCATTGTATTTATGGAGTTACACTCCGTGGAAAATAGGGTTTGTGGCTAGTCTTGAAACTAGTCAAAAACAGGTGTTTCGGATAAAAACGTCATAACTTCTTCATAACAGATCCAAATTCCGTGAAACCAAATGTGTTGGTTAGATTAAATGTTTTAGTATGTTGTGTAACTTTTTTATTTAAATTCAACAAATATTCCATCTGGGGCATGCTCTACAAGGTCTCTCTCTAGAATAAGCTAGAATTCAGCAAGGTATGCCATTTTTTCTATAACTCCTTTTTTGAGAGGTTCCAAGTAGTGAAACCTGGAGGAATTGCACAAAAAACACTAAATAACATTGTGTATTAGTTTAAAATATGTATACATTACAGGTACAAAGTTATGATTACTTCAAGTTAGGTTTGTTGACTAATTCAAAACTAGGCATGTGAGACTAAAGAAAAGTTTGATGAAAATGATAGTCTCTTCTTGAAGTTAAGGAAGGTTTGTTGGAATGTGATCATATAAAAAAGGTCTATTACAGAGCTACAAATAATATTTGGATGATGAAATTTATGAGGGCTTTTGGTTGAGGTACATGTTGAGTACATGTTTGAGACAAGTAGTTGATGAGTTGGCACATACATGAAGTGTATAGTTGATGATGTTGGTACATATTGACGAGTCATAGTTTATGAGTAGTTGACACATGATTCGCACATACTTGGTACATGGTTGAATGCACTTGTTTATGGTACAGGTTGATTATAGGTTATTTGGTTTAGGTTGGTTCATGGTTGATGCACTTGTTTATGGTACGGGTTGATTATAGTTTGAGGTATAGGTTGATGCATGGTTCGTATTTATTGGTACAGGTTTATAGTGGTATATATCACAGTGACATGTTGACAGTGGTTCCATCATTCTACTTCTGCTTCAGGGAGGTTGGACAGGGAAAGGATAGGTGTTTGTAGACACCTTTCTGTTGTAGCTGGAGAACATAGGGGGTTGTAGCCTCCTTCTGGTTGTAGCTAGAGAATTGGGGAGTTGGAGCTTCCATCAGGTTGTAGCCTAAGAAAATAGGGGGTTGGAGCCTCCTTCCAGATGTGGCTAGAAAACAAAGGAAGTTGGTGCTTCCAATGAATGTAATTCTTCAAGACATATGAGAAAAAACATTCTATGGTTTTCTCCCGATTTGGGTTTCCACATAAAACAATGGTTTACTATGTATCTGTATTTTTGTTCATTTGCTCATTTATTATTTACTCTGCAGTTATTGGATGATAATGCTTCATTGATATAAAACTTGGATTATATGGCTAAAAAAGATTAAATTTCTCTATTACTGATTCACCCCCCTCTCAGTAATCCAACAAATTTCCTGAGTGTCATTTTCTTGCACATGTCTCCTTGCTATGAGAATTAGTTTGTTCCTTGTGCTTTGAACTAGTATGCTTTGCGAAACTCATTCCTCCTTTGTAATGTAGCATTCTTTTATTCTTTTTCAAGATATTTTAAAATATTGAAAAGGACAAAAAAAATCAAATATACCCCAAAAAGAGGATGGGAAACTTATTTTCTTTTTATGGCAACACAATAAGTCTCCCTTGGAAAAATCACATCCTTATTTTTGTTAGTCAAGATATGGGATTTAATATGACCTTAGGAAGTTATTCCCTCTACTTAGAGCTATGTCCACCTTCATTTGGTTATTCTTCCAAACACATGGAGATTTTGCGTTTCCTCCTGCATCATGAAGTTATGTAAAAGTCATGTTGCCTGAGTCTGATCATCTGTCGTGTTATTGTCCAAGGGGAGTTTTTACTCAGCCTGAGTTGACCCTTCTATAGTTTGTCTTTTGCCCTCATGCCCGGCCATCCCGAAAGTCCAATCAAGTCCTTGTTCAAAATCACTGAAGTTCTCTGCCTGATCATCGAGATCCTCTTGTCTGTTCCCCGACGAGTCATCAAATATCTCTGGGTAGTGAAGTCATACACTCACATTAAACTCCTAGGCATGTTTTGAAGATCTTGAAGTTGGTTCTCGAGCTCTGAAGGCCTGATCTCCAACTAGTAGACGTCATTGGCTTCTTGAAGATGGATACTATACATGTATATCTTTGATTTTGAGATGTAGATCTGTTGTGTATGGCTCATGGATACACTTTATATAGTTATATGGCATGGATCTGTAGTGTATATGATTTGCAACCATTATTTATTTCATCTTGAGCATGTGTATGCCTGCCTCAGTGAGACAATTGTCATTTTTGCAGATGGAACCTCCCGAACTCTGGTCTCGGGCTCACTCGCTTCATACATTGGTGAAGATTTGTAATGTATTTCGGCTGTTAGATGCTCTTTTGACCTCACACATTAGGGGGGATTTGTTATAACCCTAAATTGCACCATACATGTATACCTAGGATCAGGCCATCTTACTTGCTATCTTTTCCAAGCCATCACTAAGCAACTCTTCTTAAAAGCCATATTTTTGAAGATGTATGCGCCCTGCACCACTATTGCCCACTATTATCACTGAAATTTTGTGCACACATGGTTACAAGAACTCATCATTGTCAAACAGTGATGAAGTCATCCATGGACCTGAATTAATACTAAAACATTCATAAAAAGGTCAAAAACTATACAAAGTAGTGAAAAATTGAAGAGCACTATGAAGACATTGGGCGCACGCGCATGCACGGAACAGGAACATAGAAATCACGTACAGGCACATGATGCGCGACCATTATCACAAAAAATCGTGCACCTGCTAAACGACACATTTATGAGAGTGGTCGGCCTCCCACCCACTTATGGTTCAACTCCCAAGCTGATTTGACCCTCAAATCTGGACTGGATCCAACTGGTGGGCTGGTCAAAGACCTAGGAATGCCCTAATTGGTCTCTTTTCACACTACAAAGCAATTAAACAATAACCCAAAGCAATGCTATAAAAAGCCATGAATGTCACTCATTTTTTCAAGGAATTCAAAGTAATGTTATGCTGCCTCTATTGTCTTGAGGACTCCATCCTTATCAAGAGCATATTGGAACCATTACATTAGACAATCCATCTCAACCATTGAGTGGATTTGTAAAGAGTTCTTTCATCATTTTCCAATTTTCTTTTGTTGTAAGAAGAGCTATATAGTGGGGGTCCAAGAGCCCTCCCTTGGAGGAAGAAGGGACTCATAGTCCCATTTCTTATTGGTGCTTTGTTTCACTAATAGATCAACCTCAACATTGGTGGCATGGGTCTTATGGTTCTTTTTGTTTCTATGTCCTTATGCTCATGAATTTGATTTTTATTGCATCTCTTAGTTTAATTCTTAATTGTAGTTTTTATTTTCTTTCCCTAACTCTTTTCCTTGCAGCTATCCTACTCAACAGACCCAAATGATCTTGCAAGCACCTCTATTTTGCTCACCAAGGTGACGAAAGAGGTGCAACCCAGGTCAAGGCGGGAATCAACCCTAGCAGAACCAACCTATTGGGGGAAACCAATACCAAGACCCCCAAGGGGGCATGAATACCAATATACCACACCAAGGGAAGAACAACAATATTCGAACTAACTTTCCTTGTGCCATATGTAATGAGTATGGACATTACACTCATCATTTCCCCCAAATTCCTGACCTCCAACGGATGAGGGCATCCATGCACTCACAGGGCCCTCTGACACCAATTGCCCCTCAAAAGGCCCCACAACAATACGTACAAAAAACCCCCCTAGCCGTACTACGAAACCCCATTCCATACCAAGGTATGATGACCACCCAACAAGTGATCAACCCTGCCCCACCACAAATGGGGCAATATGCAACCCTGGGTGCCATTCAACCCAGGAATTCGATTGATTGCAGTATCCTCCTCACCAGTGAATAAATTCTTCTCCAAACTCACAATCATCAATATGGCATGCCTCACGACTCTACCCCAACCACCTCAGAAACATGACCAGTTACCACAGGACAACCATTGATGATTCCACGTCCTAACGTGAAACCCATTCCTCGCATACCACGTATGCCTTTATGACAGAATGTACATAACCCTCATGCTAAGGCTACTCATAATTATAGTCTGGTTGATGACTTAGCCTAGTCTCCCATAGACATATTTGTATTGGAGGTCCTCCAAACCTACCCATCATAGAGAAAATCCTTGCTTTCTGCCTTGGGGGAAATCGACATAGCTGACACCCAACTGATCACATTTGATTCAGATAACAGAGAACCACATCTTCCCACCCAAGTAGCCTTCCAGATACCAGTTAATATCTGGAACACCACAATTTATCGGTGTGTCATCGATGAAGGTGCATCCACCTACATCATGTCTAAAGATGTATGGCATAAAATTGGCTCCCCTGAGCTAGTACCCTCTACCATCACCCTTCGTGCTTATGATGGTCGACCAACATATTCCACAGGGCTTTGTCAAAATTTCCCCATAGAACTTGGGGTAAAAATCATCCTCATTAACATTAAAGTTATTGATGCCTATCTTGATTACAATATCCTTCTCGGACGCAACTACATGTATGCTATGAAGGCGGTTGCCTCTTCTGTGTTTTGTACAATGATGTTCCCCCATAATGGGAAGATCGTCACCATCGACCAACTTACACATTACGAGCCTAACCATTTCGCCAACATTAATAAGATTGATAACAATGGCCCTATATTATTCCAAGCCCCACCCATGTTGGACACTTGTCAAGGAACACCGCCATTCCTAAACCCATAATTTTCAACACAAGTGTGTGTAGTTTACTCTAAAGGAACTGACATGGAGGATACCCTTCCTCCTAAGACGACTTCTATCAAATTTGATGTCCCACTAGTCGCATAGCTCCCCCCTCATGAGCCTCTTGCGAACTCGTCGACTCCACTAGTTCACGAGTTCACCTCTCCCTAGGGCCATATCCCAGTTTGGGAGAAAGTTCCCCAAGCCATTACTCAAACCCCCTTCTTTTACCCACTTGCTAACCTCCCTGCCATAGTTGGGGGCAGGTGAAAGAAGAAGGAGCCCACAACTCTACTCCCCCCATGCATACAACCTCCTTGCGCACTATGTGAGAAAGATGGACACCCAACCCAAAAATGCCAATCTCTACCTAAGTTACGAAACCTAATTCCCCTCAATCCAAAACCATCACCGCTTGCCACTATAGCAAGTACTGCCACTACCTCCCATAATTCAAGTAGCAAAGGGATACGCACCAAATTCGCTTGTGCCATATGTTTAGATTATAGCCATTATACACACCATTGGCCATCTATCCCATACGTCTGCCACACATTAGCCGCGACACGTCACACATATCTTCTTGAGTTTCCTCCGCCACTCCATACCAATGCTCCTGTGAATGTGATTCATTATACTTCTTCATCATTCCTTGAGAAAAGGGGAAGTACATGTCCTCCCCCCAAATTACCACCCGATCGTCCATAGTGTCAGTAACACTGGGATGGCATTATGGACCCACCATCCATATCTAATCCCTTCTCCCACTTTCATTTTTTTAATAAACGAGCCCATAAGCTCTGTCTTCCGCACCACCTTCGGCCTCTTATACAAACATTTCCATCTGGTGATCATTTTCCTATTTTCTTGATGGAGCATCTGCCCATGACACACTCAGGTACACATGCGCATATTGAAAATTATCAAATAAATGCTCATATGTTTGATTCTCTTCAGATATTGTTCACATCGGGTATTTGGTTTTCATGTGTGCAGGTACTTGGTCATCATACATCAACACAACCCCTTCAGGTATATACTCAGTACTGGCATGTAGTCATTCCCTCTGAATCTCACTTACATTTCTAGTCACACCCTCTGACATTTGCCTCTAAGATCCCCATTTCCATCTCTGTAGTACCAACACCTCCATTTGCATCTTCGGTACTGTCACCCGGTAGCACTCTTACCCACATGATTTGTCCCATTCATAGCACCCTTTTGCGCTTTTGACACTCATGTTGTTTTTTCAAAACCCTTTAGGGATGGGAGTCCTGATAGTCTTACATCATCTCGCGAATCAACCACATATGCCTTCTCCTCATTTTTGCTAGCTTTCCCAACGGACTCCCAAATTATCTCTTCACGGTTCTATTTTTGGAATGCACCTCCATAGTATCATGAACTCTCCATTTCATCCACAATCCATTTGTCGATCTGCAAATTTCCCTTCATTTTGCCTACCTCATACAGAAACACACCCATGGGGCCCCCACCCTCCATCAGTTCTTTGAGACAATTATGCCCTACCCAGGCCAACCATATCACATTGGGGCACCCATTTCTATATTTGTACACTTATCCCAAATTATTCTTTATTTATTGTACAAACTCCTTTATTTCCAGCAGTTACATTACCTTTTTGTCATTACCTTTCTGTCATCACCTTTGGCGACCTTCTTCCCTTTTTTGGCCAACGCAACCCATGTCACCCTTGGTTGGGGCACCACTTATCATCCACCCTTGCCGACATCGTCCATATCTTCAGAGTACCCCACAGGCCACTTCCCTCTGTCCTCTGAGTTTGTTCACCTTGTCTCACCTCTGGCACAACTTATCCCCGGTCTTGTCGTCCCCCTGACACTCGACCTCGTTGAACGGTTGCGGCCACTTTTTATCTCACACATACTCCAACCAAGGGCAGTCTTGAGTCTTCCCACATCTTGATTTCATCCATTTACCTCCTCCACTTCCTCACCTCACCTAGTAGATTTCATGAAGCCATTTTCTTCTGGGAGTCACGTCCCCCTTTTGTTGACATCAACAAAGTTTCCAGAAGGGCGATAGTATCTTGATTCTCATTATCCACTCAATGAGAGATCTCGGATGGCACAAGGTGAAACACCATTACTCCCTGCTGTCGTTGACCCCCATAACATTCGACGCCAACACTTTCTCATGTTACGGTGGGTCTTACTTTACGACTATTGCAGTTAGTTATTTCATTTGCTGAAGACCTCTGAACTTGGCAGAGCTATCAATGCCCACATAATCGTTGCTACTTATTACCACGATTACTGCCTACTATTCAAAGTATGTTCATTTGTAGAATTGTCTTCTACCTTTATCATGACTGCCCTTGAGGGTGCTTCAGTTGTCTACACCAACACTTCATTCATCTTTTTCAGAGTTACATGACACGAACATGGGGCATGCCTGCCTCGTTTGTACATAGTTTTCTATTTTACACAACTCATGGAAGGTCGGGTCCTACCGGTTCCTTTTTCCCTCCAAAGGATCACTCTGGACGATCCCACTATTTCTCTCTCTTACAACAACATTCTTAGTATAAGAAACATTGATGGATTTCAGCTATACATATGCTCCTAACCTCATCCATCAGGGGGCATCTTTTATCACTAAAATTTCATCCGCACATGGTTAAAAGAACTCAACATCGTTAAACAGTGATGAAGTCATCCATGGACCTGAATTAATACTAAAACATTCATAAAAAGGTAAACAATTATACAAAGTAGTGAAAAATTGAAGAGCGCTATGCAGACATTGGGCGCGTGCGCGCATGCATGGAATAGGAACACAGAAATCGTGCACAGGCACACGATGCACGACTGTTAGTGCAAAAAGCCGTGCACCTGCTAAACGAAGCATTTATGAGAGTGGTCATCCTCCCACCCACTTATGGTTCAACTCCCAAGCTGATTTGACCCTCAAATCTGGACTGGATCTGATTGGTGGGATGGTCAAAGACCTAGGAATTCCCTAATTGGCCTCTTTTCACACTACAAAGCAGTTAAACAATAACCCAAAGAAATGCTATAAAAGGCCATGAATGCGCCTCATTTTTTCAAGGAATTCAAAGTAATGTTATGCTGCCTCTATTGTATTGAGGACTCCATACTTGTCAAGAGCGTATTGGCACCATTAGATTGGATAATCCATCTCAACCATTGAGTGGATTTGTAAAGAGTTCTTTCATCATTTTCCAATTTTCTTTTGTTGTAAGAAGAACTAGCTAGTGGGGGTCCAAGAGCCCTCCCTTGGAGGAAGAAGGGACTCATAGTGCCCTTTCTTCTTGGTGCTTTGTTTCACTAATAGAACAGCCTCAACATTAGTGACATGGGTCTTATGGTTCTTTTTCTTTCTATGTCCTTATGCTCATGAATTTGATTTTTATTGCATCTCTTAGTTTAATTCTTAATTGTAGTTTTTATTTTCTTTCCCTAACTCTTTTCCTTACAGTTGTCCTGCTTAGCAGACCCAACTGAGCTTGCAAGCACCTCTATTTTGCTCACCAAGGTGACGAAAGAGGTGCAACACCTACGTACACACACTTTTTGCACCATCACAACTCATGTACGTATGCTAGCTGGACCATTACAACCTGCGTATACCAACAAAAGTTGCAAAAATTAAAAAGTTGCAAGGAATTCATTGAGATTATGGGATATTGGACATTTCCCAACTATTCCACTGCCTATATCCCATCACCCAACCAAATAACCATCCTTTTTTTTTATATAAAATGAGGTGTTGGGGTCTCATTCCAAAGTTGATCATAAGAACAGTGAAACTCTGGCCATTTCAATTCCCCCCTTTGCCCCAAGAATTTGTAGCCACATTGTGAGTTTTGAGCCAGAATTCCCTATTCTTGCCTTTTACCTCATTCATAATCCTATGTCATTTCCCTAGAGATAATTGTGAGAGGAGAAAGATACTTGGAAGCAATTGGAGCTTGGTGAAGAGGAGCCCATACTAGGTTCAAGGAGTAGTTGTTGATCGCATTGTAAGTGACTTTGTGAGATTAATAAAAAGAGGTACTTTTTCTGTCCAGCCATATGATGTGTTCAATATTTATGTTTGATTCATGTTTTATTATGACATCTAACCCACTAATTCATATATAAGATGTATGTTCATAGTTCTTTGTTTGTATGTTTGTGAATGCAGGTCGGGCTTGGGAGGAGATTTGTAGTTGAGGAACAACCAAATGAAAATGGAAAGACACCAGACATGGGGTTTAAGGTAGAGATACCGGATCCTTTTATATTTGTGTTTTATGCATGAATGTGCGGTATAGTCAGTGTAGTTGTTAAAAAGTAGGAGAATTTAAATGGTTACCTCTTCCTACATGTTGAACCCTAGTGTAGTCCATAGGGGGGTTTTCCCACTATAGCATATGTTGAGGCCATTCCGAGTGTCTCGAGTTGCTTCTGTGAAATCTAAGATTTTCTTAGTATTTTCTGGAACATTTTTGGATCATTAAGTCAGAGTGTTGTTTCTTAATCAATGCTCCCCCAAAGTCTACCAGAGCATCGATTTTTCTTTCTTTGAAAAATTGTAGACTTTCTTTCTTGTTGGGCATAGTCCTTGGATCATTTTCTCTGACTCAGATCTTATTATGTTAGGTCTTGTCCTTTGTTTGAATCAAACTTGCTATCTTTCATTCTTTTAGTCCTTATTGAGTTTGTGTTTCCTTGTTGCAAAACTGACCTTTTTTCTCAAAATTGGTTTCTTTTTGTCCCTCTTCTCAATTATCTAATTGATTGGAGGTTTTTATAAGGAATTTCATTGATCACAATATTTTTTTTCTTATCTCTAATCCCTTACTTTATTATGGAAGAATATAAAGTGTGACTTTTGGTTTCTTAGTGTTTTTCTTTGAGTAAATAGTTTGGTAGCTATTCTTCTTTCAGTCTCTTGTTTACTGTTGAGAGTGTCTTTGTTTGTGTGCTTTTTCTTTTTCTTTTTCAAATCATAGTAGTAAAAAAATTTCATTATTAGAGAAATAACGAAGTATTAGCTGAAGATTTTAGTTTTCATTCACAATCAAACAAACAAATACTTGTATGCATTGGTTTTGGATATCAAAAAGGCCTTCTTTTTAATTTGGCAATTGTTTGAATTATTGTTGAGAACAAAATAGTATAAAATTTTGCATTCTTGAGTGTTTGTTAGTGACAAAAGAAAATAAACTCTTCTTCTTCCCATAGTTATAAGGTCATTGAAAATAAAGTTTTCATATCATTTTTTTTTACCTTTTTGGGGAGTTGAGTCTCAAACATCACCAGTTGAACTATCGTTCACCATTGTGTAACGATCAAGCATGAAAATGAACACTAATTAAAATCAAACTAGAAACTTTTATTTTTTGGATATTTACACCAACAATAGACTAGGAATAGAGATTTGGAATAGGTTGTGAAAATAACTCTCCAAAGTATTCAAGATAAATGCAAAATATTGTGATACGGAGAGAAAATTCAACCTTTGTTTAAGTATAGTTGGGATCCCCCTCTCACATAGGGGTTAAACACAAGGTCGTGTGCAGGAGAGAAATAAAGATTATCCCTTTGAGGCTTAACCAATCATAGTGGTATGATCATATATTGGGGTTTCTTCTTTAGGATCAACTTTTTTCATTTGGTCTCAGAGCTTCATGAATTCTGAATCCGTTTGGGGTCCTCTAGAGTTTACCGATCCATTCATCCTCATTTCTCTTGAAGAATTTCATACTTGATACCCTTCCCATATGTTTAGACTCACTTGTAGACTTTACCCACCCAAAGGCTGACTGCAAGTTAGTATACTTAGTGGACATAATATTTAGGGTCCTTACATGAGGTGATGGTGAAGGGAAGTCTTTGTTGTACCTGGAACAGATGTTGGTCAAACTCACTCGGGCTCTTTGGAGGGTAACGCATCAGTAAAACCATGAGGGAACTTGCATCAAAGTGTAAGTATGTTAATTAGGCTACCAACATAACTGGTTCACCCTCTCATATCCTAGCCCCTTTTCAATTTGATCACACAATGTTGGATTTCATCATCAACTAGTACATTCATTAAGAGAAGACAATGTTTTCCTTGTTGTTTTTCTAGAGTTTTTAGCGAGTGTTGTTTGTTTACTTTAATTGTCTTTAAAAATTGGTACTTTGGTCGATAAAGATATTTGTATATGACGTAGGATGCAAGGGTTTCCTCCAGAAGGATACTAACCCTTACCTCCTAACTCACTGGAAGACACTTTCCATGAAGAGGTCAAAAATCATTCAGACACTGGGAGTGCTGCTACTCCTTTGCTAGAAAATCCTGAGAGATATTTAGTGACAGTTCAAGAAGGTTCCAACCTTCCTCCAAATCCATATTTGGAAATTCCTCACGATCCAATCCTTGTCTGAGTAGACTCCCAAGGTAACATTGTAGTAGAAGACCACCCTAGCCTACCATCAAGGCCATATAATCAACTAGATATGGAACCAATACAACCAATTTTCAACGAATAATAAACTACCCTTGTTCGCTCTACTGAAATGGTAGATCCAAAACAAACTCTTTCTCTTTCTATAAGGAGAAATCCAGGGATGATTTTAAGGATGGAAATTTATTTTGAAATGTAGAAACCTTGGGGAATCTTATTAATTCTTCATATGGCATCTATAAATGATTGGCGATATTTTTGTAAAAATATTCAAATTTCTAAGGATTTTGTATAGTTTTTATAAAATTTTGGCGATTTTTAAGGTAAAATAATTTTATCCTATAAAATTTGGGCGAATCATTTTTAAAATAGAAAATCTCGTTTTTGGAAAAACCATGGAAAATTAGCCCATGAGTGAAATTTAGCCCCTAAAATCATCCATGGAGAACTCCATTAAGTTAGGATATTTATGAAAAATTTAATTTCAGCCAACCACTCTTTGACCCTCCACATGCATCTACCATTACCGGTGCAAATGCAGGACCATCAGGACAACCTATTGACCATCCTATCAATCAAATGATTAGTCCTACTACCACTTCCAAACAAGTTAAAAGTAAAACAAGAGTCATGTTACCTAGTCATTTGCAAAGTACCTTGATGGTTACTCCTATTGTTGATTAAGGTTGGTTTTCATTGATGTCAACCCTTGAAGAAATCTTTGTAGAAAAAAGGTTTGGGTAATGGACCCAAGTTTGTTTGATGTAAAGATGACTCATTATTGTCTTGTCATGGCTGATAAGAAGTACAAATGGATGAACTTCAAAGTGGTCCCCTTATGGTGAAATCCCTCACGAGAAGATGCTTTGTGGATTGAGATATCCTAGAAGTATGGTTAGAGAACCCATGATTAAGTATGGAATAATGAGATGAAGGTCATTGAATTTGTCAGTGAAACTATCCTATATGGATAGTGATTGTCATGCCATTTCTGGTGGTATGTGGAACGTCACATAAATCCTCACGGTTAGAGAGTTATGACCATATGAAGTTGAAGAACCCTCATGAGTCATATAGAAGCCCCCAAAATTCAAGTGTTTGCAAAAGAAAGTATTTAAAGAATAAAGTAAATGGAGAAATCCCTAAAACAAGGAAAGTGTAATGCTACATGAAAGTATAAATAATATGCAAATCTCTCTCATTTAATCACACTTGAACACATTGAATATATTTTGTTGTGTGAGGTTTAATGCAAGTACTCATTGATACATCTGAAGTTGTGAAAAGTCTGAGGTACTACGAAGGGTTGACGACGAAATTCTAGGAATTACAGTGAATACTAAAAAACCCTATTTTCTGAGGTGTACATTGTATGAAATTGTATTAGGGTGTGTACATACTGATTTATACATAGGCTGACAGTGTATTAGGGTGTGTACATATTGATTTATACATGGGATGACAGTGTATTAGGGTGCATACTTGTTGGTAAATCCATGGAAACTTGAGAAGATGAAGATGTAGAGGTTCTAGATTCTGAGATCAAGCTCCCATGAAGGTCTACAATGCTCATATACATCAGATCTATCCAATGGTTCAAAATGTATGTCTTATTTCTATGAATAGTTGGATTTTGATGTATGCATGAGAAATAGCTATGGATATTTGAGGATTCTCCTTAGAGAGACTAGTGGTTGTATGGGATGTTATGCATAAGTCAGATCTACATAAATATAGTGCTGGTATATTTATCATTTATACTTCTTGTTGAGCCACATCTTGTATTTCTTGGCATATGGCTAAGGGTTTGTGGTACATGGTTGAGAGCTTGTGAAGTGGTTGATGTATTGAGAGGATGAATATCTGAAAGGGTTTGATGACTAGATCATGTGAGGGTTATTGTAATTGTTCATGATTACACACACCTATATGGCACATGAATAGAGGGAGAGATATATGCCTTGGGTAAAGGTTATGTATGAGGATGCATGCACAAGGTACAATTACAGTTTGGATATAGTGACAGGTTACAGATCTATGTCAAATAAGTTACAAGGGTCAGAATTTTTCAAGAGAAAGGAAACCCTAGTTTTCAGAACGCATACACAGGTTGCATAATAGTTTGTTCATGTACATATATGGGTTTCATAACATATATGGAATGTACATACACATGTTTTAGCACTACAGGTCGTGTACCTATTGTATTTTTGTTGATACATGTTTAGTTCAGGTACAAATTGATTATAGGGTAGTTGTACATGTTGGATGCAGGTCAGTGGTACAGGTTGATATAGTTGTATAGTGGTATATCTCACAGTGATAGTGTGACAATGGTTTTATCATTCTACTTATACATCAAGGAGGTTGGACGAGGTAAGGACAAGTGGTTGTAGCCACCTTCCTGTAACGTCCATGACCATCAACCCCATGGTAGGGAAACACTACTACATGGAAACATTCTCATACTTAAATATATAACATGCATTATTTATAAAGAATAATCATTAAATCAAATTAAGACATTTGACATGGATTTACTGTTGTCATACAAACTTAAACAGAATTAACAACAATTCAAACTAGTAATAGGATACATGATAATATTACAAGTATCATAGAACATGCATTTTAATTAAGTACATAATTAAAAAACATAATGACACTTATATTTGAAGCTATAATACACCACCAACTGTGTGCATGCCTCCCATGAACCTCCCAGACTTAGACCACGCTGCTCATCACTTTCAATAGTAAGTCACTCCCAAGTTGGGACTAAGCTCCACCGGGAAAGGGAATCCTAGGCTAGGAAAGGTCAATGGAAGACACACAGTTTATGAGGATGGATTCTCTCCTAGGAGACACTTATTCCCACTACTCACAGACTCTCATTACCCACATTCTTATCCCACCCTAGGAGTATACACCTTCACTATCACCTGGACAGTGCTTCGACTGCTAAACCTCCCTTTCCTTGGGCTTCAGCAATAGACCGAACCAAAATTATATGAGCTCTGTGGAAGCTATAGGAATCCTTCTAGAAGTTATCACTTCCTCTATGCACTCTCTCACCTGGAGAGAGTGTTGTAGGAAAATCTCCCTGCAGACAGGTAGACTTCCTCTTGAGAGCTAGACTCTTAACTCTAAGAAAAAATATGCTTAACATGGACATTGAATTCCTTTTGGATCCAAACAAGCTGATGAACAAAAAAAAGGAGGAAAGCATGTACCTTATGAATATCATTTTTCCCTGCAAGTTCCAGGATGTGCTTCGATCTTGAACTCCCTGGTAGATCCTGCAAGACAAACAAAAGTACAAACAACTTCCTACTCTACTGAGATTAGCTAAAACATAGATCCATATATTGTAGACAAAATTATATGGAACGAGTACAAGTTTGAAATAAACAGGCCAAGCATTGATTATATTGATGAGAACAAAGTGTTACTTACAACCATGGATGTAGTACAATAGCTTCACCAAGCTCTCCTTGTCCAAACCCTTGCTTAAACAGTCCACACACAAAATGTTGATGCTCCAAATGACATACCACTCATAAGATCATAAGTTTGGTATAATTCTCAATTTCCATTCCCTCTCCTCCATGGAAATCCCTCATTATATAAGATTTGAAGACTTAACCATCATGGAGAGGATCTCTCATCAGATCCACTAAGAAAGGGATATCTAAGATATTTAGGGAGAAAATATCTCTTAAGGATTTTGGGGAGGAAATATCTCTCAAGGATTTTAAGGAGGAAATATTTCAACCATCCATGAGATCCTCCACCTTCCCTAAAAAATAGGAAACCAAATGTGAGGTGGATCCTCACACTTAATTACTTTCTTTTTCATGAATATTAATAATAATTCATGTGCACTTGATTCTCACACTTAATCAATTCTTTTTCTATGAATAATAATAATAATTCATGTGTACTTGGTATTTCTGCCTTCATGTAATATATCCCTTCTCCACATTGACTAGGGATTGTGAAATAGGTGATTCCATGGTGTCAAGGTGTATGCGACACTTATATGACACTTTACGACACTTAGGGCAAGATACCTAGGTGTGCAAATTTCATGTGTAACAGAATGCCCCCTAAAGTGTGAGGTGAGAAGAATGATGGCCAAAACACTTTACAAATCTTTAAAGAAAGGGTGTGGACTGGAAGAACCTAGTAGAAGCTACAAACAAACATCCAACAAATATTATGACATGTTTCAAACCCAAGGCAGGCATACCTATGCTTGGGTGATAAACACTTGCAAGATATGGCCGCCATAAAATACACTGCAGATCCATAATTATATTGATAAAAGGTATAGCCACAGAGGATATAGTGTGGATCTATACTCCTATGACCTGAATTGATAATAGACACGAAGAATAAAAATGGATCTATGATATGACAAGACATAGCCATGACCAATACAAAGTGGATCTATGTAACAATATATGTGTCATTGTTCAAAAGAAACTCCTTTTCAACCTGGGAACAGTACATATAAGAGTGATCACTCAACCCAGGGTCTTCTTACTGATCCCGATGTAGTACGAATCTAACCATGTGAATAGATGTCTTGATGTCAAGCATGGCAGAAACCACTTGATTACCGGTCAATGATGTAAACCATTAACAAGCGCGAGGGAGGTCACCATTGACTGTGAGTAGGAGGGTACTCTAGTACATTCCAACGAATGTGAATGGTTGAGCTGAAGTCGAACATCCATGGAATCATCTGATCAGAGGTCAATTATGTAAACCCATTGTCGAACATGAGGAGGCCTACCATTGAGGCATGCAAATCCCAAAGTACTAATTGGTTTCTAAGTCTAGTTCCTGGATAATGTGTTGAAGTCAACAAGAATAGACTCGTTGAAGGAGGGCCTTGATGTATCCCCCATCAATGACACAAAACAAACATAGATATGTAATTAGTAGATCAAATGAACATGGACTGACATGGGTATTGAAACAATATATTTGTCATGGTTGACTCTTGAGGCAGATACTTCCCTTGAAAACTGAGGCACAACAACAGAAACATGACATGGACCAAAACACGATGGTGCAGTGGATACTGTGACTTTCGTTGGGTGACCCAAAGGAGTAAGAAAAAATCAAAGGATTGGTTCAATACATAGGTTTAGCAGATTAATATGTGCACAAAGACAAAGTGTTGTGTTCAAGGGAGACTCTAAGAGTTACTTGGTAATGTTCTCAAAAATTGCTTGGTTTTCTTCCTTCAATTTCCCCCCCATCCAGATAGACGAGTACCTCTCTTTAATTTAATGAGCTCGAGGAGGGTAACACATGCTCGATATAACTCACCTTCAGTAAGTTCATCTTCCTTTGTTTAGCGAACTAGAAGAGGTAAGGGTTCAGTCCCGTATGGGCTTGTCGATGTTTGTTTAACGAGTCCAAAGATAGAAAACTCAAAGGTTTTCCATGATTATAGAGTATGAAAAAACACCTAAAAGAGAACTCTCTTAGTTCCTTTTTCACAAAGTAGTCAGATGAGACCAAAAAAGAGATAAACTATCTCTCAACTGATGTTTTCTTCAAATACTTTAATGAGCGTGAAGAGAACAAGGTCGCCCGACAATCTTTTCATGTTTAGAGAGTCTGAAAAGAACTTAAAGATTACTCCAATGTTGTCATTTTTTGTAATGTTATTCTTGCGAGGTCGAAAAAGAGATAAATTATCACTCGAAAGATGCCCTTTCAAACCTTTTAATGAGTGGGAAAGGAAGAAAGATCACTCGACAATCTTTTCATGTTTAGATAGTCTGAAAAGAGCTTAAAGGAGACTCCAGGGGGTTCATTTTTCGTGTATCCATATAGGTCCAAAAAAGAGATAAACGTTTACCCAAATGCATTCCCATGTATTTATGAGCACAAGAATAAACAAAGACTAAGCTCGGTATGCCCCTAGCTTAAAAAGCTAGTGGCTTAACTCCAGAATGATCATCAAAGGCTGGAGACATGCCCTCCAAGCTTCAATCCATTCACTGACTTTGAGGTTGTCACCAATTTCTCTAGTAGATGAGAAAAAGGAGAAGGGTGGATGAAAAGAAGGTTCAAGAGAGGTGATTGTTTCATTTTTAATGAGCTTGAAACAGGAAAAGAACTATGCTCAAGGTTCTGGGTTTGATCCCTAGATTGTTGTTTCATTTTTTAATGAGCTTTCTATAGAGATGAAAACTATGCTCAAGACCTCTTTTTCATTTTTTAATGATCTTGCTACAGAGAGGAAAAACTATGCTCGTGGCTTCTTCTTGATCATGGATTCCAAAAGGATAATGTTCTAGAAGGATACCATGTCAAGGGAAAAAACTCTATCATGGCTTCCAAGATATCTTCACTCGATGGAAGATAATCACTCTAGAAGAAACACATGTCGAGGGCCACGACAGGGGTAAGGAGATCAGGTTCCAATATCCCTATCGAATAAATCACCATGTCAACTACCAGATCCAAATCATCGAAAGTAGAAGGCATGGGAGATGATAGAAAATCGACATGATGAGGGGAGATAGACTGTATATCTACCTGAATTTTTTCACGAGGGAGAAGAAAAGAGGATCAATGATGGTGATCATGTTGAGGTAACTCATCAATGCTCAACATTTCCATGATATATTCATTCGAGGGAAAAATTAGGTAAATGTAACCGATCACAGACGACAAGGAAATCAACCATGATTGCATCGAGGAAATGTCAGGTGCCAATAGATGTTGGTCATCCAATGAGGGAGAAGCGAATTGGATAGAAATGTATGATGTTTCGGCTGGACTAAGTGGCATGGTGTCACCTAGTTCTTAGAATCCCAAAGGACAAGGTACAATCCAAGAGTCAGATGATGCCAAAGATTGATAATCTGTGGTCGAAATCATATCGACGGTGGCAATATGATGTGTAGTCGATGGAAGTGGTGTAGGGAAGGTACCCACGAGGCTAGAATATTTCAGTAAGCCAACACCAATGATTTCATATGTGATTTTGTGGTCTCCCAATAAAGGAATATTGTTGGTAGCGGGAACGCGAGCATCAGTCGTGCAGAAATCCAACTGATCAATAGTGACAATTTTGTCCTGATGAGGAAATTGTACACATTGAAAGACCGATGAGGCAATGACATTCATAGAATAAAACTAACTTCTTCTAAGTAAAAAGTTGTAATCGAGGGGAGCATCGACCACCTCAACATCAACAGTAACAGTTTTTCCACCCAATTGGATGGGCAGGGACTTGATGCAGGAGCATACACAACACATCAAGCGAGCCGACGCAAGGAGCAAAAAAGACAGCTAGATAAGCCAACACACATTTTGAAATACCTTGGAAGTTGTTGCGCTGCTCTTTATTGAAGTCATTCATAAAGAAGTGCACCTATATTGTAAAGGGGACCTTGAGCCTTTAAGCTCATGTCCTTAGTAGATAGGAAGGCATTTAATAGATTTAATGCAGGTAGATAGATGTTTAAGTCTAGATTAGACAGCTTCAATTTTCGAGAGGGAAAACGGATATAGACACCCTCCTTTGTACATTGTAACATTATCATTTAGGATCATTCAGATTCATTCATAGGGAAAGCATTCAAAAGAGAAGAGCAGGCAGAGAACTTGTGAAGAACACCCATGTACAGATTTGAGTTAATAGAAGAGAGTCTTTGATTCAAATTCATGTCTGGTGTTGTTTCTTTGTGGGTATGTTGTTTATGTGCTCTTGAATGTATGTTTTCCTTGTATGCATTTTCTTTGAATATGTTGTGCATGTGATTTTAGAGGTTTAACTGAAGTCTGAGAGAGAAGAGAATGAGTTTCAATTGTTTCTCTGTTCGAGCCGGGAGATTCCTGCATAGAGTGCAGTCGCATTCATCCGCATAGAGTGTGTTGATGAGGCTAGACAGTTAAACTCTTATTCTCGCTCACCCAGAAGTTGGTGCGGATTGATAGAGCCGTGCAGGAGAAGTGCAGGCTGAATTTGAAGTCTTAGTAGCTAGTCTAAAAAAAAGGGAAGGCAGGGATTACTGTGACTGCAATTGTCCAGGATCTGAAGGACTCAACACTTTGAGAGTGGTTGAGGGTCGAGCATGAGAAGTGTGTGAAACGTCTCTGAAGGGATCAGAGTCAACAAGCTCAGGAAGGATAGTCCTTCATGATTCCATGGGGGAGGACCAGGAGAAGGTTCAGACCGGAAGAAGCTTTGAAGTGGAAGGATTCCTCAAGGAGAGGGAATCGACGATTGGTCTTGAAAGGAGGGAAATCCGCGAAGACCCGACGATCATCAGATCTTGACGAAGTTGCGAGGGAGTTAGTCCTTAGGCACAGGAAATAAGAACCAAGGGCCATCAGGATTTGTTCTTCGGAGTTTGTGGAGGTGAGAGTTTCATATTGGTTGAAATCATGATTGGCGATTTCCTAAAGCCGTTGGAGTCATCGATCATTATAGGGACAGGTGGCGCGAGATCCCGGAGAGTCGGGGTTCGGCACTTCAGAATTCTTGGTGTCGAAAGAATCAAGGAGGATCTGCGGGACTTCGAATCACAACAGGTCCCACAGTGATAGCGTTGGGCATTAGTAGGTGGCATCGCATATTGGAGTTTGAGAATTGGAAGGTCCTGTGAAACGGTGCCACAGAAATCGCGAATTCCCGAATCGTGATTTCCTGATCTACCGGAATGCGTGGGGTCCAGGCGACCGTACATAGGACAGGTGGCATTGGGGATTGGGAAATCGGCGGTACAAGAGGTAAGTGACTTACGATATCGTAGGTTCTGATTTCTCGACGGATAAAATCCCTATAAGAGCAGGGAAGGCCTTGGTCAATACTCATCGGGTTTCGGGGTTTTGAGAGGCCTGAATCGGTGGTTTCAGGACTTGCGATAATGCGAGGTCCGATTTCCCGATAGACCCAGGGAAGGTCATGAGGAGAGCATCCTGTGGGTGTGGAGAAGTCCTTATAAGGGATAAGAAGAGTAATTTAGCTCTTCGGGCCTAAGGGAGAGAAGGTCCTGGTGAGAGTGATCATTCTCCGAGGAGTGGGGAAGGTTGCACCACGTGGTATCAGAGCGCCAGAAAATCTCTCTGTTTTCTGTAGCAGAAGAGAAGAGAAAATTTCACCATGCCACCGAGAAGAGGTAGACAATCACCCAATCTAGAGGGGGAAAAATAAATGTCTAGAGAAAGAAGTAGACAAGGACATAATGTAGATATGGAAAGGGAATTACGAAATCTTTGTGCCAGAATGGAAGATATGGAAGCAACACAGAGATGCACAGCAAATACTGGAGATCTAAGTGACTCCGAAGGTGAAGCTGAAGCTATACCTCAAGAAGAGGTCGCAGCAGAGGATGCATCAACTGTGTGATTGATAAAAGCTATCGCTTGGATGAGTTCCAAGACCAAAATGGATATTCCATCTTACGAAGGAAGCATGGATGTGGAAGAGTTGCTGGACTAGATCAGAGCTCTTGACACCTACTTTGATTATGAAGATATCGAAGAGGATAAAAAGGTAAGGCATGCTGTCACGAAGTTGAAGGGACATGCAACATTGTGGTGGGACGAGCTACAGGCAGATAGGCATTCCAAAGGAAAACAAAAGATTAAAAGTTTGGATAGGATGATCGCAAAGATGAAAGTGAAATTCATGCCGAGGGATTATCAGATCACACTGTTCAGGCGAATGTAGAACCTGAGACAGAAGTTGATGATGGTGAAGGAGTACACCGAAGAGTTTTACAAGCTCAATATCAGAGCAGGTCATCGGGAGAGCGATTATGAGAAGGTTGCTAGATACCTGAATGGTCTGAGATACCACATTCAGGATGAATTAAGCATGGAAACTATCAGAACGGTTGAAGATGCTTACCAGATGGCTCTGAAAGCCGAGGAGAAGCTGAGCCACAAGCAAGGACAATGAGGGCGAGGTAGAAGTCAGCCCAGAGGCAAGGCAGTTTCCCAAGAGAAATATCAGAAGCCCAAAGAGGAATGGAGGAAACCTCAGGGTAATACTGAAAGAGGTGGAACCTCACAGCAAGGACAACAATATGCTGAACCGAGGAGGCAACATATAAAGCAGGGTGGCGGTTATGCTGATGCCAACACTTTTCCTCGTACCAAAGGTAGAGGAAGAGGTAGAGGTGGAATCATCACATGTTTCACATGTGGGAAGGATGGACACAAAGCCGTTGATTGTCCAGACAGGAAAACAGAGAGAGGAGAAGCTCACATCGTTGAGGCACACAGGTGTGATGTTGAGAGTGAAGACACCGAAGCAGGAAGGTCGTTGAAGGTGCATAAGGTTATTTTGACACCTGAGAAAGAGGTGAAGGAAACAGCTCAGAGAAACAGACTATTTAGGACCACGTGCAAGACCAAGGGCTGGAAATGTAAGGTCATTGTGGACAGTGGAAGCACTGACAATCTCGTTTCAACCGAGATGGTGGAGAAATTAGAGCTCGAGACAACTGATCACCCGAGTCCATACAAAGTATCATGGCTGCAAAAAGGACATCAGGTGAGTGTCACTAAACAATGTTTAGTTGAATTTAAAATGGGTGAATATAAGGATAAGGTCCTATGTGATGTCATTCCCATGGATGTTTGTCATGTATTGTTGGGTAGACCATGGCAGTATGACCGAAATGTGGTTCATGATGGGAGAATGAACACATATACTTTAGAGAAGGATGGGAGGACACACAGATTTCTTCCGAAAAAGGATGAGGAGGTGAAACCGGAAGTAAGCAATACAATACTTCTCATGAGTGGGAAAGAGCTTTTCACAGAGATGGAGAATAAGGAAGATCCATAATTCTTTGTAGTCAGGAAATCGAGAATTGTCCTGACCAACACAAGAGTGGATGATCTGCCAGATGAGATTCAGGAACTGCTGGGAGAGTTCACTGATATCATCGTGGACGAATTACCTCGTTCGTTGCCACCGGTGAGGAGTGTGAGTCATCACATCGACCTCATACCAGGAGCCAGTTTGCCAAATAAGGCTGCGTACAGATTGACGCCACAAGAGAATGAGGAAGTCAAGAGGCAGGTACAGGAGTTGTTGGATAAAGGACTAGTCAGAGAGAGCTTGAGTCCGTGTGATGTTCCAACAGTGCTTAGTCCGAAGAAGGATGGAGGCTGGAGAATGTGTACATACTCTAGAGCGATAAATAAAATTACCATCAGGTACAGATTTCCACTGTCGAGAATGGACGATCTGATGGATTGCCTGAGTGGGGAAAATTATTTTTCAAAGATAGATTTGAAGAGCGGATATCACCATATTCGCATGAGGGAAGGTGATGAATGGAAGACAACATTCAAGACAAACGAAGGTTTGTACGAATGGCTGGTCATGCCATTTGGCTTGACAAACACGCCGAGCACATTCATGAGACTGATGAATGAAGTCCTAAAGGAATTCATTGGGAAGTTTGTAGTCGTATATCTGGATGATATTTTAATCTATAGTAAGACAAAGGTTGAACACTTGAAACATTTGGCCATTGTAATGAGAAGACTACAGCAGGAGAAGCTGTTGCTCAACATGAAGAAGTCTTCATTCATGCAGACAGAGCTCGTCTATCTAGGTTTTGTGGTTTCGACGAATGAATTGAAGATGGATCCGAGTAAAGTGGACGTGATCAAGAATTGTCCATCACCCAAAAATGTTTTCGAGGGGAGAAGTTTTCATGGTTTAGCTAGTTTCTACAGGAAGTTCATCAGGAATTTTAGTGGAATTAGCGCAACAATGATGGACACCGTCAAAAAACGACATAAAATTTTTCATTGGACAATAGAGGCTGAGAAGAGCTTCAATCTGTTGAAGCGGAAGATAACAGAGCAACCGGTGTTGGTGTTACCATATTTTTGGAAGACATTTCAAGTGAAATGTGATGCAAGAGGATATGTCGTAGGAGGGGTCTTGAGTCAGGATGACAAGCCAATTGCATACTACAGCGAGAAGCTGGATGAAGAAAAGTTGAAATACTCCACATATGATAAAGAGTTTTATGCCATTATACAGGCATTGAAGAAGTGGAGGCATTACTTAATCCCAAAGGAATTTGTACTGTACAGTGATAATCATGCATTGCAGTTTGTGAGTCAACAGGAGAAGTTGAATCAGAAACATGAAAAATGGGTAGAGTATATGCAAAATTTTACATTTGTAATTAAGCACATTTCAGGGACTGCTAACAAAGTGGCCGATGCTTTGAGCAGGAAATGTTTATTGTTACAGGAGTTCCGAGTCAAAACATTGGGGTTTGAAAATCTGAAGGACATGTATGCAGGTGATGCAGATTTTGGAGAAGCATACGCAGTAGCTGAGAATCCAATTCTTAGGGATCGAAGTCCATGTATAGACTACATGATCTAGGAGGGATTACTGTTCAGAGGCAATCAACTGTGCATCCTGAATTGCTCCATGAGGGAGAACTTGTTGAAAGAGAAGCATAGTGGTGGGTTAGCAGGTCATTTTGGACATGAAAAAACATTCGCGAAGCTGAGTGAATCATATTTTTGGCCGAGAATGCGAGCAGATGTAAAGAAGTTTGTTGACAGGTGCCGAATTTTTCAACACTCGAAGGGCCGAAAATAGAATGCAGGTTTTTTTCATCCATTACCCATACCCGAGAGGCCATGGGAGGCGATAAGCATGGACTTTGTATTAGGATTTCCGAGAACATAGAGAGGGGTTGATTCCATCTTTGTGGTGGTGGAAAGGTTTTCTAAAATGGCACATTTTATTCCATGTCAGAAGACCAGCGATGCGACCCACATCGCAAACTTGTTTTTCAGAGAGGTTGTTAGACTTCATGGATTGCCGAGAAGAATAGTCTCGGACAGGGACACCAAATTCATAGGTCATTTTTGGAGGACGCTATGGAAGAAGATAGGAACTAAATTGATGTTTAGTTCTACATATCATCTGCAGACGGATGGGCAGACAGCGGTGGTGAACAGAAGTCTAGGAGATCTATTAAGAAGCTTGGTGACAGAGCACCACAGCAGCTGGGACAACATATTGCCACAGGAAGAGTTTGCGTACAATGATTCAGTGAATTGGAGTACATGAAAAATCCAATTCCATATTGTGTATGGGACACAACCGAGAGGATTTTCTAAACTCAGGGAGTCAGAACAGGCTGCGACTAGTAGTGCGAGTGCAAAAGAATTCACTGAAGCGATGCAAGAACTTCACGACAGGGTGAAACAACGACTGATGGATTCAAATCAGGAGTATAAGCGCAGAGCCGATCAACGGAAGAGACGATTTCAATTTAAAGTTGGTGATTTGGTTCTAGCACATCTAAGGAAGGAAAGGTTTCTGAGGGGAATATATAACAAGCTCAAAATGAAAAAGATTGGACCATGCAGAGTCCTGAGGAAATTTGGAGAAAATGCTTATGAGATTGAGTTGTTGGATGGCATTGGGATATCTCCAATTTTCAATGTGGCATATTGATACCCATATAAGGCTGGAGAAGTAGAGACTGGAACTAAGGAACCAGTGATCCAGTGGCAGAAGCAGATGCCGATAGTAGAGAAGCCGCAGATGGAGTGTATACTGGACAAGCGATTGGGCAAGAAGACCAGGCGAAAGCAGTATTTTGAGTACCTGGTGAAATGGAAGAATCACCCAGTCGAAGATGCTAGCTGGGAAAATGAAGTAGTGATACAAAAGCATGGACAGACTGTGCAGGAGCTCATGGACAGGATCCCATGAAAATTTTCAAGCCGAGGAGTATGATGCAAGAGCATCCACAACACATCAAGCGAGCCGACGCATGGAGCAGAAAAGACAACTAGATAAGCCAACACACATTTTGAAATACCTTGGAAGTTGTTGCGCCGCTCTTTATTGAAGTCATTCATAAAGAAGCGCACCTATATTGTAAAGGGGACCTTGAGCCTTTAATCTCACATCCTTAGTAGATAGGAAGGCATTTAATAGATTTAATGCAGGTAGATAGATGTTTAAGTCTAGATTAGACAGCTTCAGTTTTCGAGAGGGAAAATGGATATAGACACCCTCCTTTGTACATTGTAACATTATCATTCAAGATCATTCAGATTCATTCATAGGGAAAGCATTCAGAAGAGAAGAGCAGGCAGAGAACTTGTGAAGAACACCCATGTACAGATTTGAGTTAATAGAAGAGAGTCTTTGATTCAAATTCATGTCTGGTGTTGTTTCTTTGTGGGTATGTTGTTTATGTGCTCTTGAATGTATGTTTTCCTTATATGCATTTTCTTTGAATATGATGTGAATGTGATTTCATAGGTTTAACTGAAGTTTGAGAGAGAAGAGAATGAGTTTCAATTGTTTCTCTGTTTGAGCCGGGAGATTCCTGCATAGAGTGCAGTCGAATTCATCCACATAGAGTGCATTGATGAGGCTAGACAGTTAAATTCTTATTCTCGCTCACCCAGAAGTTGGTGCGGATTGATAGAGCCGTGCAGGAGAAGTGCAGGCTGAATTTGAAGTCTCAGTAGCTAGTCTAAAAAAAAAGGAAGGCAGGGATTACTGTGACTGCAATTGTCCAGGATCTGAAGGACTCAACACTTTGAGAGTGGTTGAGGGTCGAGCACGAGAAGTGTGCAAAAAGTCTCTGAAGGGATTAGAGTCAACAAGCTTAGGAAGGATAGTCCTTCGTGATTTTGTGGAGGAGGACCAGGAGAAGGTTCGGACCGAAAGAAGCTTTGAAGCGGAAGGATTCCTCAAGGAGAGGGAATCGACGGTTGGTCTTGAAAGGAGGGAAATCCGCGAAGACCCGACGATCGTCAGATCTTGACGAAGTTGCGAGGGATTTAGTTCTTAGGTGCAGGAAAGAAGAACCAAGGGCCATCGAGATTTGTTCTTCGGAGTTTGTGGAGGTGAGAGTCTCATATTGGTCAAAATTACGATTGGCGATTTCCCGAAGTCGTTGGAGCTGTCGATCATTATAGGGAAAGGTGGCGCGAGATCCCAGAGAGTCGGGGTTCGGAACTTCGGAATTCTTGGTGTTGAAAGAATCAAGGAGGATATGTGGGACTCTGAATCATGATGGGTCCCACAGTGATAGCATTGGGAATTAACAGGTGGCATTGCATATCGGAGTTCGGGACTTGGAAGGTCCCGTGAAACGGTGCCACAGGAATCACGAATTCCTGAATCATGATTTCCCGATCTACCAGAAGGCGTGGGGTCCAAGTGACTGTACAGAGGACAGGTGGCATCGGGGATCGAGCAATTGGTGGTACAAGAGGTAAGTGACTTATGATATCGTAGGTTCTGATTTCCTAATGGATAAAATCCCGATAAGAGCAAGGAAGGCCTTGGTCAATACTCATCGAGTTTCGAGGTTTTGAGAGGCCTGAATCGGTGGTTTCAGGACTCGCGATAACATGAGGTCCGATTTCCCAATAGACCCAGGGAAGGTCATGAGAAAAGCATCCTGTGGGTGTGGAGCAGTCCCGATAGGGGATAAGAAGAGTAATTTATCTCTTCGGGCCTAAGGGAGAGAAGGTCCTGGTGAGAGCGATCATTCTCCGAGGAGTGGAGAAGGTTGTACTAGGACTGTAAAATCCCATGGGGATGAAAACCTCGCCCATCGAAGGTGCATAACATCATTGAGGATTTGTTGAGTGTCGGTGATTTTAAACCTTTCCAACATGCTAAATACATGACACAAGTTGAGGCTCCCTCATCCATAATAGTTCGATGGATTTGTTGATTGTGAACAACAACATCAACTTGGAAAGAAAGTTGGTTAGAGAGTCAAGACACATAATTGTCCAGGTTAAAAATGATATGGTTGGATGACTCAAGATCAACAATTCCAATAGTGGCCAAGAGCATTCTACGTTGATTAGGGCAATGTTGCAGAACTTCTAACACAGACATAGTGCACGATGCTTGAGCCAAATCCTCAACAATGTTGTATTTTTGGGTGGCACATGAACTAGGATTAAAGGTATCTTTACATATAGTTCTCTTGGGAGGGTGTAAGATAGAGTCTAACATAGGTTTCTCAATCTGAAGTGGTCCATATGGAGGAATAACCGATGGAAGACTAACGAAGGATGGTGATGGATCCGGTAAAGTATCGGTACCATTAGTGCCTTTTCCTTTGTCAAGGTTACCTGGTGTGTCATATGTATTAGAGTGAGTAGTCAAATTAATCCCATTAAACATATAAATATGTGCACTTGACGAGGCCTCATCATTAGGATGGCTAGAACTGCCCCCAAGAGAGGGGGTTTGAGAAACCATGGATTGTTGCTGTGGAAAAGGATGAGTAAGCACAACAAGTTGTGAATTTCCTTGGAAAATTTTGGCCATTTCATTGTGAAGTGGACAGTCTTGAGTGTAGTGATCATTACCACAAATGATACATGGGAATTTCAGTTTTCATTTTATTTTCTTTTTAGGAGCAGGTGTGTGAGCTTGATTTTTTGGTTGTTCATTGTTATTTTTTGATTTATTCTTTGTCTTCTTCTTACCTCCAGATTGTTCTAAAGGGGAATATTGAATTGCATTCACCTCAGAGATCTGAGCTTGGGGGGAGGTTGAGGAGAGTGTGGTCGATTGGGAAGTAGATTGAGTTTTGATGGAACCAATAACACCATCCGCATGAGATGAAGATGACGGCTTAGATGGATTGGTATTAGCCCGGGTAGCATTCAGAATAAAATCATACAAAGTACCAGATTGTGAATAAACCAAATCTAAGTACTGAGCCCAAGCAATGGCTTGTTCATCTATGACCGCGCCACCCATAGCGACATCGCGAGCGATCAGGGGTAAAAGTGATTTAGTAAACCATTCCGCCAATAATATGTCAGGAATGATTACCTTGATCATCCTTTGTCGTCGCCTCCACTCATGAATATGGTCAGAGATATGCACAGAGTTAGTTTGATGAAGGGAGGTCAAGAGTTCAGTACCCGTCTCATAGCGAATAGGTAGTTGAAAGTGCGTGAGGAAAGACATGGCAAGGGAATTGAAATTATGAAAAGAAGCACGTGGTAGTTCAATATACCACTTTTCTACCGAGCCTGTAAGTGTACACTAGAAAAGATGCAAACGTGTAGAATCATCCATGAGGGAGTTTGATGAACACCACAAATATAAAGTCATTACATGGTTGTTTGGATCTTCACCAGATTTTTCGTCAAATTTTGGAATATCAGAAGGAAGTTTAGTTGGAATGACTGGCCAAACTAGTGAATGAGAAATAGGATCATTAGTTAACCAAGACAAGTCTGGGAGATCTAGAGTCGCAAGGAAAGGTAGTTGTCGGTTAATTTGAGGATGATACTGTTGTGGCATAGGAACACCAGTAGGACCATAAACGGGGTTAGGTGGATAGTTGTAACCAGTAGGTCCTCCTACATATGGTTGTTGTTGGCCAGGATAAGTAGGATTCGATGATGGATGAGAAATATTTGCATAACCCGGTGGGTTCTGAGCATTATAGGCTGGGTGATCTGCTTTCCAATGAGGAGGATAAAAAATTTTCCCTTGAGAATGGTAAGGAGTAGATCCCAGAGGTGGATATACATTAGACCAAAGAGGAGGATAAGAATGTGGTCCTGAAGAACTCCAGGTGGTGTTTGGAATGCCACCCAGATAAGATTGTCCATAATATGTTCCGGAAGGAACATGATTTGATACTCCTCCTAATGGGTTATTATATGAGTGCCCCCCAATTTGGGGTTGAATAAAAGTGCCTCCTGAAGATACTCCCCAGGATTGTGAAGTGTTTCCAACAAATGAAGGTTGCTCCCCTACCATCGGTGGATTAACGACCAGGGTATGACTGGCAAATGGAGGTTTCCCTCTAGGAGGAGCATGAAAAGGGGGATGTCCCCCGGGAGGGGTAGGCCCGCCATATAATGGTAGTCCTATAGGAGGGAAGGGTTTGTGTGGTGGTTTCCCTCCAACTGGTTGTGTTTGGTTAGCAAGGCTCTGTATTCTTGAGTGAAAATATGTCCCATTAGAATCATGTGGAACATGTGGAGTTGTAGAGTAAAAGCTTGTAGAAACGGGGACAGGGATTGAAGTACCTTAGAGATGAGTAGAGGTGATGAGTCCAGCATTAGGATGGATGTGTGTTGTTGTAACAGTAAGGTTGATAACCTAATTGACTGGGTGATTCATGGTTTGAACGGATGGTCCTGATTCACTAGGAGGGTCATGAGGATGAAAGGGTTGTCAAAATGATTCGAAATGTTCATAGAGGTCACGTCCTGATGGAGTTCTCCATACATAATGAGTAGGTGTGGGATTTGTATCTACTGTGGTAATAGGATGAATAAGATTCCTATACTCATCACCAAATATTGGTTTTGTGGATCCCATATATGTTTCGGTAAAATTTCTCTTCGGTAATCATGGGACCTCTTCATCTATGACATTCCCAAGGGAGTCTAAATGAAGAAAAAGTATTTTGAGAGCGGTTATCAAAACAAATGTAATGGGATTTTCAACTGTAACCAAAGCGCCTTCTGAGATATATAATTGAGGAGCAATAACACTTCCAGTGTCAGATTGATTTTCTACCTCTCCACGGTAGTTGTCTTTTGGAGGGTTAGGAGGTAAAGGTTGATAGCCTTCTAGAAGAAAACCTTGCATCCTAAGTGATCGACGAAGACCTTTATCGTCTATAGGCTCAATTGTGGAGAATAAAAAACCACACTATCTAGGGCCAACTAACAAAAATAAACAATATATGCTAATAAAATCTAGGAATCAACCAAACAGACAAAACTTCTCTCAATGATTGTACTAGTTGGTGATGAAATCCAACGTCATGTGATCAAGTCAAGAAGGGGATAGGATATGGTGGAATAGTTACAATGGTGACCTGCTTAATGGATTTTCACCTTGGTGCAAGCTTCCACATAGTAATTGTGGATTTACCCTCTGTTACCCATAAGTTTGGTCATCATGATGATGTATTGATAATGGTGTACTCAGGCTCTTCATTAGAACTTTCTCCTAAGAAAAGTTACTTTCTTCTCTTTCCAGAAATATCATTTTTGAGGAAGGTTCACAGGCTGCCAATATATTTGCCTGCGAGACTGCATGATTCTCGCAGGCTGCCTTAAGCCAGGGTGCGAGAAGTTTGCACTGTGTATAACTTCTAGGGTGCGAACACTTTCTAAAGAAAGGAAAAAGATGAATTCTCGAAGCTTCTAGAAGGGAAGCTTCTAGAAGGGAATCTTCTAGAAGGATGAGATGGCATTCGAATGGTTATCTAAGTACTAGATTTCCTGATATTTTGGGATCATTCTTATCCAAGTAACTAATTCATTCTCTCCTATATAATGAGGGGATTCTCATGGAAAAGGTTAGAAGAAAACAAGCAAGAGATTCATTGGAGAATTAGTGAAAAGGATGGTGTGAAGGACAGATTCTACAACAGCTAAGAACTCCAACAAATTTATCAAAGTTAGTTGATCTTCTTCATACAAGTGAGCAAGTGTGTGTGTCAGAGTCAAGAGCCATCGAAAGGAAGTTTGCAACATCAAGGCTCAGGTTGTAATATTTACTTTCTATCAATATGATACAGTAATATGTCCCTTTCCCATAAAGCTAATTCCACTTTACTGTATAACTCATTGATCATATACATAGATCGACTGTTGAATAGATTGTGCTTTCTTCACTTTGGTTGGTTTGTGTTGTCTTGGTCTTGACTGCACAAGAGCATTGGAGTGAAGTAGGAGAAACAAAGACCATAGGAAGCGATCATAAGGTATGTCCTTTGTTCTTGCCTTCTAGTACATTCAATAGTTGAAATCTAGGGAAAGAGTATTATTTTGTCTTGCTTGGTGATTGCTTCTTAGATTTTGTTAACTAGCGCGTGTTGTTTGTTTCTCGAAGTTGACCATAGGAATTTCTTCGCAGAGCTTGTTACTCGTTCACAATAGCTCCCCCACGTCGTTCACATAGAATGCAGGGTTTATCTCTAGAGCATCTGGACATTTCACAACCCTTGCCTACAGCTACACCTGAGGATACACCTGAGGGATCTCCTTAGCAGAGTGAAGTCCCAGATGTTTCTACACCACCTCCACAGGTAGAACGCACTGACTCTTTAGAACCTTTCCAAATTACCAATACTCAAGAGGACTTTCGAATTAGCTGTGGTGAACGACCCTTTGTGCGATCAAATTCTTCCAGAGATTTAGTTGTTACCTCTTCTGGATCACCCGTTGGGCCTCTTCCCGATATAGAAGGCCAAGATCCTTTTTGGTCTGCAGGTGATTTCCGCATGGCCCTTTTTAGTCCTAATTTTCCCGTGGTCTCTGAAATCAACCCGCCGGTATTTCCTAAGACAGAGTCTATACCCATAAATACTACTTATACCTTTACTCTTCCTGTCGAGATGGCCCATCTCGCGAATACTACGAATGTCCCTACCGGGTTAACTACCATTGGTCTCGCTCCTATAAACACTCAACGAACACCCAGATTTATTCCAACACTACCCCCCGAATACCATGCGTTGAATTCTTTGTTGAATGCTTCTGTTCCAACACCTCCGCAAACCCCATCTGGTACTCTTGGTGGTCCTTCTGGGCATCCTATTCCCGGTTTTATTCCAACGCTCCCTCAATTTCCTCCTGGCAATCCTACTCCTAGTGGCACTATACCGTCTCTTACACCTAATTTCCAGATTCTCATTGGTGGTCTAGGTGGTATGTTTCAACCTCCTCTTACTGGACATGTTCCAGTTACTACTCAACCTTCGATTGGAACACAACCTCCAATTGGAAATCCACCTATGATAGGGGGACCAACCCCACCTTTTGGAAAAAATATACCTCCTGCTTTGGTCCAGTATTGGACTCAGATGCTACAAAATCTTCCTCAAACGACCGGGGGGCAACAAATTGCCCCTACTATAGGCCAACCTTATCCCGGTATACCCAATCCTATTTGGGGTCAAGGTCAGAATGCTCAAACCCAGGTCCCTAATAAAACTCAAGGTTACAATCCTTGGAACTACTATCCTCTCCAACCACCACTGAATTAGCCGGGATCTTCCCACTATGGGTAGACTGTGTATGGTCCTACTGGTTTTCCAATAGGGCTTCCACCCCAAAGTCACCAGTATCCGCAGGTGAATCGAAAGTTACCTTTTCTTGCTACCTTGGATTTGCCAGATTTGTCTAGGATTCTAAATGATCTTATTCATCACTCTCCCCAATGGCCTGTTATTCTAGCTAAGCTTCCATCAGACATTCCTAAATTCGATGGAAAAGTGGGAGAGGACTTGAACAATCACGTTATGACTTTTCACCTATGGTGTTCATCCAACTCATTGATGGATGACTCTATTCGTTTACGTCTCTTTCAATGAACCCTTACCGGTTCTGCTGCAAAGTGGTATATTGAATTGCCACGAGGTTTCTTCTCTGATTTCAACACCCTAGATATGGCTTTCCTTATGCATTACCAGTTACCGATCCATTATGATATTGGGACTGAGATTTTGAATTATTTCAAACAGACTAAAGGCACTCATATATCAGATCATATCCATGAGTGGCGAAGGAGATGATGTCTCATCAAACTTGAACTCCCCGATCAGTTATTGGCCGAATGGTTTACGAAATCCTTTGTGAACGAAATTGGTAAAGACATTGTCGTGGGTGGTGTTGTCACTGAGGAGAAGGCTATAAGTCGTGCTCAATATCTTGATCTCGTTTATTCGAAAATGGGAACACTTTATGATTTATTACCTGAGTTACCTCGTCCTGTTACTTCCAGCCCTTCAACTACTCCAGTTGCCTCACATGCAGCTGATGGTGTGATTGGTACTGCCCAAGCCCAATCACATTCTGTTTCAAGCACCAACCATAAGTCTACTTCTTTTAATGTTCAAAATGCTTCATCTCCTACCACTCCTACTGGTAAAACTTCTGAGGTGAACGTCGTTCAATCTACCCCGACCGATAAAAATAAATCTAAAAAGGGGAGAGGCAAGAATAAGGAGGGAAAAAATAATAATCAAATAGAGTAGCCTAAAAACACCCCTTTTGAAGATCGAGATAAGCACAAACCCCGCTACCCTTTCCTTATCTGTGGTGATGATCACTACACCAAGGATTGTCCACGATGTGCCAAGGTCACTAAGTTCCTTCAAGGGACCTGAAAACCTTCTACCCCGACAGTCTTGTCCCAACCCTTCCCATCTCAACAACAGGCTCAGTTGGTCATCCATGACCAACCATCTACTTCTACCACATCATTTGTTTTGATGTATACTGGTGATTCTAAGCCAAACAACATTGAACTCACGACTAGAGCCAAAGATTGTACTCCAACTAAAGAGAAGGTTGACGATTTACCTCCTGCTTTGGTACAACCCTCTCCACCGACTCCACCTACCAATGGTCCTCTTCATCTCAAATGACTGAGCTCTGATACAGTTCTACGACCACCCCCTAAAGGTGTCGTTAAGAAATCATCTTTTAATCCTCATGCTCGTGCGGCCTTGAACTACAGTATTGTTGAAGATCTGACCCAGGCACCTTTAGCGATGTCAGCCCTTGAAGTCCTTAAGTCTTGTCCGGCACAACGAAAGGCACTGTTGAAAGCTATAGGTGGAATTGACCCAACCGATACGAATTTAATAGTCTTTGACTTGGATGATCACATTCCAAGGTTTCCCCCCCAACTCGCATTTCAAATTCAAGTTGTTGTCTCTGACAAGAACATTTGCAGAACTGTTATTGACGAGGGTGCCTCGACGTGTGTAATGTCTTTTTCTTGTTTGAAAGACATTGGCTCTCCTCCCTTAAATTAATCAAAAAACACTCTTAAAGCCTTCAATGGCTCTGGTTTTAAGCCTTATGGTGTTCTTCCTTCATTATCCATTACTCTAGAAGGTAAGACGGTCCAAGTCGAAGTGGAAGTCTTTGACGCTCCCCTTGATTATAATGTTTTACTTGGTCGTAGTTGGATCGATTCCATGCGCGCCGTTGTGTCAACACTTTTCCATGTAGTACGTTTTCCTCATCAAGGAAAGGTTGTTACCGTTGACCAACTTGCCTTCTTCAATTATGATACTCATACTGGCAACGTGTCGTTTATTGCTAAAACCCTGCCGGGTTATGAGAATGTCGGTGTAGGCATTTTAAAGGACTCCACGTTAATGGGTACTTTCCCCATTCCTCCGCCTGATGTTCCACGCCCGTCAGTTGCTTCTATTAACATGATATCCACCATGCCTCACGAACTTCCTGCATCACATGAACCTTGGATTGTCCCTGACCCTGGAGACCACACTCGTTTCAGCGACGTCATGCCGTTAAGTCCGGTTGAGTCTGCATATCAGGCCATTCAATCGACAACACCTTCTACCTCCTCTCTTGATGAGTTGTCTCCTGATACTTTCTGTGTTATCTTTCCCACTGATGAGATGATCATGTCCATCTTGGAGGACACCCCTTGGGACGATGGGCATCATCATTCCATACTCTTTCTGGAACAACACACTCTTGAGAACTACCAACGAATTTCGACTCCGTCGACCGTTGTTGTCATCTCCATGGTTCCTGCGACTTCACATGATGTGTTTGATGAAGGGAACCTCAGTAATATTTCTCCCACGATTCCCATTGACATATCCATTAAACCTAGGATAGTTGAAAATGTTCATATCGGAGCTTCATGTTCTCCCGACGAAATTGTCACCTATACGTCTTTGTTCAAAGAATTTCATGACATATTCGCTTGGAGCTACGAAGAGATGCCAGGTATTGACCCTGAAATTGTTGTACATGAGATAAAGACATACCCCGGAGCTAAGCCTGTCTGGCAATGCCTTCGTCCAATCCACCCATGTAAAGTGGCGACTATCAAGCTTGAAGTTGAAAAACTTCTCAAAGTTGGCTTTATTTATCCAGTGGCTCTGACAGAATGGGTTTCCAACCCTGTACCGATTGATAAGAAAGGTGGCAGTATTCGTGTATGTGTTGATTATAGGGATATTAACAAAGCCTGTCCAAAAGACAACTTTCCAACCCCTTTCGTCGACCAGATTGTCGATGATTGTGCCAGAAGTGAAATCTTCTCTCTCATGGATGGTTTCTCCGGCTATAATCAAATTAACATCGCTCCCGAGGACCAACATAAAAATGCTTTTATATTTCCTTAGGGTACTTTTTCCTATAGGAAACTCCCCTTTGGTATTAAGAACGCTGGCGCGACATTTCAATGTGCTATGTCTTATGCTTTTCATGATATAAATCATATCGTTCAACCCTATTTGGACGATTTACCAGCTCATTTTTTACGTCGAGTTGATCACCCCACTCATCTCTGAGCCATTTTCGTTCATTGTCGGTTCTATTGTATTCGTTTAAATCCTCATAAATTAATTTTTTGCGTAGAATCCGTCCATCTTCTAGGTTTCATCGTTTCACATCAAGGGATCCGGGTAGATCCTCTTAAGGTTGAGGCGATTCTTAATCTCCCTCCTCCTTCTACACTGCGCCAGTTGCAAAGTTTGCAGGGGAAAGAAAACTTTCTTCGTCGTTTCATCCCTAATTACGCCGAGATTACTCATGGTTTTACACGGCTACTAAAGAAAGGTTCAGAGTTCATCTGGGATACCGTTGCCAACAATGCTTTTGAGGCTTTGAAGTTGTCCCTCACGCAGGCTCCGCTTCTCTTTCCTCTTGATTATAGTTGTGATTATTTTCTTTATCTTGTTGCCTATGAGTATACTATTGACATGGTTCTCGTCCAAGAGGATGATGCGCACGATGAGCATGTTATTTATTACTTGATTCGAAGTCTCACATCAACTGAAATCAAGTATCAACATGTTGAAAAACTGGCCTTAGCTGTCGTTCAAGCCGTCTAGCGCTTCTGGCATTATATCCTCTCAAGGAAAACTACATGGATTTCTCATTGCAACCCTATGCAACACATTTTGACACATCAATTGCTAGGGGGAAAATACTCCAAATGGATTGTCATACTCCAGGAGTTTGACTTGGAATTCGATCATGCCACGTCTAAGAAATCTATAGTTTTTGCTGAGTTGATATGCGATTTTCCTCACTCTGCCACGGAAAATGTAGTAGTAGATTCATTACCCGATGAATCTCTTTTCCTAATTAGTACTGAGGATCTTTAGTATGGAGATATAATTCTATATCTCCAAACCCAGACTTTCTGGCCTACTTTGTCTAGTACTGAATGACGTCGCATCCGTTATCAAGCTCGTCAATACATTATCCTCGGGGATACTCTTTACCATCGGGGCATTGACTCTGTTTTTCGACGTTTCCTGACATTTGATGAAGCCGAGAAAGCTCTAAATGACTGCCATTCTGGAGCATGTGGTGGTCATATGTCTGGGTATGCTACTGCCCAGAAGATCTTACGCACAGGTTATTTTTGGCCTTCCTAGTTCAACGACTGCATTAGTGCTGTTCAGAAATGCCATGCCTGCCAGACCTACAATCAGAAAATTCTGTCACATCCTGCTCCTCTTCATCCTGTGGTCTCAGTTGGTCCTTTTGCGAAATGGGGCATTGATTTCATAACATGCCACCCTCACTCAGCCGGGGGGCATGGTTACATCATTGTAGCTATTGATTACTTTACAAAATGGGCCAAGGCGATGCCAACATTCGATGATACTGGAAAGACTGCAGCCTTGTTTATTTTTAACCATGTCATAGCTCATTTTGGTGTTCCCCAAGCTATCGTTACTAATCACGGTAGTCATTTTAGGAATTTTATGATGTCTGAACTTACGGAAAAGTTGGGTCTTCGTCATGATAACTCAACACCCTATTATCTGCAAGCTAATGGCCAGGTCGAAGCAATCAACAAAGTTCTTATAACTATGCTTTGACGGATGATAGGATTTCATAAATCAAGTTGGCCCACAATGTTGTTTTCGGCATTGTGGGCATATCGGACATCTATCAAATCCGCTACTGGGTTTATGCCTTTTTTTTTAGTCTATGGTGTGGAAGCCATTCTTCCTGTAGAATGTGAGATACCCTCTCTGAAGCTAGCTGTCGAACTCTTACCCAATACTTCTATTGCAGAGGAACGACTATTGTATCTAATGCGATTAGACGAAACTCGACATGATGCCACTCTAGTAATAGAAGCCCAGAAAAAAACGTGTCAAGGCACAATATGAAAAGCATGTCAAGCCTCACGTTTTCTCTGAAGGTGATCTTGTTCTTCTCTATGAACAAGATCGAGATGCGTTAGGAGCTGGGAAATTCGAATCAATGTGGCAAGGTCCTTATGTTGTTCGCCGAGTTTTGGAAAAAGGAGCATATGAGCTGGTAGATTACGATGGTATCCCTTTGAGTGAACCCAGGAATGGGTTGTACTTGAAGAAGTACTATGCATAAATCATTTGTGCACAAGTACTTGTATTTTATGTATCATACTTTGTGTGTGTTACTTTAGTTTGTTTTTGACATTATCTAGTCTCTACCCTTATGTGAAGTTGTGTTTGATTGCCAGATGTCAGAATCTTCGCTACCCTATATTGGCTTCGCTGATGGTGCTAGCCGTAGTACTCGGAACCTAGCTTCCGTTGCATGGGAAATCTATGCCCCAACAAACGAACTTGTATCTTTACGAGGTGTATGCCTTGACCGTGCAACCAACAACATTGCAAAGTATAGTGCCGTTATTGAATTATTGGTTGATGTTATCTCACTCAGAATTCGTCATTTGGTTGTGCGACTGGACTCATAGCTTGTAGTACTACATCTAAGTAATATCTATTCTATTCGAAGTCCTACTTTGTTACGGGTGTATTTGCGAATTCGCCTCTTGGAACGCTATTTTGATCGCATTGAATATCATCATATTCCTAGATGTCTTAATACATTAACAGATGCATTGGCTAATTATGTATTGGATAGACATTTGAACCATTTATAAATTAAACACGTCAAAATTCACACATTATAAAGTAAACCGGTAGAAACCATCTATATATATAACGATCAAAAGAGTTTTTACAAAAAGTTTGTCCGAAGATCAAAATATCAAAATTTGAAGCTTATAGCTTCTACAAAGTGATGTCATGTATGACGTTCACAGTAACACATGACTGCCCTAGCAACCCTACGGAGCATTCGACCCATAGTTGCTGATACCCCTACAGTGTGACGCTGATCGCTTCGTGGAATGTCTTCCAGAGTCATATCTGGAATGTCTGCTATCAAGCCCTCTAAATTATGTTGCACCACCTAATAATCTTCGGCATACTGTGGTGCTACTACTGCTACCTTTCCTCATCACTGGATAGGAGAGGTTCCAGGAGGTCTATACGGTCCAACATTTGTGATATCAACAAACATTTTGTGATAGTCTTTGGATAAATATATAAAACAAAAACATTTGAATATGATAAAAAATTCAAAAACATTTAAAAAGAGAAAATGCGTGAACTTCTTACCGAGGTCTCCCCACTGAGCGTCCTCAGGTAGTGGTAAATCCGAATCTCCTCAGAAATCCAACTCAGCATAAGCGTAGTCATCAACCATCAACATCTGGTTTTGAAGCCAGTCAAAGAAAATATCGCCGTACTTGATGATTGGTCCTGCCACGTGTCGGGCCATGAGCCGACACCATATCAACATTCTTGGATCCCTAGGACCTGGGAAGTCCCACTCAACCTGTAGTATAAATACGGGGACCCTCTCGAGAAAGAAGGACACCAGCAAAGAACCATACCCAAATTGTTTCAATTCACCTCGCCTTCATTTGGTTAATTGCCTTTTGATATTGCGAAGCACAGCATCTGCCTAGTTGAATACTCGAGGCTCAGTACACTTGATGGAATACTGTAAGTAGCTCTGTAATGACATATGAGGATAAGAACTACCGACCATCTGAGCTATGGTAAAAATATAGTGCGGAGGGTCAAGTCTTGTACCCCCCAGATAGCCACTTTTCCCCTTTTCCTCTCAGCCTCAGGTACACAGTATTGATTGAAATACTCACTCATCTTTATCCCACCACCTCTACTACCGGTCAGGCTGACATAATACCCACGCCTGGATAATCCAATCAAAAAGTATATGTCCTTAATGTCTATGGACAGAGTGTGATCTCCTACATTGAAAACCTGCTGATCTGGGTCCCACATACGGACCAGGAACTCTAGTAGTCTGACTTGGGCCCTCATGCCCGGGATGCGAAAGTATCTTAAGAGCCCACAATCTCTCAATGAAGCTATGGTGGGAGGATGATTCTTTGCATTTGCATTATCCTCTTCATGTTCTCTTTCACGCCACTCAAGCACCATGTTTATGGCTATTTATCTTCACAAGGAACATAAAAGGAGGATTAATGATTTTATTCATGATATGGATCTTTTTCATTGGCTAAATATTTAAATTTTTTTGGAGTTTGCGGTTCTTGTAGGTGCCCCATTAGCACAGTGCGAGAAACTCGCAGGTGGCTTAAGGCTCACCTGTGAGAACGCATCATTCTCACAGGTCCCGTATGGGCTGCCTGTGAGAATGCCAATGCGCATGTAGGGTTCAAAAAACCACTTGAAATTGAAAAACTAACCAATGAAACCAAAAATTTAAACCATGAAAATGTCAAGAATGAAGAGCTTACCTTAATGTTGCAGACAACTCGTTGAATGGTCTCTTGTAGCTCCTGAAAATTAACGCCAAATTCGGAGGGTAAAAAGGGGGTTTTGGAGCTCAATAGTGGAAATGTAAAATGATGTGGTAAAAATGGTTATTTAATCATTTAATTTACTTTTTACTATGTCATTTTGGGTTTTTATGCTAATTTATTGATTAAACCTAATCCCTAATATCAAGATGAGTGTAATGACTTGCAGACATGATGACAGTGATGATTAAATACAAGGATATGGACATATTTTTCTTCGCTATGGTGTGCTTTCTATTGTTTTTATGGTTTTTACATAAAACCTCAAGCGTCGTTTTTGTCCGTTCTTGCGCTCGTAAAAAACATGAGAATGTGGTCGAGCGTAATTTTATCACTTTTTCGGGCTCAACAAGGTTATATGAAAAAGGAACCCCCCTGGAGTTCTCTTTAAGCTCTTTTCAGACTCTCTAAACATGAAAAGATCGTCGAGCGATAATTTCTCTCTTTTTCGGTCTTGTCCAGACTATTTTACGAAAAAGGAACTGAGAGAGTTCTCTTTTAAGTGTTTTTCCAAACTCTATAATCTTGAAAAACCTTCGATTTTTCTATCTCTGGACTCGTTAAACAAACATTGACAGACCCGTGATGGGACCGAACCACTCCTTCTTAGGGTTCGTTAAACATACTCTGAGGGACTCATACGAAGGATGAGATTACATCAACAAGCATATGTTATCCTCCTCAAGATTGCGTAAAAATAAAGAGGTACTCGCCAGAAATGGTGGGGGAAAATTTGGGAAAGGGATATGTTTCATCTTCGTATTGATTGGAAGTAAGTGTCGCTCTTGAACATGACACCTCCTATTCATCATTTGAAGCCGGTTTGGGAAATCCATTTGTCTCTCATTCAATTTATTACAAGGTCATTCCCTGTGTTGTCTTTGAGTCAATGTTGCCAAATCATTGGTCATGTCGTTCATATGTTCAAGAGAAGTCCATCTGAAACCTATATTGAGTTAGCCATCTGCAGTTATCCATTCTCTCTGTGTCGACCTTCCCTGTGTCCGGTCCAATTTTAAAAATTCTCTGTTTCACCTTCAAACTCTGTTACTCATTTCATGTCATTGATGGGGGATACATTAAGGCCCTCCTGTGATGATTTTTGTTCCATCGACTTCAACTCATTATCCAGAATCAAGGATTAGAAATTATTTAGTACCTTGGAACTTGCATGCCTCAATGGCATCTTTCCTCACTTTTGATAGTAGGTTTTCATCATTGACCCTTGATCGAAAGATTCCATCGGGTGTTTGACATCAACTCATTTATTCACACTCGATGGATTGTACTATGGTACCTTGGGAGTCATTGACATCATTGGTGATTTCCCTCGCACTTGTTAACGGTTTCATCAATGACCGGTAATCAAGTGGTTTCTACCATGTTCAACTTCAACACATGTAATCACATGGTTAGATTCGTACTTTGGGTGACGATATTGAAGACCCTGGATATTATCTTTGTAATCCAGGTTGCGATGGAGTATGTATAATTTGCGACACATAGATCCATTGTGTATGTTTCGTGGCTATGTCATCTTGATTTGAAATTTCTCGCATAGATCCACAGTGTATTCCGGTGGCTATGCTATATTTTGACGGCATGGATCCACAGTGTATTATTGGTGGCCATGACCCATGTCTACAATATCATCATTCTGTGATCTGAGTATGGGAATGCCTACCTCAGAATTGATATATATGATACTCTGTAGATGCTTGATTGTTCGCAGGTTTTCGATTAGATGTGCTCCTAGTTCTCGACACACACATGCAACTTACAAAGTCTATCAACTGTCACTGGTTCCAATCTCAGACTTTGGGGGGAATTATATTACCCATAATTTTGGTCTTCATGATGATGTATTGATGATGGTGTACTCAGGCTCTTCATTAGAAATTTCTCCTGAGAAAAGTTACTTTCTTCTCTTTCTAGAAATATCATTTTTGAGGAAGGTTCGCAGGCTACCAATATATTTGCCTGCGAGAATGCATGATTATCGCAGGCTGCCTTAAGCCAAGGTGCGAGAATTTCACACTGTGTATAACTGCTAGGGTGCGAACACTTTATAAAGAAAGGAAAAAGATGAATTCTTGAAGCTTCTAGAAGGGAATCTTCTATAAGGATGAGATGGCATTCGAATGGTTATCTAAGTACTGGATTTCCTGATATTTTGGGATCATTCTTATCCAAGTAACTAATTCATTCTCTCCTATATAATGAGGGGATTCTCATGGAAAAGGTTAGAAGAAAACAAGCAAGAGATTCATTGGATAATTAGTCAAAAGGATGGTGTGAAGGACTGATGCTACAGCAGCTAAGAACTCCAACAAATTTATCAAAGGTAGTTGATCTTCTTCATACTAGTGAGCAAGTGTGTGTGTCGGAGTCCAGAGCCATTGAAAGGAAGTTTGCAACATCAAGGCTCAGGTTGTAATATTTACTTTCTATCAGTATGATATAGTAATATGTCCCTTTCCCATAAAGCTAATTCCACTTTATTGTATAACTCCTTGATCATATACATAGATCGATTGTTGAATAGATTGTTCTTTCTTCACTTTGGTTGGTTTGTGTTGTCTTGGTCTTGACTGCACAAGAGCATTGGAGTGAAGCAGGAGAAACAAAGACCATAGGAAGTGATCATAGGGTATTTCCTTTGTTATTTCCTTATAGTACATTCAATAGTCGAAATCTAGGGAAAGAGTATTATTCTGTCTTGCTTTGTTCTAGATCCAGGTGGATCTAGGGAGATCGGTTTGTGTCCGCACTTACGGATTTATCCAATAACACCCTCCAAGGAGCCCGAGTGAGTTTGACCAATGTCTATTCTAGGTACAGTGAGACTTCCCTTCACCGTCACCTTGTGTAAGTACCTAAATATTATGGCAACTAAAGACACCAATTCGCAGTGAGTCCCTAGGCGGGTACAGTCAATAGTTTGATCCGAAACATATGGGCAGGATAACAAGTCTGAAATCAACCTGAGAGGCTCCCACACATAATCATGGGTATACCGTCAAGTGACCCCCAATATACGATCCGACCACTACAAATAGTTGAACCACGGAGGGATAATCTCTATAATTCGTCCAAATGCGACCTCGTGCGTAACCCCTGTGTGAGAGGGGGATCCGAGAAAATTGATGTGGCAATTGGATTTGACTCTCCCTAGCTCGAGATGCTAATGTTTTTTTTGAAAACTTTGGAGATTTTTACTCAAAGCCTAATCCAAAGTGCTAACCCTAGTCTACTGTTGGTGGAAGATCCTAAAAACAAAAAATTTCTAGATAATTTTTAATTAGCATTCGTTTTACAGTTTTTCATTACTCAAAGGGTGTATGAAAGTGAAACGGATGGAATGATGACTCAATTCCCAAAGCATGCATAAAAGATGATAAGAAACCATTTCTTTTCGATGAATGCCTATTTAAGGGAGAGAGAAAGAGTCGTTTTCACTATCAAACACTAATAGGGAATGTCCTCAATCAATTGGTTCTCAATCAAAACCAATGCAATGCTAAAACATTTCAGAAATGCCTTCTAATATGCAAACCAATCACTAAGATGTATCTTTGTTGTTTGTATGCGAATGATGATTAATTCAATGCAAAAATTCTCCTTCCAACTACCCTTTCAGATCAAGGACATTCAGACAAGCATAATCATATTTCGCACAAACAACATACCCTCTTGCTATGATTGAAACAAGCAAAAATAAAACAAAAGATAACAAAGAAAATCAAGAATTTCACACAAAAGAAATATTCTAAGAAAAATGACCTCAAAGAACGAAATGAGATGATTCATAGATTTTTGATGCCCTTCACCAGAGTTCTCACTTAGTTGGATAAGAGAGAAGAAAGCAGTGGATTGATTCCAAGTTCTCAACAGCAGAAAAAATCAAAACAAGGAAGAAGGTTACAAAATATGAATAGAAAATTTCTTATTCTCAGAAAGCAGAGTGTCAAAGGTCAATAGGAAGAAGCATTGAAGCACAAAGAAGCTGAGCAAGGGAAAAAACAAAGACTGGACTGTAGAAAAGACAATTCTGGAAAGTTTTTTTGCAGAGAAAAGGCTAGCACTCTAGTGTAAGGGGCACCAGAGTGTTATAACGCTCTGTCTAAGACCAAGGGGGAGTTCCAACGCTCTGCTAACATAGGCAAGGGAGCACCAGGCTTCCACAGCTCAGAAACTTGTCCAAGAAACCCAAAAATTCAATCAAACTTTGGCAATCAAGATGAATGTGATGGAATAAGGATTCAATCATCATATGAAATCAAACATATGGGGTCAACAAGGTCTAAAAAGAACAAAGGGTAAGACAAGGTCTGTGAGGAAAACCAAAACTGAAAGTTTCAATTCGTTCCCCATTGGAGTCGCCAATTTCTATTGTAGGAAAATCTCCCTGCAGATAGGTAGACTTCGTCTTGAGAGATAGACTCTTAACTCTAAGAAAAAATATGCTTAACATGGACACTAACTTCCTTTTATATCCAAACAAGATGATGAACAAAAAAAGGAGGAAAGCATGTACCTTATGAACGTCATTTGTCCCTGCAAGGTCCAAGATGTGCTTCGATCTTGAGCTCCTTGGTAGATCCTGCAAGACAAACAAAAGTACGAACAACTCCCTAATATACTTAGATTAGCTAAAACACAGATCCATCTACTTTAGACAAACTTATATGGAATGAGTACAAGTTTGAAAGAAACAGGCCAAGCATTGATTATATTGATTAGAACAAAGTGTTACTTACAACCATGGATGTAGTATAACAGCTTAACCAAGCTCTCCTTGTCCAAACCCTTGCTTAAACAGTCCACAAACAAAATTTTGATGCTCCAAATGACATACCACTCATGAGATCATAAGTTTGGTATAATTCTCAATCTCCATTCCCCCTCCTCCATGGAAATCCCTCATTATATAAGATTTGGAGACTTAACCACCATGGAGAGAATCCCTCATCAGATCCACTAAGAAAGGTATCTCTAAGATATTTAGGGAGAAAATATCTCTTAAGGATTTTGGGGAGGAAATATCTCTCAAGGATTTTAAGGAGGAAATATGTCAACCATCCATGAGATCCTCCACCTTCCCTAAAAAATAGGAAACCAAATGTGAGGTGGATCCTCACACTTAATTACTTTCTTTTCCATGAATATTAATAATAATTCATGTGCACTTGATTCTCACACTTAATCAATTCCTTTTCCATGAATATTAATAATAATTCATGTGTACTTGGTATTTCTGCCTTCATGTAATATATCCCTCCTCCACATTGACTAGGGATTGTGACATAGGTGAATCCATGGTGTCAAGGTGTATGCGACACTTATATGACACTTTATGACACTTAGGGTGAGGTACCTAGGTGTGCAAATTTCATGTTTAATAGAGAGTCGCTCACAGGCCTGACAACCTTCTTCTTCAACCACAACTACCTATCTCGCCTCGAGAGAGTGTTGCACACAAGCCTGACAACCTTCTTCTTTAGCTCCATTCTAGCACAAGGATGATAACAATGCTTAGCAAGGAATGAATGGAAATAGCCAATCACACTCAGCCAAGGGACTGAGTGGCCACAACAACCCACAATTGTAACACACACGACATAGAAAATTGATCAGGTTTCACAGAAGACGCAGGACGGCTTCAAAGGTGTGTGGCTATACAAAGGTCTAATGTAGAGACAAAATGGTTCTCATGAAGGATTCTAGTGAACTCAAGAAAAGTATGGAAGGTTCACAGAAAGAATCAGGTGACAGACTTTGGGTCTTAGTTGCATGCATGAACATTGAAAAGGATGAATACATAGGCCATGAAATTCACAACAATACACTAGTCAACTTCTAGTTCTAGTTTACAGGATTGCGTGACTGGAAAATTAAACAGAGGTCATTCATGGACTCCAATAGTTCATATCATCGACGATAGAATGGAGGATGAACCCCCATCTTGACTCAATTATTGGGTTAAATTACATTTGCCTAGGCTGACACATGTCGCCCATGAAGCTGTATGCACTCCATCAAGTATGTGTTCCCTTTTGCACAAATTGGGGTTGCATGCGTTGCCTCTCCTAGGACTTAGGATAAAAACATACCTTTCACACCACCTTGGAATAATAATAAATTATTATTCCTAAGGACTTAAGCCCTCAATCTTATCCCCTCTTCCTATCTCTCAACCCCCTCTCCCTTACCCATACTATGGAATCTTATTCCCCATCACTCTTTCTTCATGGTCGGTCGACACACAATGATGTTTATATATTATGTTAATGATATGCATAATTACATATACAAAATCAGGCTCCTGGCCTTAAAACTTAGGCTCTCCGGCATAATAAACACATAATCCCACCAACTTATCAATACTCAGCTCACCAGCCTACAAAACATGATTAAAATTCATAAACATGATTACAATTTATAATATAACCAGGGCACTAACAAGGGATATTACAATCCCCTCCCCTTATTTTTGCAGTTTCCTGAGTGCAACACTTTACACAACATCAACAAGATTTTCAAAATATTTAAAACGATGTGGGTATTTTTCCCACATAGCATCCTCATGCTCCCATGTCACCTCCTCAAGACCGTACCAAGTCTATTGGACCTTTACAATCCATATGGCTTGATTCCAGAGTTGTTTTCTTTTTTGGTCCAATATGCGCATAGGATGCACTTGCAAAACACCTTCTTTCTCCACCTGAATCACATTCCAATCGATAGCATGATTAGCATCAGGTATATATTTATTAAGAAATGAAACACGAAATACATTACGTATAGTCATGGATGTAGGTGATGCAGGCATATATGAAACTGGACCAATCCTTTTTAGGATTTCAAATGGCCCACAAAATCTGGCTGCCAACTTGGCATAGTTTCCTAGCTTCAGGGAAATTCTATTGGCTTTTACTTTCATAAAAACATGGTCACCCACTTTAAACTCTCTATTGGTTCTGTTCTTATCAGCATAACTTTTCTTCCTATCTTGGGCTTCTTTCAATTTTTTCTTAATTTTTAGCATTTGTTCTTCCATTTCGTTGAGCAACTCTGGCCCAACTATTGCCCTATCAACTAGATTATCCCAACTCACTAGAGTATTTCACTTTTTGCCATAAATTTTTTCAAATGGGATCATCTTCAATGATGCTTGATACCCATTGTTGTAGGTGAATTCCACCAAGTGTAGTTAGTCTTCCCATTTAGATGGTTTGTCCATCACATACATCCTTAGTATGTCTTCTATCACTCAATTCACCTGCTCTGTCTACCCATCAGACTCAGGATGATAAGATGTACTAAAGTTCATATTCGTTCTGAACCCCTTGAATAACCCTTTCCAGAAATTTCATGTAAATTTCGGGTCTTTGTCAGAAACAATTGTCTTGGGGATTCCGTGCAATCGTGTCATTTCCTTCATAAAAATATCAACAACATCTACTACCTTGTGAGTAGTCTTTAATGGAATGAAATGGGAATATTTCGTAAGCTTGTCCACTACCACCATGATTGAATCATGCTTCTTTCTGGTTCTGCGCAATCCCATGATGAAATCCATTGTCACGACTTCCCACTTCCACTTAGGAATGGGTAAAGGTTGCAGCAACCTTGTTGGGTGTCTATGCTTAGCTTTCAACTTCTAGCACTCCATACATGTATCAATGTATTCTGCAATCTCTTTATTCATACCTAGACACAAGTAATGGCTCTTGACTACTACCTTAGTTTTCTGATATCCAGGGTGCCCTGCATAAGGCACATTATGTATTTCATGCAAAATTACAAGTTTCAAATCCTGGACCTTAGGTACATAAATTATGTTCTTGAATATAAGTATTCTGTCAGTTTCCAGTTTATAAATATCCACTTTCTATGGAATCTTACCTTGTTGTAGCTTTTCTACCAAATCCCTGTACTATAAATCTGTATTTGCATCCTCCAAAATTTTTCTTTTAATATTAGTTCGATACATGCTAATGGTTGTAGCATGTAATTCACGCACTCTCCTATTGAGTGCATCAATGACTTTGTTTTCCTTCCCTTTGATATGCATAATATCAAAGTCATATTCATAGAGAAATTCCAACCACCTACTCTATCTAGCATTCAAGGTTGGCTAATGAAACAAGAACTTCAAATCATTATGGTCTGTTCTTAGTTTAGACCTCCTTCCCATGAGGTAATGTCTCCATTTCTTTAGAGTGTGTACTATGGCTTTGTTGGCAGCCAACTCATTTTTTTTAATTATTAGAAAAATGCTGCCTACACCTCTTGTCTTCTAAACGACAAATCATCGTCGCATTAAGCTTCAAGACATTTGTTCTATTTTCGCGACAAGTGCAAATTGATTTCATTTTGATTTTTCACAAACTGAAAGTGTGAAAACACTTCCCTCGTTGTCTGGACTATTGTCGTCTTTTATTGATTTATTGAAATACACTTGACCATTGGTTTATCACTTCACTGTAGAAGGTTCTTTCAAAACTGTATCCATTCACTTTAATTGATTTCTCTTTTGGGAATGTTAAGTTATGAGTTATAGGTGACATAATTCATCTTGGTTTTGTATGAGACTCATTTCTTTTGAACTCTTAACTTATCAATTTCATATGTTTATTGATCACAATGTTTTGACACCTCGATAATGTAACGAGCACATTGGCAATAGCACGAGTTTGATTTCATAAAGTGGTAATAGTTTGAAGCGCTTTGATCAACCTATTGGCATTTCGATTTTATGATTTAAACCCTTACTCGATACATTGGTTTTCCGAATTGATGTTTGAACGATCATATAGTTTCGAACTATGTATGGGTTTTAATGTATTAACAATGGTATGAAGCATTTAAGTGACATGACTGATCGATGGTTAGTACTGGGCACTGTGTTGATTGAACTATACACTTGGCACTTGAATGTAACGCGTGGTGTTAAGTATGTTTCGGGTAAGTGGCATGTTAACATGATTACACACCGATTTCCTGGCCGAGATGCATGGT
>ML798418.1:364797-405159 GCA_009831015.1 Picea engelmannii
TTAGTTCATGCGGTTACGCCTGTGAACTGTTTGAAGTTCCACAAACGAGATCTATGATGGGATTCTATTAAAATTGTTACAGTTTTCTATATTGGCAAAAGTCGAACGATATGATAATCGATAATTATTGTTTGCAAATCCCTACTGTATGGGTTATCATTGATGACATTCATGAATCATTTTTTGTTAGGATTCGATTTGGGTTTGTGCTTATTGCAAACATAGTACTCATACTCTGTTTCGATTGTATATTATTGGATTTGATTTGATTTAAAGGTTTACTTTTATTAAATCATTTGATTATTAAAAGAGGATTAGATTCTATATGATTTGATTTGATCTGGTCTATTTACTATTATAGACCAGCTACAGAATTAGTTGATTCTGTAGCTGAGCCTATAGAGTCATTTTATCATTATTATTTTCTAAATAAAATACTCCTAACTTGATCTTTATGTCTAACACAGGCAAATTCGAATTGGTGATGGACATGAGGGACAGTTGGAGGATATCTCAAGGATTGTTACTTATATTTCATTTTCTCAGTTTAGGAAATTTTGGGGATCATGCCCAGATTGTGTAAAACTATTTACTATTACTCAAAAGGATGTTTTACCTTGTGAGAAACTTATATAAACCTATGATTTTGTAATAATTGAAAATCCTCAGTTGGGGAGAACAAGGATATGGAGTTCTGATTCAAAATGGAGCAGAATTGGTGTTTTGTTATAGTTTTCCGCTTTTCAATATATCAACACTTTGTTCTATGTTTTGTATATCAGCTTGTTTATGGTTTGGTATTGCGTTAGCTATCTGAATCACATACAAATGATATAATCTTATTGATGTCATCTATATCTTGTTTCTTCCTAAATCAATAAAATGCATAACAATTATCAATTCTTTTTAGTGAATGATAGCTTTGTCTTCTTCATAATTTGAATTGCAATATATAAATTTGTTGCACAATAGGTTTCCCCTTTTGCAGGAATTTATAATCAAACAATTGTTATGATAATCTTTTTATGTCTTGTTTGTCCTGTAATAATACTTCAGGAAGCATTATAGCCGATCGTTTCTGAGAAGCTTAAGGGCTTAACTGGTGTGAGTTTCCCTCCTCCAATCAGCTTAGAAGTCATCTCACACAGGGCAGACTCGGAGCGTTTCCAGGTCTATTAATATTTAGTTTGCTTCTTTTATTAAGTAGTTTAATATAAATATAATTTAGATTTGTTTTAATTTCAGTTAGTTTACTTCTTATTCATAAATCATAAAATCAAAAAAGAGTTACCTTCGCTGTCTTGGGACAGCAAGCAATTAGTTTCACAAGTTTGTTCAAATCTGTAAATTGTATGTAAGGTATATTTATGAATAAATTGTAATTAAATTGATAATTAAGTAGTTGATTTGAGTTATTATAAGAATAGTTAGCATAGTTTATAGTTTAGTATATTAGTTCCTCTGTTTGTTTTATTAGTTTCTAGTTTCCTTAGTTTAAATCTCTTAGCTCAGATCGAATTTTCTCTTTGGTTTCTTTAGGAGACCTTAGAGCGGCCAACGGAGCCGTTAAACTCGTCAGGGTGGTTCATTCCAAATGGCTTGGGTTATTTAGACAACCCCGGACCGGTTCCACTCTTCCAGTTGACGGATGGACTGTTTCGCCCGTCAACAGGCTTCCAACTCCAAATCATGAGTTGCATAGTTCCTTTTGTTCTCTTTCAACTTTTTGGATTCATAACAGATTATGAATCCATTCTGACTGAGGACTCCTCCCAGTCCCTCTTTGCATGCATCTATGCACACCACTAAATATTCATTTGGATCTACGATCCTCAGGATTGGAGCATTGGTTAATAGTCACTTCAATTGCTGGAAGCTTCTCTCACAATCCTTTGTCCACTGAAAATTCTTCTCCTTCCTTTTCAAGGAAGTGATAGGGTGAGATATCCTCGAGAACCCTACGATAAACCTTCTGTAATAACCAGTTAGAACCATAAAGGATATAAATTTTTTCATGTTCTTTGGAACTAACCATTCTCTGATGTCCTAAATATTCTCTGAATCTACATCTATCCCTTACTTTGAAATAATATGCCCCAAGTAATGGATCTACTCCTGATAAAACAAACACTTGATAAACTTGGCATATAGTTGTTGCTCTCTTAACACTTGCAACACCATCCTAAGATGTTTTTCATGCTCTTCCTCCAAATTGGAATACACCAGAATGTCATCTAGGAATACTATGACGAACTTGTCTAGATAGTCCTTGAATACACCATTCATCAGGCACATAAAAATAGTGGGTGCGTTCAAGAGCCCAAACTACACCACTATGAACTCGTAGTGACCATACCTTATTCTAAATGTTCTCTTGATGATGTATTAATGCTTTATCCTTACCTGGTGATATCTCAACCTGATATGTATCTTCTAAAATATCTTTGCATCCTTCAACTAATCAAAGAGGTCATCAATCCTCAGTAGAGGATATTTGTTCTTTACAGTTACTTTGTTCAACTGTCTGAAATCGATACACAATTTCAACGTCCCATCCTTCTTCTTCATGAACAGGACTGGGGCACCCCAAGGTGACACACTTGGGTGTATATACCCCTTATTAAGAATCTCTTCAATCTCTAGTTGCAGTTATTCCACCTTTGGCATCCTCATTCTGTAAGGAGGTTTCGACACTGGAGTTGCTCTAGGCATCAAGTTTATATAGAAATCAATATCTCTCTTTGGAGGCAGTCCAGGTACCTCCTAAAATACATATCAAAAATCCTTTAGTACCACATTATCTCCAATATTTGAGATCTCATCCTTAGATGCTTTCTCCACATGGGCTGCAAATAATTGACAACCCTTTCTGTAGCACTTCTTCAGCTGCATTGTTGAGATTTATCTGATAGCAACGACTCTGGGAATTCCTTGGAATGTTCTCTATTTTTCTTCCTCATCCAGGCAAGTGAATGCCTTATTATGACAGTCTAAGATGGCATGGTGCTAGTCCAACCAGTCCATCCCAATTAGACATTCATAAGAACCTAAAGGTAAAACATCCAATTCATCCTTTGTTCTCAGTCCATTCATGTCCATAGGAAAATACCTAACCAACTCAGTGACCTTCCTCTCGGTTTCTGTAGCCAACTTCACTAACCAAGACGTTTCATGTTTTCTTCTCGACAAATGAAAATTTTCCACCACTCTAGGATCTATATAACTATGGTTATCCCTTGAATCAATTAAAATAGTAAATGGTTGGTTGTTAATCATACCTTCCACTTCAATCATGTGCTATTGATATTCATTTTGTTTTTTTTCTAGGGATGCGTAGATCCTTGGCATTCTACTACCCAATTCCTCCACTATTTCAGCCTGTTGTACATTATGGACAACTCTCACTTTATCATTTTTGTGGGGGAAATCTCTGTACCTATGGTTTTCTTTACAACCACAACATTCCATAGATGGAGGTCTTGGCATTTGCCCACCTATTTCAACCTTCTTGGGCTCTCTAAAAGATGGTTGTCCTTGAGGTCTTTTTCTGAAAAAGGGTGGCTTAGTTCCCTTCTTCCTCTAATCCATATTGAATTTATTCTTGTCTTCCCAAGCCTTATGGAAAGTAGGTTTCTCTCTTTGCTGCTCATATAAGCATTTCTCTCTTCTTATCATTTCTTCCATAGTTTTTGGGTCATCATACTAGGTCTTGTCCCTAATGGAAGGAGGCAATCCACTTAGATACCTTTGAATCTTGACAGTCTCATCCTTGATGAACGAAACATACTTCAGTAATTCCAAAAACCTTCATTCAGATTCATCAATGGTCATGCTGCCCAACTTGATTTCAAAGAAATCTTTCATCTTTCTATCATAGTATCTTTTAGTCAAGTATTTCTTCTCAAAATATATCTTGAATTATTTCCAAGTGATATATTTATCTCTAATGTGTTGCACTTACACAAGATGATCCCACCACATGGATTTCTTTCCCTTCAGTTGATACATTGCAATTCTTCCTTCTGCATGAGAGGAATAATTCTACAGCTAGAAATATTTCCTCATGCCAAGAAAGCATGTCTCGACATATTCCTCCTTCTTATGTTCTCTATCAAACGTTGGAGGCTTAATCTTGTCCATTTCTCCCTTCATTTCATCCACTCCATATCTCATGTGCTTTCTGGTAGGATATGGGATTGAACTACTGTGTGCCCTCCTCTTGGAGCAACCTTGGGAGTGATGATGGTGTTTACCAACACTCCTTGATCTTCTTCCCTCAGAAGTTAGGTGACTCTCGGTTTTCCTAGAGTCTCTCTCCTTGTCCAAATTCATTTCTATTATCTCCAGACTCTTCATCAACTTTAAGTTGAATTCACCTTGTTTGTTCTGAGATTTCCTAAGCTTTCCTAAGCTTTATTCTATCTATTCGGTGAGTTTGGGCATGTTTCTGCAATTTTTCAATGATCTTCATCATATGCCTTTCCTTATATATTTCTTCTACATGCCCATTGGAGTTCGACCCTTCAACTCCCAAATGAACATCCATCCCTTTATCTTCATTCTCTGAACTAGAAGCATTGTGTGTCTCTTCCATTTATTTTTCACTTAGTGGCAATTCTACTCAGTTCCGACACTCTCTAAACTTCTACAAACAAAATGTGCAGACAACCAGAATTTTTCAGGCCATTCCTTAACAATTCCACAACATTCATAAACAAATATGAATTAAGAAAACGTTCAGATTTCATGAATTTTCTAAGCTCTTCTTGGCTCGTAACAATCCCTCAGGATCTATCCCCTTCTCTCTTAATCCCCAATCCACGTGATCGTGGGTCGTTACCACTCTCTTAGCAAAAAGGGTGCTTCGCGACTTTGCATTTTGGGAGGTTTCAAAGCACTTCACAAAAACTTCTCGAATTTTGGACTAACGAACTCTCGACATAGGGAAGATCAACCATCCACATCTACCCAACATGCAATGGCTGACACTCACTGTGGAACCTCAGGCGTTGAGTTCTGGTACTTCAAGAATTCAGAATATTTCACATTCGTACACCTCGAACACTTCCACGTCACCTTAGGTGACATCATTACCTTACATCACTTAATGTTTTCCCTATTGTGGGGGCATGAAACAATGGTTTTGGAGTAACCTGCCCTTCATTCTGCAATTCTCCTGATGCTGACATGTAACCCCTCAGTGAAACCATGGTTTGGATTGAGGGACCACCTTGGATAATTATGTTCCGTGCAACTTGGGTCCCCACAATGTCTCCTGGCCATTGATCTTGATGTATCATGATCAACGTCGTTGTGGGTCCTCCGACCCACAACTACATTATGTAAACTGAGGCCCCACTAACCCTGCTCACACATGATGCCACATGGAAAAATACTAGCAACGTCATCTGGCCCCACCACATCTACACTTTCGCTTCATAACTTTGGACTTTGGGAGTTTGTGCAAAAACACATCCCACTTCTCCCAACATTCGAACTCCCAAAATCACAATCTTCTCTTCTTCTTGATCCAACGGTCAAGCTCTTTTATCCAAATCTATAGTGTAGATCTCTCTCGGGACTTTAGCGTTTCGAGTTTCGAGTGTTTATGCCTTCGTGCACCCCGCTTCTTCTGATTGTCAAACTCCGAAGGGATTCTAGGACAACCCTCTTGTACCTTCTCCAGATCTGATGGTCGTATTGAATTTTCCTTCTGTCCGAATAGATCCTATGGCTCCAACACCCCAAGTGTTGAGCACTCCCTCTCTATGGTCAAATACCACATCGACTATGGTTTTATTCTACCGCTACTCCTCTTGAGCTTCATAACATGACCAATGTAACCCCTTGGCACTCAAAAACAATCTAAGGTTCAAAATTGGTTCCTTAGAACACCATTTCCACTCAAAACCTTGGGTCCAAAGACCACTTATCTGACCCATCTAGGCTCAGTGTTGAAAACATGGCTCTAATACCATATTTTAATGTCCCCGACCATCAACCCCGTGACTGGGCAATGCTACTATGTGGAAACATTATCATACTTAAATATATAACATGCATTATTTGTACAGAATAAGAATTAAATCAAATTAAGACATTTGACATGGATTTATTGCTGTCATATAGACTTAAACATAATTAACAACAATTCAAACTAGCAACGAAATACATGAAAACATTACAAGTATCATAGAACATGCATTTTAATTAAGTACATAATTAAAACACATAATGACACTTATCTTTGAAATTGTAATACACCACCAACTATGTGCAAACCTTCCATGAAACTCCGATCTTTAGATTGCACTGCTCATCACTCTCAGTAGTAGGTCACCCTCGAGCTGGGAATAAGCTCCATCAGGCAAGGGAATCTTAGGCTAGGCATGGTCAATGGAAGATACACAGTTTATGAGGATGGATTCTCTCCCAGGAGCCACTTATGCCCACTGCACAAAGACTCATATTACCCACATGCCTGTCCCACCCTGAGAGTATATACCTTCACTATTACCCAGATAGTCCTTCGGTTTCTAAACCTCCCTTTCCTTGGGCTTCAACAACAAACCAGGCCGGAATTCTCCAAGCTCCTTGGAAGCTACAAGACTCTTTCTAGGATTTCTCACTTCCTCTGTGCACTCTCTCACTTGGAGAGAGTCTCTCACAGGCCTGACAACCTGCTTCTTCAACCACAACCACCTCTCTCACCTGGAGAGATTCTTGCACATAGGCCAGGCAACCTGCTTCTTCAGCTCAGTTCCAACACAAGGAGGACAACAAGGCTAAGCAAGGAATGGATGAAGGTAGACAATCACACTCATCCAAGGGACTGCATGGCCAAAAATACCCACAGTTATAACACACATGACATATACAATTGCTTAAGTTTCACATAAGATGCGGGTTGGCTTTAGAGGTGCATGGCTATGCAGAGGTCTAGTGTAGAGACAAAATGGTTCTCGGGAAGGATTCTAGTGAACTTAGGTGGAGTATGGAAGGTTCAAAGAATGAATCAAGTGACGTATTTTGGGTCTCATGTTTGTGTGTGAACATTTCAAAGGACGAATATAGAGTCCAATAAATTCACAAGAATACACCAGTCGACTTCTGGTTTTGGTTTTCAGGATTGCATGACAAAAAAATTAAGCAGAGGTCGTTCACAGACTCCAATAGTTCAGACAACCGATGACAGAATGGAGGATGAACCCCCATCCCAACTGAATTCTTGGGTTAAATTGGATGTGCCTGGGCTGACACATGTCGCCCATGAAGCTGCATGCACTCCATCAAGTATGTGTTCCCTTTTGCACACGTTGGGGCTACATGCGTTGCCTCTCCCAGGACTTAGTATAAAAACATACCTTTCACACCACTTTGGAATAATACTAAATTATTATTGCTAAGGAATTAAGCCCTCAATATTATCCCCTCTTCCTACCACTCTGCCCCCTCTCCCTTACCCATACTGTGGAAGCTCAGTCCCCCATCACTCTTTCAACGTGGTCAGTCGACACACAATGATGTTTATATATTATATTAATGATATGCATAATTACATATAAAAAATTAGGCTCCTAGACTTAACACTTGGGCTCTCCGACCTAATAAACACATAAGCCCACCAACTTATGAATACTCAACTCACCAGCCTACAAAACATGATTACAATTCATAAACATGATTGCAATTCATAATATAATTGGGGCACTATCGGGGGATATTACACTTCCATTTGTAGTCGGAGAACATAGGGGGTTATAGCCTCCTTCTGGTTGTAGCCAAAGAATTGGGGAGTTGGAACTTCCCTCAGATTGTAGCCTAAGAAACTAGGGGTTTGGAGCCTCCTTCCAGTTGCAATTAGAAAACAAAGGAAGTTGGTGTTTCCAATGAATGTAATTCTTCAAGACATATAAGAAAAATCATTTCGTGGTTTTCTCCCGCTTTGGGTTTCCACGTAAAACACTGGTGTACTGTGTATGTGTATGATTGTTCATTTGTTCATTTCTTATTTACTCTTCAGTTATTGGATGATAATGATACATTCATATAACACTTGGATTATATGGTTAAAAAATGTTATATTTATCTATTACTGATTCACCCCCCCTCAGTAATCCAACAATTGGTATCAGAGCAGGGTCCTTTAGAAATCAGTTTAACCACTGAAAGATAGATCATGGAGATAAACAACTTATATTAAAATGCAATACCACAGTTTGATGGACACAAATGTGCATTTTGGAGCATAAGAATGAAGCCATATATACATGCACATGGATTTGAAATTTGAGAATCAATTGTAGATGGATACATAGTACCATCACTTCCACCAAAAAATGATAAAGCAATAAAACTTGGTCAGAATAATTCCAAAGTTGTAATTGCACTTCTGAATGGTCTTGGTGAAACGGTATTCACCAAAGTTGCACATTGTAAATCCTCTAAAGATATTTGGGACAAACTTTGAAATATTTATGAAGGAGATTCAAAAGTCAAAGCAACAAAGCTTCAAACTTATAGAGGTCAGTTGGAACAACTAAAAATGAAGGAAGATGAGAATGTTTCAACTTACTTCTTACAAGTCAATGAAATAGTAAATGCAATCATGGGATTGGGAGAAGAAATCAAAGAATATGTAATTGTTCAAAAGGTACTAAGATCTCTTCCTATGAGATTTGACCCTAAGATATCAGCAGTAGAAGAAAGAGAAGATCTAAACTCAATAAGCATGGATAAACTACATGGAATATTCATAGCATATGAAATTAGAACTCAACAGGAAAATCCAGATGTAAAAGAAGCAGCCTTCAAAGCATCCAAAAGATCAAAGAAAAAGGAAAAGAAACAAGAAAAAGAACATAGCAACAATAGTGATGTCTCAGAATATGATGAAGCAGTGGCCAACTTTGTCAGAACACTGAACAAGGGAACCAACGATAGGTATAGAGGTAAGATCCCTTTAATTTGTTTTAATTGTGATGGTATTGGTCATTTTTCTTATAAATTTCCTCATAAAAAAAAGAGAAATGATGAAGGTGACTCAAAAAGAAAACAAGCATATAAAGGCAAAAGAACCACAAAGAATTTTTTCAAGAAAATCTTATGCACCAAAGAAGACATCTCATCATTAGATGAAGATGAAGTTAGTGATAGTGAGACATAAAGAGTTCGATTCATGGAAGTAGAAGATTCTGATAAAGAAGACTTTGAATTAGAATATGAAGAAGTTGAAGAAGAAATTGAATAGGCAAAACTTGACTACCGAGAGGAATTGTTGAGATCCATAGAAGTTATTAGAAGAGAAAAGAGGAAAAACAAGAAGCTACAAGTAGAACTAGACAAGAAAGAAGACACGCAGGAATTAGAACAAATGATCACAAATTTGAAGGTTCAAATTGAAGAAGATAAAAGAATTGAAGAAGCACTCAAAGAACAGCTAGAAGGAAGAGATAGGATCATTGAAAATTTGGAAGAAAAAATTCTCACATTAAGAAAGGATATTCAAAAGAAAAATATGCAGAACAACTCAAAAGTTTTGAATGACATTATTAGCAGTCAACGACCTAATCATGAAAAGTCCAAACTTGGATAAAATTAGAAATAAAATGGTTCAAGCTCCAAAACAACAGAACAAGAAACAAATCCAAAAATCTATGCATAAACAATCAAAGGGGATAGGAAGGTCTACAGAGAAAATGACAGGGACACTCCTCCACCGAGAAGATTCATATTTCATAATCAATGACCAACAGAAATAGATAGGCCTCAAGAAGAGGAAGGATTCATAAGAGCACATCCTTTCAGAAGATATTCAATTCATAGGTATCAAACTATCTTTTTTGATTTATGTTATGGATGAAATAATTTTGTAAATAAAGTTGTGAATTGTAGATATAACAACAAGAACATAGACAACTTTGAAAGTCATATAGAAAATGGTTATCCAAGAAGGCCTAGTGAAACAGAGCGAAGAAGTTAAAACATGTTTGAATCTTTAAGCACTGAAGAAGAATAATACAAGTGTAACAACTTTGGACACATGGAGAAATATTGTAGAATGACAATCCCTCCTAGATAATCACAGTAGAGAAACAACAATCGTAGATAGGAACCTCAGAAAAGGGCATGGATAAGAAAGAAGAATCAGTACAACAATGAAGAATGCACACTCTCTCTACAAGGTAAGCAGAAGAAACGTGGTTGGTACGTTGACAGTGGTTGTTCAAAACACATGACATGTGATAGAGATGAGTTTCTTACATTATGAAGGGAAAGAGATGGATTAGTCTCCTTCGGAAATGACGATTCAAATAAAATCATTGGAAAAGGAACAGTCAAAATTGGGAACAAGAATACAAAGGAAGAAAATGTTCTACTAGTAGAAGATATGAAACATAATCTTCTAAATGTGAGTCAAATGTGTGACCAAGGTCATAAAGTTACTTTTGATTCAAAAAATTACGAGATAAGAAAAGAAGGTTCGGGAAAATTGATTTCTACAACTACGAGAACTTCAAGCAACATATATGTGTTAAGTGAAATTGGAAATGGAAAGTGTTGTCTAGGAAAGGAAGATGAAAGTTGGCTATGGCACAAAATAATGGGTCACATACATTTCGATAACCTTGTCAATGTCAGAAAAAGATAAGCAGTCAGAGAAATGCCCTGGATCACGAAACCAACCAACACTTTATGCAAGCATTGTCAACAAGGAAAGCAAACAAATACCGGGTTCAAATCAAAGGAATATTCAACGACAAGACCATTGGAAATTGTGTATACTGATCTAGTTGGATCAACTACAAAAAAGGGTTTAAAAGATGAGAAATATTTTATGTTATTAGTTGATGATTATATAAGAATGACTGCAGTTTGATTTCTCAAGAATAAGTCAGAAGCTTTTGAAAACTTCAATATCTACAAGGAAATGGTTGAAAATGAAATGGACTAAAAAATAAAATTCTTTAGATATGATAATGGAGGAGAGTTCACTTCAAAGGAATTTATGGACTACTGCAATAGTCATGGAATAAAAAGGAAATTCTCCATTGCTAGGACACCTCAACAGAATGGAGTTGTTGAAAGAAAGAACAAGACAGTACAGGAAATGGATTGAACAATGCTAATAAATTCAAAATTGACATATATTTTTTTGGACACAAGTAGTGCATACAAAATTTCACATTCAAAACATAGTAATGCTCAGAAACAATACTAACAAAGCTCCCTACGAGCTATGGAAAGGAAGACCAACAAATGTGAAGCACTTCATAGTTTTTGGAAGCCAATGCTACATCAAAAGAGAAGATGGCGGAATGGGAAAGTTTGAATCTCGTGTGGACAAAGGAGTACTTGTTGGTTACTCAAGTATAAGGAAAGAATACAAGTGTTACAACCTCAGATTGAACAAAGTTGTGGAAAACATCAACATAAAAATTGATGAAATAGGTAGAGAATAATTAAAGGAAGAAGAAAATGAATCAATGGAACAACTTTACAAAGAAGAAACAAAAGATGAAAAAGAAGGGGAAGATGAAGAGGATCCGACAGAAGAAAAATATCAAGTTCATAAAGTGACTCCAAAGACACCTAACAGATGAGTACATAAAAATCACCCTTCAGATCAGATTATCAGAAACAAAGACGCAGGAATTGAGACTAGAAGAAGAATTTGTTCACTAGAACAAACGCACCTAACACTCACATCTACGATTGAACCAACCTATTTTGAAGAGGCTAGCAAGGATGAATTTTGGAATAAGTCCATGGATGAAGAATTGGATCAAATAGGGAAAAATGACACTTGGGAATTGGTTCAAAGACCAAAGGATAAGAATGTGATCGACACAAAGTGGGTATACAGGAAGAAATTGAATGAAGATGGACAGGTTACAAGGAACAAAGCTAGATTGGTATGTAAAGGATATGCACAGGTTGAAGGAATCGACTTTGAAGAGAGATTTTCCCTAGTTTCCAGAATGCAAGCAATATGATTACTTATAGCTTATGCATGCTCCAAAAATATTAAAGTGTATCAGATGGACGTAAAATCAACTTTTCTAAATGGGGAACTTGAAGAAGAAGTCTACATTGAACAAGCAAAAGGATTTTAGTTGTCATAGAATGCAGATTGTGTGTGTAAATTAAAGAAGGCATTGTATGGTCTAAAACAGGCTCTTACAGCATGGTACTCTAGACTAGATAAATATCTACAATAGGCAGGGTTCAGAAAAGGAAGTGCAGACAACAACCTCTACATCAAGGTAAGTCAAGACAGTATTTTATTAACTGAAGTTTATGTTGATGATATTATTTTTGGTAGTGATGATGACAGGTTAAGACAAAAATTTGCAAATAATGAGCATAATGAATTTGAAATTTCATTACTTGGAGAACTATCCTTCTTTCTAGGACTTCAGATACATCAAAGCAACCAAGGAATTTTTATTTCTCAAACCAAGTATATCATAGAAATGCTAAAGAGGTTAGGAATGGAAGATTGCAAACCAGTTATCACTCCCATGCAAACCAGTTGCAAGTTGAGAAAATATGATGATTCAAGGTCTACATATCCGATGCAATACAGGTCAATGATTGGTATCCTACTATATGTGACAACATCTAGACCAGATATAATGAAGGCAGTTGGATAGGTGGAATGATTTCAAGCAGCACCAAAGGAATCACATGTATTAGAAGTGAAGAGGATTTTCAGATATCTCAAAGGAACATAAGATTTTGGATTATGGTATCCAAAAGGAAATGATCTATCACTTATTACCTACACAGATGTAGATTGGGAAAATTGTATTGATGACTGATGAAGCACCAGTGGAGAAGCACCAATGGTTTTGTAAAGTTGAGTATGTGGGAACAAAAGAACAAGTGGCAGAAATATTTACAAAACCGCTTCCATGGGAAGCCTTTGAGTATATTTTCCAGAGACTCAGAGTTATTTCTACTCCAAAATGAATGATTTTGAATGTTTATCTTATATGTCTTAGATGTACATGAGGAAGCACCATAAAGAGGAAATTTCATTTACGGGGAGAAACCCTGAATGGAAAGATACCTTTTCCATTGATGACAAAGGGGGAGAGATTTATCAGATGAATAGGAAAGAGTCATGGTTCCAGGGGGAGAAATGGTCACAAAGATGTAGAGGACAGAGGCATGGTTCCAGGGGGAGCATGAGTGATATGACTTCAATATTGCATGACATGATTTTAGTATTGCATCAGAGTGTTTCCATCAATTCCAAAGGGGGATATTGTTGATTAAGTTTGGTTGTCATTGATGTCAACCTTTGAAGAAATCCCAATAGAACAAAGGTTTGGGTAATGGACCCAAGTTTGTTTAATGTAAAGATGACTCATTATTGTCTTGTCTTGGTTGATAAGAAGTACAAATGGATGAACTCCAAAGTGGTACCCTTATGGTGAAATCCCTCACAGGAAGATGCTTTGTGGATTGATTTATCCTATAAGTGTGGTTAGAGAACCCATGCTTAAGTATGGAATAATTATATGAAGGTTAGTGAATTTGTCAGTCAAACTATCCTAGATCGACAGTTCTTGTCATGCCATTTTTGGTGGTATGTGGAACATCACATAAATCCTCAAGGTTAGAGAGTTATGGCCATATGAAGTTGAAGAACCCTCATGAGTCATGTAGAAGCTCCCAAAAGTGAAGTGTTTGCAAAAGAAATTATTTAAATAATAAAGTAAATGGAGAACTCCCTAAAATTAGAAAAGTGTAATGCTACATGAAATTATAAATAAGAGGCAAAGCTCTATCATTTAATCACACTTGAACACATTGAATATATTTTGTTGTGTGAGGATTATTGCAAGTACTCATTGATACATATGAAGTTGCGAAGGTTTAAGGTAGTACGAAGGGTTGCCGACGAAATTCTTGTCATTACAATGAATACTAAAAATCCTTATTTTATGTGGTGTATGCAGGCTGAAAATGTATTAGGGTGCATACATGCTGAGTTATACATAGGATGAAAGTGTATTAGGGTGTGTACATATTGAGTTATATGTGGGCTGACAGTGTATTAGGGTGTGTACATGTTGGTAAATGCATGGAAACTTGAGAAGATAAATATGTAGAGGCTCTAGATTCTGAGATCAAGCTCCCAGGAAGGTCTACAATGATCATATATATCAGATCTATCCATTGGTTCAAAAGGTATGCCTTATTTCTCTGAATAGTTGGATTTTGATGTATGCATGAAAAATAACTATGGAAATTTGAGGATTCTCCTTAGAGAGACTAGTGGCTGCATGGGATCTTCTGCATAAGTCAAATCTATAGAAATATAGTGCTGGTATATTTATCATTGATACTTCTTGTTGAGACACATCTTGTATTTATTGGCATATGGCTAAGGGTTTGTGGTACATGGTTGAGAGATTTTCAAGTGGTTGATGTATTGATAGGCTGGACATCAAAAAGGGTTTGATGACTAGATCATGTGAGGGTTATTGTAATTGTTCATGATTACACACACCTATATGGCACATGAATAGAGAGAGATATATAATCCTTGGGTAAAGGTTATGTATGAGGAAGCATGCACAAGGTACGATTACAGTCTGGATATAGTGACAGGTTACAGATCTATGTGAAACAAGTTCTAGAGGGTCAGAAGTTTTCAAGAGAAAGGAAAACCTAGTTTTCAGAAGGCATACGCAGGTTGCATAATAGTTTGGTCATGTACATAGGTGGGCTGCATAAAATATAGGGTGCGTACATATGCATGCTACAACACTACAGGTCGCATATTTTTTGTATTTTTGTTGATACATATTTAGTTCAAGCACAGATTGATTACAATGCAGTTGTACATGTTGGATGCAGGTCATTGGTACAGGTTGATACATGTGTACAATGGTATATCTCACAGTGATAGTGTGACAATGGTTTCATCATTCTACTTATACATCAGGGCACTTAGACGGGGAAAGGATAGGTTGTTGTAGACACCTTCTAGTTGTACTCAGAGAACATAGGGGGTTGTAGCCATAGAATTGGGGAGTTGAAGATTCCCTCAAGTTGTAGCCTGAGAAACTAGGGGATTGGAAACTCCTTCTAGTTGCAGTTGGAAAACAAAGGAAGTTGGTTCTTGCAATGAATGTAATTCTTCAAGACATATAAGAAAAAGAATTTCGTGTTTTTCTCCCTCTTTAGTTTTCCACGTAAAACACTGGTGTACTCTGTATGTGTATGATTTCTCATTTGTTCATTTCTTATTTACTCTTTAATTATTGGATGATAATGCTACATTTAGATAACACTTGGATTATATGGTTAAAAAGGCTTAGATTTTTCTATTACCGATTCACCCCCCCTCTCAGTAATCCAACACCTACCATCCCTCTTCAAGAAACAACTTAATATACTCCACAAAAACCTATTGGTACACCTTCACATCAAAGGATGCAAATCCATGCCACACAACAAAACCTAATTGTGGGACAAATCCCTACTGGGGAGAAACCCTCGTTCAATGGAAAATCCCTACCGGGGGGAAACCGTCCTTTGATGCACAAGTTCCAACTAGGAGGCAATCCCATTCTACCAATCAAATCCTAGTTGCTACCCAAACGATGGTAGGGGGACAATTTCAGCCTTCGTTTCCCAGGAAACCCCCACAATCCCAGGGACCACCCCAGGGAGGATTGTTTCATCAGCCACATGAGGGAGGAACATGAAATCCCAACCTGAAAGTAGGAATCCTAAATGCCAATCCTTCTGGATTACATTTAGGATGACCCTTCCTAGGGATTGTAAATCCCACTTGGGGTCCTCAAGTTCAACCATATTTTCCTCTCTAGGGAAAAATACTTACCCTCCTCAAGGTCAACCTAGTTACTCTCCTCAAGGGAAAACATGTTATCTACCTCAAAATATTCAAGCTAACTATCATCCCTGGGTTACACTCTTTATCCTCCCCAGGTCCAAATGGTTGTCCCCTCTCCTTTTATGAAAATTCCTCAACAAATGAATCCTACCTTTGTTCGTCAAAATCAACAACATATGGGAGGACTTGTTGGATACAATTATCCACCACAACCAGTTTATGGTCCTACTGGTATTCCTATAACACACCAGTATCATCCTCAAGTAAATCGGCAATTACCATTTTTAGGCACTCTAGATCTACCAGATATGTCAAGATTAACCAACAGTCCCATATTACACTCCCCTTTTTGGCTAGTCATTCCTACCAAATTACCTTCTAATATTCCGAAATTTGACGGAAAACCTAGTGAAGACCCTAGTAACCACATTATGAATTTTCATTTGTGGTGTTCATAAAATTCACTAATGGATGATTCTATCTTTTTACGTCTTCTCAGCGTACACTTACGGGTTCAATGGCTAAATGGTACATTGAATTACAATGCAAAACTTTTCAAGATTTTAATTCAATTGCCATGGATTTTCTCACTAACTTCCAAATACCTATCTTCTACGAAATTGTCATAGAACGTTTGACCTCCCTTCATCAGACTAACTTCGTACATATTTATGATCATATTCATGAATGGAGACAATGACGACGGTTGATTAAAGAAACCATTCCGGACCAATTGTTAGCTGAATGGTTCACCAATTCTCTTTTACCTCCTATTTCTGGTGATGTAGCCATGGGTGGTTTCATTACAGAAGAGGAAGCCATTGCTCATTCCCAATATCTGGATTTGGTTTATTCCCAATCTGGTACTTTTTATGAATTGACTCCAAATGCTCCTCATATATCAACTGACCCATCAAAACTATCCTCCACTGCTCATTCAGATGGAGTTATTGATTTTGTCAAAACCCAGTCCAGTTCACAGTCGACTGGCACAACCAATCATTCAGTCATTGTCCCATCTACCAGGTCAAATCCACTCTCATCAAATTCCACCCCGACTAAAGTATACAAAGTGAATGCATTTAAGTCTTCTTCTCCTCCACAATCAGGGGGAAAAGATAAAACTAAGAATAAACCTAAGATAAACAATAATCAAACTGAAAATCAAAAAACACAAGCCCAACCACCTGCTACTGAGAAGAAACTATAGTGAAAACCAAAATTTCCATGTCTCATTTGTGGTGAGTATCACTACACACGAGACTATCCCCATTGAGATGAATTTGCTAAACTTTTTAAAGGAAATTATCAACCTGTTGTTTTGACACATCCTTTTCCACAACAGTAGTCATTGGTTACAGAAAATCCTTCACCTCTAATAGGATGTAACAAAAATCATCCTTCTAAGGATGAATATTCATCGAGTGAACACATTTACATGTTTAATGGGGTATATTTGACCACTAGTACTACAACATATGACACACCACTAGGTAAACCCAATAAGGAAAAAGTAACTACTGGGACTACATTCGATCCACCATCCACTTCCGTTACTCCTCCGTCTAGACTACTCCATATTGATAAACGAAATTTTGACTCTATATTACATCCCCCCAAGAGCACAATTTGAAAGTAGACTTTTAATCCTAAATCACGTGCTACTCAAAACTAAAACATTGTTGAAGATTTGTCCCAATCACCTTGTGCTATGTCAGCTCTCGAAGTTCTACAACACTACCCTATCCAACGTAGAACTCTCTTGGAAGCCATCATAGCTATAGATCCTGATTCATCCAATAATATCATGTTTAGCCTGGATACTTTTAAATCACAACTCTCTCACCAACTTGCTTTTCAAATTGATGTCTTTGTCCATAATCAACATCTTCATCACACAATCTTGGATGAAGGGGAATCCACATGTGTCATGTCCTTGACTAGTTGGAAAGGCCTTAAATTACCTGGTCTTAATCAATCTCCCACCATGTTGAGATAATTTGATGGAATAGGTTTCTGACCTCATGGATTATTACAATATTTAGCCGTTCAACTCAGAGAAAAAACAGTTTTTTTAGATGTTGAAGTATTTGATCATCCCCTCAATTATAACTTGTTGATAGGGAGAATTTTGTTCTATGCTATGACTGTCGTCGCTTCATCGGTTTTTTGATGTGTCCAATTCCCTCATCAAGGAAACCTTGTGACCATATATAAGTTATATTACTAAATCCCTGACAATCACACTCAAACGACCAACAATATTCCTTTCTTGGGAGACTCAAAACTTAATTATGAAAGTGTTGGGCTAGGTCTCTTGAAAGATTCTTCACTCATGGGTACCTTCCCTACACCTATTCATCCAACCACGCAATACATCATAATAGTTAATATTATTTCAACTATGGTATACCAATCCTTCAAATTATCTAATCCATGGATCATACCTAGTCCCTTAGAGTTCGATACACTAGGTGACATTGTTCCACTTAGTCCTGCAGAGGCCCAATATGACGCCATTCATTATGCCTCTCCTTCACTGAACGACCAACATCTACTAGCGTCTACTACATATTCATTACCATCCTGGTTAGATTCCCTATCCTCTACTTTTGATTACATCGTACATATTTTTCCACCAGATGAATCTATTATGGAAGTTATTGGTATTGAGGAGGCGCCATGGGATGACAACCACCATTGTTCCTCTTTTCTTCCCAGTTTGGATGAAATTGAGAAAGATATTTCCTCTATCTTTCCTAGTGATATCATTGACTCTCCCCAATATCTCATACTCACTTAGGATACCATCTCTAAGGGGAATTTGGGAAATATATCTCACACTAATACCGTCGACATATCCAATAGAGAAGGTATTGTGGAAAACTTACAACTAGGTGCCAGTAGTTCAACTGAAGAAGTTGAAACTTATACCGCCTTGTTTAAATAATTTCATGAAATATTCTCCTAGAGTTATGAATAAATTCTAGGGATCGATCCTTCGATCGTTGTGCATGAAATCAAAACTTACCCAAGAGTTAAACCTGTGAGATAGAAAATTCTCTCGATTCATCCTAAAAAAACAACGATAATAAAGGTAGAAGTCAAAAAATTATTAAAATGTGGTTTTATTTATCCCCTCCCTCTGACCAAATGGGTTTCCAACATCGTTCTGGTCACCAAGAAATAAGGGATCATCCATTTTTTTATCGATTATTAGGATATTAATAAGGCTTGTCCAAAGGACAATTACCCTACACCCTTTATTGACCAAATTATCGATAATTGCACCAAAAGCGTCATTTTCTATTTCATGGATGGATTTTTTGGATATAACCATATTGTCATTTTACCAACTAATCAACATAAAAAAAATTGATCTTCCCATGGGGGACTTTCACCTATCGGAAATTACATTTTGGCCTTAAAAACGCTAGAGCCACTTTTCAGAGGGTTATGTTGTATGCATTCCACGACATCAAACATATCATTGAACCTTATATCAATGACTTACTAGCTCACTTGACTCATCAAAAAGATAATATTGATCACCTACGACCCATATTTCTTTGATGTGGGTTTTACAACATATGTTTGAACCCCCATAAATTCATTTTCATTGTTGAATCATGGAGACTTGATGAAAGCCCCCTACTCTCCTTTGGGCTACACGACCTCTTGGTCAAAAATCTTTGATTCTGTGAGACAAATCAGCTCTTTGAAACATTTATGGTCTCATGTTGTAATTGAACACAAGCCCTTTCGACTTTTGGTCCAGGTTCTATGATACCCACAACCTCTCCCTTCACGCTGCTGAACTATCTTTTTTCAGGTGCTAGCCCCTTCCTAGATGTGACCTTGGGTTATGACCTCACGTTAACATGTGATTGTAGGAACAACCAAGGGTGGTTTGGGATCAACCCTCTTTTCTCCCCAAAATTCACTACCTATCACCACATGTCCTTTTGGCGATACCATGGTTTCGATTATGGTCCGCTCTCAAATTTGTAAAGCTCGAGCACTTTCTGTCCCCGCAATTGAGTGTGACCATTGATCTTGCCGTATCGAGTGAGGCCTTTTGATCAATGACTCATATATTCCTCCTTTCCTTCCTTGTTTTCATATCATGCCCTCTTATATTTCTGCAATCTCTTGACGCGTGTCCCTTTCAATCAATGGTTGTGATTTTCTTCACCAATTTGGGTTTTAGAGTTTTCAACTCTCAACCCTACTTTCTCCACAATGATTTCATCTAGAGCTCGTGATCTATTGATTTGTTTCTCCCGCAGATTGATGTATGTGATTCCTTTGGGTCTACAGACTTCGGAAAACTCAAATCTCAACTTTCTCTTTCCCTCGAAGTGCGTGGATTTCTACCATGTGTCCTCCTGAATTGGATGGATACGATTCACTATGGGTCTTCACCCAGAGTCCACAGATTTGAACCATGTGTCCTCCTTAATATGATGGCTATGATTTACTTTGGGTATTTACCTGGAGTCTATGGATTTATGCTGCATGTCCTCCTAAATCGGACAACTATGATTTACTTTGGGTCTTTACCCAGATTCCATGCATTTATGTCACATGTCCTCTTCAATCAGACGACTAAGATTCACTTCTAATATCTGGGATTCATAAATCTCAATACTCCACCTTTTCTTCCTCTTGAAGATCACTATCTCTCGCCACACGTCCCTCTATATTTGATAGTATAGATTCACATCGGACTTCAGGTTTCAGGAATTTTAACTCTCAACGAAAACCCAAATTCTTTTATCCAAAGCTCGCGATCCATCGCCACGCGTCCCTCTAGATATGACGGTCCAGATTCACTTTGGACTTTGTATTTCAGAAGTTTCAATTCTCAACTAAAATCTTCGAAGTAATTTTTCCTAGAGCCTCAGATCTACTGACATGTATCTCTTGGCGACCAATGGTCAAGATCTACTTTGGTTGTTTCACCTCATCCTTGTCCACAAAATTCTGAAGTTGTGGATCTTGCACCACTTGTCCCTCTTGACAATGGGAGGTCCCAGATCAATTCAGGACTTCAGGACTTCAACAGTCCGCTCTCCTCTGTGCTTCAAGAGACTTAAATCTCATGCACCTTTCCCGAATCTGATGATCCATAATGATCCCTCTCCCTCTGTTGTCCATTGACCAAGTTTTGGGAGATCCTTGGTCAAGCTTGACCTATTTTGATACTTTCACATCCTGTCGAAGGAGGAGCGCAATATGAAGCAGATATCATAGGATCTCGACCCCTTTTTGGGTCCCTTATGGGGTTTTGGATTATGTAATGGGTATGGTATGTCATCCCATGGGTTTACCCATGTTTAGGCTTATTTTGTAAAGTATAAATAAATTTCTAGGCAATATAAGGAGGGGCATCTATGTGATGTTAGGCCAATGTGATAAGTGCCAGTGATCGATCTATGTGATTGAAGGATTGTAAGTGCTCTATGCATACCATGTGAAGATTGCAGAACTGAGTGTAAGTGACTATAGAAGGATTAGTTCTATAACCTAGCTCGAGGAAGGAGGTTCTGGTGAGGTGCACGTAAATCTCATGTCCTATGCGAAGTAGGGTTTTGAGCTCTGTGTATGTAACATATTAACATAAGATAATAGAAGAGAAGAAGAGTTGGTGGAGGTATCCCCAGGGGGGGGGTTGAACCACGTATATGTTGTGTTGATCTGTGTTGTGCAATGTTTTGATGTTCTTATATGTTAATGTGCTTAGTTCTTTAATATAGATGAATGACCTGTTGAAGCTTAGTGCTTAATAATATGGATGGATGCTAGATATAACTGATATAAATATTCTTACTGTTGAATCTGTTAAGACCTGATTTGTTTCACCATGCTAAGAGCTGTTAGATGCTAGATCTGGTTGGATACCGTGTTGTGCTATGATTAGGGTTTAACTGCACTGTAACTAAGAACTGAATATTGATAAGTATAACTATTGAGTTCTCTGTTAAGTGATTAGAATCATATATGTGTCCCAGTTAAGGTTACAGACATCTGATTCATGTAACCACCCCTACCTCTCCCTCGGGTGAAAGTTGATCTGCTTCACAGGTGTTGCCGAAAGGGTTGGTAGTTAGGGTTTTGTTGGTGTACTGTTGTAGCATTGAACCCTGGGTTTGCCCCTGTGCCAACAAATGGTTCCATTGTTGGGACCTAAAACTCTGATTGTTGGGAACTGAGAAAGAAGAATCTTTGTACAAATATCCAACCTGAAACTGTGAAAGCTATGTGCGTAGACCTGTCTCTCTAGTGTGCAATACTCTACTTAGTTTGTGAAGATCTGTCCTAAAGAAAAGAAGTCTGATCTGAAGAAAAGAGGTAAGATCCGAACACTTTGTGCTCTAATAAAGGTATGAATAGTGAAAGGTTTTAGATTTGGAAGATTTGTGTTCTGTAGAAGTAAGATTAGTGGAATTTTTTGTTTCTAAAGTATGGATCTAGGCATGTTTGATAAGATTTGTCCTAGATTGAAAACTAGGGCACTGACAGACAGAAAAATATGTGATATAATTAGATATGATAAGAATAGTGAAAAATATGTTATACCTATAAATAGAAATAATGTTTGGATTAACAAATGGATGCAAGACCCTAGAAATAATTTTTTGTAGGTTAGCTACTATGATCCTAGCACACAGTATAGGAAAGGTTGGGGATCATTTAAAAGAAAGAGAGGATTAATCATTTTCTATTGTTGCAGAAAACTAGGACATCTTACTAAGGGATGCCCCGGAAGAAGACCTAGTTTCCTCTGTTGCAAATCTATGAACCATGAAGTTTTGGATTGCCATAGAATGATTTCTCATCTTGAAAGGATGAATATGAGACAAGAATACCATGATAAAAGTTAAGAAATTGAGATTATGGAAGAGCCTCAGAAAGAATCAGAGAAAGTATTGCTACAGATGAAAGAAACCCTGAATGACCACTGACATATCAACTTATTAGAGATATTCAAAGAAAAAGAATGTATTGAAGTAAGAACAGGAGACTTCGACATTGACTGTGTTCTGGATGAGGAAAGACAGGTGAATATCATGACAGAAAGAACTTGGGAAGCTATAGGAAGGCCTACTATGATTCCTTCATTGGGAGGAATAGGATTATTTAAAGGAAAGATGATAAACCTATGTGGAAATCTTACCCAGATATCTATGAGTGCCAATGGAACTTCGACAGAGGAAGAATTTGAAGTTGTTAAATTTATCAAGGACAAAGATGCATTCACTATGTTGCTCGGAAAGCCTTGGATTGAAAGAGATCAGGCCAGAAGGGAAGAAAAATAAGTCTTAGAAAAAAAGAAGCAAGAGCTAAAATATTTCATGACTAAGAGGATCAAACACTTGATTGAAGCACATGAGAACTGAGCAAAGCTATTTAAAACCAAATATTGGAATGTTGAAGTTGGAAAAACACTAAAAGACCCATGAAATATTGTAGTACCTATTCCAGATAGAGATGAAGTATTACCCCTAATTTCTAGGAAATAATCTCAACAACACAAAGTTACTATGAAAAAAGAAGATAAGAATCAGAATGGAAAAATGAATACCAAGATAAAATTCACTGGGAAAAAGGATAGAAATCTAAGTAAGAAGAGAGATAAGATTGAAAAATTATAGAAGGATTCAGAAGGAACTTCACAGAAAGAAAATTTGCAAAAATGGAACTTTGTCGGGATATCAAAACAACGTCCCATGGAACTTCGCCATGGCGAAGCAATATAACCATTGGGACTAGTATATTCATTAGAACGATGCCCCGAATGGGAAGAAAGGAATTAATGGTCAGACAACCTACCACCAGACCATTGAGACCATGCCATAATGGACAGAACTGAGTTAATGAAGGATTCTTACCCATTGCAAGAGATCTGTTACCAATTATCTATTTATCCCATTGTTCCATGCACCGAGAACACTTTTTACTAACCATGAATTTGAGCCCGCAGATTAGTTTATTTTCACATAGTGATCATCACACTTTTTCTATCTACCCCACTGCATTGAGAGATTACTCTTTGAACCTGAGACTTTCAACCCTGAGCATGCATGTCGGACGAGTTCAATGCCTAGGAGAAAATTTTCGAGGAAGTTCTCATAGATCTCATGATCGAATGAGAAATGTCAATGTCTGCAGGTATACAAGTGTCATTGATGAGAGGACTGCAAGCCTCTTTATCGACTTCTCGTGGAGCCGGATCATCCCGACCGTCAACAAAAAATCAAACAAAACACAGAGATGACCTAGCCAATGCGAAGTTGATCCCATATATATTACTCAACTATATCCTGCCTCTAGCCGACACGTTAAGTCATGAGAGTGTACCCATAGATTTCGAGTACACCATGGTCACTGCGTACCTCCTGAAGCGGATACGCGCAGTTCGAGCCCAGCAAGACAAGATTGCAATGTTGAAGTTCAGCGAATTCAACCTTAGAGATCGCAAGAATCATAACATGCTTGCCCTGTATAAGTACCTAACCAGAACAAAGGAGAAGAATTGAAATATCATCCCTCAGCCATGGACGATGAACCTCACACAGTCCACCTTGTTAAATGTCATGGAAATCTCACACTTAGGAAGACACCAGGAAGTCAACGCTTGTGTCAAGATGCTACTGTTGTGTTACCATGAGGGCTATTTATGGCTAGACCACTGTATTATAGTTGATCCAATGTTGATCCATAGGATCACAGGGTTGAGTATGCAAGGACCTGACTTGTAGGATTTATACCCAGGAAAATCCATAGATCACACGCTAGCATAGAAGATTAAGGCCACATACGATGATGTTTAGAAGGGGACACAAGGCTACAAGGTAGCCTCCATCCATAATGGCGCACTGCACCTAGCATTTCAGTTAATAGATGGAAAGTTGGTATGCAAGAACCAACCCACACAGGTCATGGGATTTGTCGTCAACCTCACGGGGAAGTGTGTAGAAGGCTTGCAGATGAACTGGGAGAAGTACCTAGTCAACTAACTTGAACTAGACTGCCACGAAGCGCAGGATTAGGGCTATGAGTTTCACTTCAGCTGGATCCTGATCCTCATCGCCTTTGTTTCCTGAGAAATGTCGGAAGGTGCAACCTTCCTGGATATAAAACCTTTTGAGCCACTTGACGTGAAGTTCTCTACCCTTTGGTATTCGAGTGATATGAACAAACATTAGCAGTCACACACTATTTTTCTTACCTATTACCTTCAGTTGAAGAGATCCATCAAATCTGAGCCTCACATGAATCTGAACACCTTATAGAGGTTCTGACCCCTGATGAAGTTAAATGTAGATCGACATTTCATTTACATTACAGTGTGAGCTGATGAACAAAAGGAAGATCTCTAGTCATACTATAAAATTACAGAAGAGGAACTAAAGGAGATCACTATGGACTAGTGCGCAGACCTCCTTATCCCCACCAACCCTGCCAAGATGTCTGATCCTAAAATGGATATCCTAGAGACCACTCACAAAGAACAAGACACACCTAGAATCAACAAAAGACAAAAAGCTGAAGAGGTCCAAGATTTAAGAAGCACCTCAGGGAATACTTCTTCACCTGAGCAAGGAGGTGATGGCGATGTAGAAGATATGAAGGATAGAGAATTTGAACAAAAGAAAGGTGAAGTAACACCACCTAGAGATGAGGTTGACCCCTTGAATAAGAGGAAGGTTTCTCCCCTGAAACCTTCTTCCCGGATAAAATCAAGAGCCACCGTGACCAAGATGCAGACTACACTTACTCCTGATGACTTTGACTTCATCATAGAAGCTCTAAACGATGCTTCACTAGAAATCATGGAGAAACAAGGAGAAAAGTAGGAGGAAATGTATGATATAATTGAGGTCAAGATCTAAGGGGTACAACAAGATCTTCAGTCTAGTCATGCAGTCTCCACTGTGCCCCTGCCATCGAGAGAAAATGAATTGGGAGATGAGCTATCCCAACTCCGTCAACTAGTATATGCAACTGAAGCTCACCTTCGACAAGCACAAGAGGAAATAGAACAAGCCACCCAGGATTTGATGCAATTACAAGGTGTATTTGTAGAAAAATTCCAATTTTTAGAGTAGGAGAAGATTTCTCTCTAGACAAAGTTTGACGAGGAGAAAGCGCAAATTCAACAAGAAAAGGAACAATTTCTCGCAGGGAAACTCAAGGTAAAAGAAGTATTCAACCGATCACTTTGCTCTGTGACAGGCTTAGAGCCACAGGCAAAATACCAAGTTGAGAATCAAGTAGAGAATCTTGCAGAAGCCATCCAAAATCTACAAAAAATAATAGCATATTTAGAGCTCCACACAATACCCAAGACTCCACAGGATGTCAGATATCAAAGAGAAGCAACTTCCCAGAGCACAGTCGAGAGAATAAAATATTTTTCCATGGAATGCAAGAAACTTAGTGACTGTAGTGCCCAGACTTATGAGAAACTCACTGAGAATGAAGAAATAAAGGCACTAGAGTCGTAGCTCCAGGAGGTGAAGCAGCAAGAAGAGACAATACAGGCGTAGTTGAAGCCCCTGTCATTTGTGGAAAGAATGAAATGATCCCAGGAGCAACGCATTGCCCAAAAGTAGGTTCACATTGTTTAGAGCAAAGTCATGGAAGTGACACAAATACTCCAACCTGTACAGGATGAGGCTTACCAACTGTTCACAGAGGTCAAAGGCTGAGGAGAAGAACTGGAGAAAGTTGTTGTTGCAATAGAACAATGCCGTGAATGAGGCAGTCATCCAAGAGTTCATTGAACAGGAGGTCGTGGCACAACAACAAGTCAAAGCAGCTCAAGCCAAGATCGAGGCTTTCGTGGAAGAACTACCCATATCAGAGTGACTCAGGATGAGTCACAGGTGAGTGTTGGGGGCATGTTGGCCCTTAACCAAGTTTTGGTAGATCCTTGGTCAAATTTGACCTATTTTTGGACTTTGACAGCTTGTCGAAGGAGCAGCACAAGATGAAGCAGATATCGTGGGATCTCATCCCCTTTTTGGGTCCTTTTTGGGGTTTGGGATTATGTAATGGGTACGGGATGTCAACCCATGGGTTTACCCATGTTTACGCCTATTTTGTAAAGTGTAAATAGATGTCTAGGCAATGTAAGGAGGGGAATCTATGTGATGTTAGGCCAATTTGATAAGTGCTAGTGATGGATCTATGTGATCAAAGGATTGTAATTTCCTTGTGCATACTATGTGAATCTCGCAGAGCTGAGTGCAAGTGATTCTAGAAGGCTTATTGTTGTAACATAGCTCGAGGAAGGAGGAACTGGAGAGGTGCATGTAGATCTCCTTTCCTATGCGGAGTAGGGTTTTGAGCTATGTGCATGTAACAGATTAACAAAAGATAATAAAAGAGAAGAAGAGTTGGTGGATGTAGCCCCAGGGGGGGTGAATCACGTATATGTTGTGTTTCTCTTCATTGTGCAATGTGTTTATGTGCTTATATGTTAATGTGCTTAGTGCTTTAATATAGATGAATGACCTATCGATGCTTAGTGCTTAATAATATGGATGGATGTTAGATATGACTGATATACATATGCTTAGTGTTGAATCTATTAAGACCTGATTTGTTTTGTCAGTCTAAGAGTTGTTAGATGTTATATCTGGTTGGATATTGTACTGTGCTATAATTAGGGTTTAACTGCATTGTAACTAAGAACTAAATATTGATAAGTATAACTATTGAGTGCTCTATTAAGTGATTAGAATCATAGATCTGTGTCCTAGATAAGGTTGCAGACATCTGAGTCCTACAACCACCCCTACCTCTACCTTAGGTGAGACTTCATCTGCTTCGAAGGTGGTGCTGAAAGGGCTAGTAGTTAGGGTTTTGTTGGTGTGTTGTTTTAGTGTTGAACCCTGGGTCTACCCTTGTGCCAACACCCTCCTAGACGGATCTTGACTAATGATTCACGAAACCTTCAGATGTTGACTCCTTCTAAATATTTCTCCCTTCTATCTCTTCTGAGCTTGATTCCCTTTAGGATTTTGATCTCCCACGCATTCTTTGCATTCTTGGGATTTTAACACACTCAGATCAAAGGTTTTTCTTGAAAGAAAATCTTCCCGCACTCCTAGCACTTCTCTATTCTGGTTCTTTGACACTTAGTCACTCATTGACTATGTGCACTCCTTGCACTTGGCCTAAGTTCCCACTTTTCCTTCTAAATATCTCTGAGTCAATTCAAGACTCTTTCGATGCACTCCTTGCGTATGATATGCACTCCTTGCATACAAATTCTCAGAAGAGGAATGATTGAAATTTATCCAACTCGACAAAAACTAATATGATGAACCATAAACAATAATACATAAACGAAATGAACTAAAACACATGCATAATGCATCATTGATTCAATCACACATCAAAATGAACATTGTCCAAGGAATTGGAACAATTTTGTCTGTTCTATTCATTCATGAAATAAAATTACAAAGTATTACAGTTCTTCACTGCATATTTCTTCTCTATTATGTTACTCTCTTCTAATTTGCTCTCCTCTTCTCTCTAATACAAGACAACAACAACAAATCTATCTAAGTGTCTTCTCGAGCTCTTCTATGTCCTATATGAAACCTATCCTATCATTTTATAGTGGTTACCTACTTTGTCCTATTACAATAACTATCAATTATTATCAGATAAGAGCTGGCACTCTCTATCTACAACTCCTTATAGTCATATAAGAATTTTACAAAGAATATATATTTAAAAACGTTGTTTCCAAAATATCTCAACACCTCATTCTGTTTCTGAGTTAAATGTTGATTTGAAATTATGTCATGTTGAGATGTCATATCCCTACCTCCATGCTTGCATATTTGAATTTAAAAGAAATGCTCCTGCATCATACTCCTTTGGATAAAATACTCATGGAATCTTGTCCATGAGCTCTTGCACAGTTTTTCCATGCTTTAAAATATCAGTTTCAGTGACCCAACTTGAATCTTCCACCAGATGGTCTTTCAACTTCACTAAGTATTCAGGATATGTCTTCTTCCTAGTCTTCTTTCCAACTCTCTGTTCTATGATTTTCTCCATCTGAGGGTTTTTTGTTGTGGGCAGTTTTTCTTCCCATCGAACTTCTTTTTGATCATTTGATTCTCCTACATCATCTCTCCTGTAAGGATACAGGTTCGCAACATTGAATATCGGTGATATCCCAACATTGTCTGGCAACCCAATTTCATAGGCATTTGCTGCAAATTTTCTGAGAATCTTGCATGGTCCTATCTTCTTCATCTTCAACTTGTTATATCTTCCCCTCAGAAACCTTTATTTTCTCAAATGACCTAAAACTTCATCTCCTACTTCGAATTTAACTTCTCTCCTCTTTAGAACAACATTGTTCTTATATTTCAGGTTGTTGTCCTATAGCTTCTCTCTAACTCTGTCATGGAGTTTCTACATTTTTGTTACAAAATCTTATGTGCCAACACTTCTGAATTCATCTTGGTTCAGATATCTCAACTCTATGATCCCTCTTGGCTGTATACCATAAAAAATTTCAAATGGAATTTTTCTAGTGCTCCTGTTCATTGAATTATTAAATGCAAATTTTGTTTGTGCTGGAATTTGATCCCATTGAGGACCTTGCTCAGTAAATAAACTTCTTAACAAGTTTCCCAAACTCATGTTTACTAATTTAGTTTTTCCATCTGTCTGAGGGTGATATGTTGAACTAAAGGACAAGTTTTTCTCTGACCTCTTCCATAGAGTTATCCAAAAGTGTCCTACAAATTTTGTGTCTCTGTCTGAGACTATGCTCTGAGGCAATCCATGTAGTCTTACCACTTCTCTAAAAACCAAATTGGCTGTGTAGCATCATTTTTTTTCTGGCATGGTATGAAATGTGCCATTTTTAAAAATTTGTCCACCACAACAAATATGGAATCACTCCCTTTTTGGGTTCTAGGCAATCCCAATACAAAATACATATTGATTGCATCCCATGGCCTTTCTGGAGTTGATAATGGATGATACAAACCTGTGTTTTGTTGTCTCCCTTTTGCATACTGGAAAATTTTGCATTTGTTCACAAACTTTTTCACCTCTGTGCTCATGCTCGACCAATAGTATGAATTGATCAATTGTGCAAATGTCTTATCATGACCAAAATGTATAGCTAAACCTCCATTGTGTTTCTCTTTCAACATATTATCTCTCATTGAGCATATTGGTATGCATAGTTGGCTCCCTTTGAACAATAATCAATCCTGGATCAAATATTCTGTCTATGGGATTCTGTCTCCCAACAAGGGATTCTTACATTCCACATAAGCTTCCTTAAAATCTTTATCTTCTTGATACATTTCCTTGAGGTGTTCAAACCGTAAGGTCTCCAATTGGAATTATTGTACAAATAAACTCCTCCTGTTCAAAGCATCTACAACTTTGTTAGCAGTTCCATTAATATGTTTAATAATAAAAGTAAAATTCTTCATAAATTCTACCCATTTAACATGTCTTTGATTCAACTTTTCTTGCCTAGTAATAAACTGCAAAGCTTGATTATCACTGTACAAGACAAATTGTTTAGGAATTAGATAGTGCCTCCACTTCTTCAAATCTTGAATCACTACATAAAATTATTTTTCATATGTGGAATACTTCTTCTTGGTGTCATTCAACTTCTCACTAAAATAAGCAACTTACCTATTATCTTGACTCAAGACTTCTCCAATAGCTACTCCACTTGCATCACATCTCACTTGAGATGTTTTTCCAAAATCTGGTAAGACCAGAATTGGTTGTTCTATGATCTTCTCTTTCAACACTTTGAAACTTTTTTCAGCTTCCTCTGTCCAAATAAAAGACTTTTGTTTCTTCTTCACGGTGTCCAACATGGATGTACATATACCACTGAAATGTATGATAAACTTTCTATAAAAACTTGCTAACCCATGAAAAATCCTTACCTCAAATATGCTTCCTAGAAATGGCCATTCTTTGATTTCTCTCACCTTTTATGGATCCATATTCAATTCACTTGAAGAGATCACAAAACCCAAGTATATGAGTTATGTCTTCATAAAAGAGATTTTCTTCGGATTTTTCAGCAATTTTTCTTGTTGTGACCTTCTCATCACTATTGTCAAATGTTTTAAGTGTTCTCCCTCTATCTTACTGAAGATTAGTATGTCATACAGATACACTATGAAATTTTTTCCTATGAACTCTTTCAATACTTTATTCATTAATTTCATAAATGTTCTTGCAGCATTTTTCAACCCAAATGACATGACCAACCATTCAAACAACCCTTCATTTGTCTTGAATGTTGTTTTCCATTCATCTCCCTCTCTCAACCTTATTTGATGATATCCACTCTTTAATTCTATCTTGGAAAAATAGATTGCTCCACTCAAAAAATCCATCAAATCGTACCTCCTGGTTAAAGGGAATATATACCTAATGGTGATCTTATTGATGGCTCTAGAATTTGTACACATTCTCCATCCTCCGTCCTTCTTTGGACTCAACACAGTTGGTACTATGCATGGGCTTAGTCTTTCCCTGACTAAACCTTTATCCAATAACTCTTGGACTTGATTATTGACTTCCTCATTCTCTCTAGGTGTCAACCTAAAATTTTCTTTGTTTGGTAAACTAGCTTATGGAATAAGGTCAATATGATGGCATATACTCCTAATGGGTGGAAATAAGTGAGGTAATTCATCCACTACTATGTCAGCAAAGTTTTCTAACATTTCCTAGATTTCTTCAGGTAAATCCTCCACATAAGTATTTGTAAGGATAACTCTTGTCTTCCTCACTATAGAAAACTGCATCTCCTCCTCCTTCTTGACTTCATTCAAGAGTTCCTTCCCACTCATGAGAAGTATACTTGAACTAGATTTCCTCTTTTTCTCTTTGTCTTCTATTAGCAACAACATATGTGTCCTACCATTCTTTTATAAGGTATAAGTATTCTTCCTCCCATCATGAATAACTCTTCTATTAAACTACCATGGTCTCCCCAATAAAATATGACAGACATCCATAGGAATTACATCACATAATATTTCATCCCTATAACCTTCTATTTTAAATTCAACTTGGCATTATTGACTTACCATTACTTGATGTCCTTTCTACAACCATGATACCTTGTATGGGTTTGGATGTGCAATTGTCTCCAACTCTAGTTTCTCCACCATCTCTATGGATACTAGATTGTCATTTCTCTCACTATCTATGATCAGCTTGCAAACTCCGTCTTTCATTTTGCAAGGAGTTCTGAATAGACTTGTTCGTTGAACTGGTTCCTCTACCTCCTTCTTTGGTTTGAAAAGAAATTTCCTCATCATGAGGTTCTTTCCTCCTTCTATTGCTTCTGCTTACACATGCTTATGTGCTTCATAAATGTGTGCTTCTCATCCTCTAGTGTCTTTCTTCTTCTCTGGGCATTCCAAAGACATGTTCCATGTCTTTCCACAGGAATAAAATCTAATTTCACCTCCTCTGAATCTTCCTCTTCCTATAGGAAAAGATCTTCTTATCCATGTTCTCTTTCCTTAGAACTTTCACCTTTCCTAGGGTGACTATGCTATTTTCCAACTTCATGCTTTGGTTTTTGGAAATTTTCTCTTCTGGATCCCTTACCTCTGCTTCAATTCCCCCCTCTTCTTCGTTGGATTTATTTTTTGGCCAACTTCTCTTCGGATTTCAAGGCTGCTTGATAAGCATCCTCAACTTTACTAATATACATCAGGATGATCTCCTCTTGTATTTCATATCTTAGTCCATTGATATACCTGACTGTTTTTTCATCTTCATTCTCTTTCTGTCTAGCCGTGATGTTGAGTCTGTAAAATTCCTCAGTGTACTCCTTCACTGATAAGATTTTTTGTCTTAGGCTCTCCAATATTCTAAACATATTGATTTGATAACCCTTTGGGATAAATTTTTATTTAGCTTGGCTACCATCCTATCCCAACTTTTAATTTTCGTCTTGCCCTTGCATCTGCGATCGGCTTGTAGTTCGTCCCACCATAGTGCTTCATGACCCTTCAGTATTTTCACTACATGATTCACCATATTCTCTTCTTCAATATCATCATGATTGAATTACTTGTCCATAGCACATACCCAATCCAACAATTATTCAACTTAAAAATTTCCTTCATACATTTGTACCTCTATTTTTTCTCTAGCTCCTATTCTTGAAACAACTTTCAATAAGAGGTCTTCTACAACATCCTCTACTACATATTCTTTGACCTCTATATATTCTCTTTCAGATTCATTGATATCTCTAGTGTCTGGTTCTCTCCTCTACATTGTTTCCATGGCATCTAGTCTCATACTGAGTCCCCTCATTTCTTCTTCTATTTTTGGATTCGCTTTGTGTCTTGTGGGTGGTATGATTTCACTGCCTCGCCTTCTGATGTCTACAAACATAATAAACTATTGATACAACTAACAATATCAATTTATCTCCTTTATCCTTTGTCTATTGTCTGCAAAAAAATTCAATAGCTCTGATACCACATGATGCAGCCCCCTACTCTTCTTCGGGCTACGTGACCTCCCGATCAAGGATCTTCAATTCTGTGAGACAAATCGTCTCTATGAAACCTTTATGGTCTCACTTTGTAATTAAACACATTCCCTTTCATCATTTTGTGCAGGTTCTATGATACCCGCAACCTATCCCTTCACGCTGTTGAACTATCATTTTTCAGGCGCTAGCCCCTTTTCCATTAGCCCCTTCCTGGATGTGACCTTGGGCTATGAAATCACATAAACAATTGATTATGGGTGTGACCAAGGGTGTTATATAGGTGGATATCGGTGGCCACCCACCTTTTCTAACTGTCTCAAAACAACTTTCTAGCAATTTTGGTAATTTACTATTTTTCATGGGTTTTAACTTTCAGGGCCATTTTGAGGGCCTAAATGAAGATTTTCCAATATAGAGGTTCTAAATGATAGATGAAGGAATCATTGAGCCCCTAAAATTAATATCCTCAATGATACCTTTCCAACGATCTATCATACGCCTAAAACGGAAATCGTATGCAAAAGTTACGACCCCAGAAAGTTGATCTACTAACTTACCCAAATGGGGCCCACATGACTTTTGGTGCTTCATCTCCTAGGGTTAGGTTTTAGGATTTCTAATACTTTTGGAATTCCCTTTTATTGTAAAAATTCCTTCAGAGCCTCAGTGTAATCATCTTCTTACGAATGCGAGTAGCCGTCACATCTCTTCTCAGAGATAAGCTATCGCCATTCTAGCGAGTCTTTCACTCTGTATTTTTACAGTCTTTGTACATTTCTTTAACTAATAGAAATCGTGTATTACTATATATCTATGTTTATGGTTTCATATATGATACATTTATGTTATATTATTGAATATATGCAATATCTTTGTGCATTTATTTATTATATCTCCACTCCCATTTCGTGTTGAAAATAAAATGGATCAGTGGTATTAGAGCAGGCTGTGCTTGATCATTTTTTCAGTGCATGTTCCTGACGAGGTCTAAGTATATAAAGTTTGGTGTCGAGCTTGTCTCTCTTGAAGAAAATCTCTCTCGCACGCCCAAGAAACCCACAATGGTGGAAGAAAAGAAAAACAACGGAGCATACAATCCTATCAATTTGTTGCTTGAGCAAGATCTCACGCGACAGAGGGACGAAATGATGGAGAAATTTTCCCACATCCTTCAACACCTACCGATAGCATCAAGCAACCACTTTGGAGGCATTGGGCCTTTCAAGGTACAAGTAAACTTTGATATTACTATATTTGAAGGACAGATAGATGTAGAAGCCCTAGAAAAATGGTTAACTTTGCTAAAAGGTTATTTCTCTATTCACAATTTTTCCAACAAAGAAAAGATCACCTTCGCACTCCTTAAAGCTCTCCCTCATGTCAAACATTGGTGGGAAACTTACTGGGAGAAAAGTTCCACAGAGGAGTCTAGAATATATGGGGCCGATCCCACTTGGTATTTTTTTGTGGATGCGGTAAAGGAACAGTATTACCCTATTGGCAACTATGAGGACCAATACATGAGATGGACCACACTGTGGAAAGAGAGGGTCCAAGAAGTTCCAAAGTTCACCAATACCTTCCATACCTTGCATGCCAAGTTGGGTATGAAATACTCCAAGTGACATTTGGTTCTGAAATACCATGGGGCTCTACACAGATACATCCAGACTGAAATGGATTTTCTGGACATCTCATCACTCGGTGTTGCTTATCGATACGCTGTTAAAATTGAGAAGAAATTTAAGCACCATAACAAATGGGAGTTCGGGTCTGCAAATACACAACAACCAAAGTATGAAAAAGACATCCCTAACAAGCAGTTTCCTGAAAACCATTCCAAGACATAGGAAAAGCAGGGTCACGGGAAGACAAAGAAGGACATCGAAAAATGGTGTGATTTCCGCAAAAGCCCCTGGCACAACACCGATGAATGTCGCTCAAAATAGTCATTAGTGGCCAATATCAAAGACAAAAAGCCGAACCCTGATTTAGAATATGATTATGAAAATAATGGTAAAGGATAGATCATTAACACAGACCCCACTTCTATTGTCGCTACTGCAACAATTCAACCAGAAGAACCAACAGATCCTGAAGAGCGGGAGTGCCTTTTTCATTCATAGATGTGGGTGAAGGGGACCCCACTATATTTTATTGTTGATAGCAAAATCTAGAAGAACCTCATCTCAGCAGAGGTCATCAAACAGTTGGGATTGTCGACAACACCACACCCGCGACCATACAACATTGGATGGCTTTGTCAAGGATGAGATTTATGTGTCAGCCAATAGTTTCGATTATCATACGACATCCAACCCTTCAAGGATGAGTTATTATGTGATGTTTCCCCACTATATGTCTATGATGTGCTCTTGGGCCAACCGTATATGTGGAAACACCATGTTGTTTATGAGTCTCGACCCCATAGTTTCATTGTTACTTTGGGGGGTCACCTCTATAGAATGCCATAGATATTTCTGACTACTATTCCACCTAAAAAGTGTCGCAAGGTAGTATCTCATACTATAAAATTCAGCTTCTTCACAATTTGTTCAAAAGGAGAACAAAAGGACACTGCAACCACTACAACCTTTCCCAAAGCACCTTCTATCCAACAGAAGCAGGTCGACAAGGTTGCAACAAAGTGAAAAGATTCCTTCTGCACACTATCCTCTCATGTATCTCGAATTTTTGAACAGCCTCAACCTCAACAGGTTCATGATAAACTTCCACAAACTGAGCAGCATGACATCTCCAGCAAGATAAGCAGCTCACCAAGATGCACATTCAACAAACGCTTTTCCTTCTCCCTCGGGAACTCAAAGCAATGGAGACCATTTATTTCTAAGGAAGGAGGATTGATCCAGTTGGATATCGGTGGCCACCCACCTTTTCCAACTGGCTCAAAATAGCTTTCTAGCAATTTTGGCAATTTACTATTTTTAGCGGGTTTTAAATTCTGGGGCCATTTTGAGGGCATAAATGAAGGATTTTCGAGATAGAGGTTCTCAATGATAGTTAAAGGCATCATTGATCCCCAAAAATGAATCTTCTCTATGATAACTTTCTAACGAGATATCATACGCCTAAAACGAAGATTGTATGCAAAAGTTACGACCCCGGGAAGTTGATGTACTAACTTACCCAAACGGGGCCCACATGACTTTTGGTGCTTCATCTCCTAGGGTTAGGTTTTTGGATGTCTAATACTTTAGGAATTCCTGTTTATTGTAAAAAGGCCTTCATAGAATCATTGTAATCATCTTCTTGCGAATGCGAGTAGCCATCATATCTCTTCTCAGAGATAAGTTGTTGCCATTCTAGCGAGTCTTTCACTTTGTATTTTTACAGTCTCTGTACATTTCTTTGATTAATAGAAATCATGTATTACTATATATCTGTGTTTATGGTTGCATCTCTGATACATTTCTATTATATTATTGAATATATGCAATATCTATGTGCATTTATTTATTATATCTTCGCTCTCATTTCATGCTGAAAATAATCTAGATCAGTGGTATCAGAGTAGGCTACGCTTGATCATTTTTTTAGTGCATGTCCCCGACGAGGTCCAAGTATAGAAAGTTGGGTCTCGATATTGTCTCTCTTGAATACAATCGCTCTCGCACACCCAAGAAACCCTCAATGGAGGAAGAAAAGAAAAATGATGGAGCAAATGATCTTATCACTCTGTTCCTTGAGCAAGCTCTCACACGACAGAGGGATGAAATGATGGAGAATTTTTCCCACATCCTTCAATGCCTGTCGATAGAATCAAGTGGCCACTTTGGAGGCACCTCTCCTTTCAAGGTACAAGTAAACTTTGATATTACTGTATTTGAAGGACAAATAGATGCAGAAGCCCTAGAAAAATGGTTAACTTTGCTAGAAGGTTATTTCTCTATTCAAAATTTTTCCGACAAAGAAAATATCACCTTCGCACTCCTTAAAGCTCTCTCTCATGTCAAACATTGGTGGGAAAATTACTGGGAGAAATGTTCCATAGAGGAGTCTGGAATATATGGGGCCGATCCCACTTGGGATTTTTTTGTGGATACAGTAAAGGAACAATATTACCTTCTTGGAAACTATGAGGACCAGTACATGAGATGGACCACACTGTGGAAAGAGAGGGACCAAGTAGTTCCAGAGTTCACCAATACCTTCCATACATTGTGCACCAAGCTATGTATCAAATACTCCGAGCAACATTTTGTTCTGAAATATCGTGGGGATCTACCCAAATACATCTAGACTGAAATGGATTTTTTGGACATCTCATCACTCGGTGCTGCCTATCGATATGTTGTTAAAATTGAGCAGAAATTTAAGCACTAGAACAAATGGGAGTTTGGGTCTACAAACCCACAACAACAAAAGTATGACAAAGATGGCCCTAACAAGCAGTTTCCCGAAAACCAGTCTGAGACATGGGAAAAGAAGGGTCACGGGAAGACAAAGAAGGACATCAAAAAATAGTGTGATTTCCACAAAATCCCCTGGCACAACACCGATGAATGTCACTCAAAATAGTCATTAGTGGCCGATATCAAATACAAAGAGTCGAACCCTGATTCAAAATGTGATTATGAAAATAATGGTAAAGGAACTATCATTGACGCAGACCCCACTGCTATTGTCGCTACTACAACAATTCAACCAGAAGAACCAATAGATCTTGAAGAGGGTAAGTGCCCTTTTCATTAACAGATGTGGGTGAAGGGGACCCTGCTGCATTTTATTTTTCATAGCGGAAGTCTGAAGAACCTCATCTCAGCAGAGGTCATCAAACAGTTGGGATTGTCAACAACACTAGACCCGTAGCCATACAACATTGGGTGGCTTCATAGAGGATGAGATCTCCATGTCATCCAACAGTGTCGATTATCTTATGACATCCAACACTTCAAGGATGAGGTATTATGTGATGTTGCCCCACTGGATGTCTGTGATGTGCTCTTGGGCCAACCATATATGTGGAGACGCCATGTTTTTTATGAGTCTCGACCCCGTAGTCTCATTGTTACTTTGGGGGTTCATCTCTACAGAATACCATAGGTAGTTTCGACTACTATTCCACCTAAAAAGTGTCACAAGGTAGTATTTCATACTGCAAAATTCATCTTCTTCACAATCTATTCAAAAGGAGAACAAAAGGACACAACAACCACTACAGCCTTGCCCCAAGCACCTTCTATACAATAGAAGAAGGTCGACAAGGTTGCAGAAAAGTGCAAAGATTCCTTCTGCACACCGTCCTCTCATGTATCTTGACTTATTGAATAGCCTCAACCTCAACAAGTTCCTGATAGACTTCGACAAACTGAGCAACGTGACGTCTCCAGCAAGACAAACAACTCACTGAGATGCAGATTCAACAAACACTTTTCCTTCTCCCCCGGGAACTCAATGCAATGGGGACCATTACTTTATAAGGAGGGAGGATTGATCCAGGTGGATATCGATGGCCACCCACCTTTTCCAACTGGCTCAAAACAACTTTTTGGCAATTTTGACAATTTACTATTTGTAGCAGGTTTTAACTTTCGAGGCCATTTTGAGGGCCTAAATGAAAGTTTTTCAAGATTGAGGTTCTCAATGGTAACCCAAGGTATAATTGAGCCCCAAAAATGAATCTCCTCGATGATACCTTTCCAACGACCTATCATATGCTTAAAACAGAGATCGTATGCAAAAGTTACGACCCCGGGAAGTTGATGTACTAACTTACCCAAATGGGGCCCACATGACTTTTGGCGCTTCATCTCCTAGGGTTAGGTTTTTGGATTTCTAAGACTTTTGGAATTCCCGTTTATTGAAAAAATACCTTCAGATCCTCATTGTAATCATCTTCTTGTGAATGCAAGTAGTCGTCATATCTCTTCTCAGAGATAAGTTGTCGCCATTCTAGCGAGTCCTTCACTCTGTATTTTTACAGTCTCTGTACATTTCTTTGATTAATAGAAATCGTGTATTACTCTATATATATGTTTATGGTTGCATATTTGATACATTTATGTTATATTATTGAATATCTGCAATATCTCTATGCATTTATTTATTATATCTCCGCTCTTGTATCGCGCAGAAAATAATCTGGATCAGTGGTATCAGAGCAGGGTGTGCTTGATCATTTTTTCAGTGCATGTCCCCGACGAAGTCAAAGTATAGAAATTTGGGTCTTGATATTGTCTCTCTTGAATAAAATCTCTATCGCACACCCAAGATACCCTAAATAGCGGAAGAAAAGAAAAATGATGAAGCAGATGATCCTATCAATCTGTTGCTTGAGCAAGCTCTCATGCGACAGAGGGACGAAATGATGGATAATTTTTCCCACATCCTTCAATGCTTGCTGATAGTATCAAGTGGCCACTTTGGAGGCACCTCACCTTTCAAGGTACAAAAAAACTTTGATATTCCTATATTTGAAGGACAGATAGATGCAAAAGCCCTAGAAAAATGGTTAACTTTGCTAGAAGGTTATTTCTCTGTTCACAATTTTTTCGACAAAGAAAAGATCACCTTTTCACTCCTTAAAGCTCTCCCTCATGTCAAACATTGGTGGGAAACTTACTGGGATCAAAGTTCCACAGAGGAGACTAGAATGTATGGGGTCGATCCCACTTGGGATTTTTTTGTGGATGAGGTAAAGGAACAGTATTACTGTTAAGGTCCTAACCCGCACATGGGTAGATTAATGTATTCGGATGTAATAAAGGTCAATATTAATAAGACCTTTCAATAAAAGAGAATTAGGCGGATGTAAGAAGACCTAATATAAGCTTCCGCTTCTAGAAGGATCTTCCTCTAGATGCTTCTTTTTAGTATAAATAGGAGTTGAGGGTATGAGAACCCTAGCTTGGATATTATTGTAACAGAGCGCTGCTCGATTGGAGGTTGCCCCCTCGAAGAGGCCTGTGAA
>ML798418.1:410740-434949 GCA_009831015.1 Picea engelmannii
CTGTTCAAGTGCTATTTCTGTTGCTATTTCGTATATCATTTCTGTGTATTGTGAAGATTATGCTGGATATTTTACTGTTATTCTGTCATTTCTAGCATTTCGTTTCTGTTCTGCATATTTTATATATCTGGTATCTTGCAATTACCCTATTGGCATATATGAGGACCACTACATGAGATGGACCACACTGCAGCAAGAGAGGGGCCAAGCAATTCTGGAGTTCACCAATACCTTCCATACCTTGCGCACCAAGCTGGGTATCAAAGACTCCGAGCGAAATTTGGTTTTGAAATACCGTGGGGCTCTACACAAATACATCCAGACTGAAATGGATTTTCTGTACATGTCATCACTCGGTGCTTCTTATCGATATGCTATTAAAATTGAGCATAAATTTAAGCACCAGAAAAAACGACAGTTCAGGTATACAAATCCACAACAACCAAAGTATGACAAAGACGGCCCTAACAAACAGTTTCCTGAAAACCAATCCAAGACACAGGAAAATAAGGGTCACGGGAACACAAAGAAGGACACCGAAAAATGGTGTGATTTCCACAAAATCCCCTGGCACCACACCGATGAATGTTGCTCAAAAAAATCATTAGTGGCCGAAATCAAAGACAAAGAGTCGAACCCTAGTTCAGAATATGTTCATGAAAATAATGTTAAAGGACAGATCATTGACGCAAACCCCACTGCTATTGTCACTACTGCAGTAATTCAACCAGAAGAACTAACAGATCTTGAAGAGGGGGGGCACCTTTTTCATTCACAGATGTAGGTGAAGGAGACACCACTACATTTTATTGTTGATAGCGGAAGCCAGAAGAACCTCATCTCAGTAGAAGTCATCAAACAGTTGGGATTATCGACAACACCACACCCGCATCCATACAACATTGGGTGGCTTTTCCAAGGATGAGATATCCATGTCAGCCAACAGTGTCGATTATCATACGAAATCCACCCCTTCAAGGATGAGGTATTATGTGATTTTGCCACACTGGATGTCTGTGATGTGCTCTTGGGCCAACCATATATGTGGAGACGCCATGTTGTTTATGAGTCTTGACCCCATAGTGTCATTGTTACTATGGGGGGTCATCTCTATAGAACACCAGAGGTAGTTTTGACTACTATTCCACCTAAAAAGTGTCGCAAGGTAGTATCTCATACTACAAAATTCAGCTTCTTCACAATCTGTTCAAAAGGAGAACAAAAGGAAACTACATTCACTAAAGCCTTGCCCCAAGCACCTTCTATCCAACAGAAGCAGGTTGAAAAGGTTTCAGCAAAGTGAAAATATTCCTTTTGCACACCGTCCTCTCATGTATCTTGACTTGTTGAATAGCCTCAACCTCAACAGGTTTGTGATAGAATTCCACAAATAGAGGAGTGTGACGTCTCCAACAAGACAAGGAGCTCACCAAGATGCAGATTCAACAAACACTTTTCCTTCTCTCCCAGGAACTCAAAACAATGGAGACCATTGTTTCCTTAGGAGGGAGGATTGATCTAGGTGGATATTGATGGCCACCCACCTTTTCCAACTGGCTCAAAACAACTTTCTGACAATTTTGGCAATTTACTATTTTTAACAGGTTTTAACTTCCGAGGCCATTCTGAGGGCCTAAATGAAGGTTTTTCGAGATCAAATTTCTCAATGATAGCCAAAGGAACCATTGATCCCCAAAAATTAATCTCCTCAATGATACCTTTCCAACGAGCTATCATACACTTAAAACAGAGATCGTATGCAAACGTTACGACCTCGGGAAGTTGATGTACTAACTTACCCAAACAGGGCCCACAGGACTTTTGGCACTTCATCTCCTAGGGTTAGGATTTTGGATGTATAATACTTTTGGAATTCCCTTTTATTGTAAAAAGGCATTCAAAGCCTCATTGTAATCATCTTCTTGTGAATCTGAGTAGCCGTCACATCTCTTCTCAGAGATAAGCTGTCGCCATTCTAGTGAGTCTTTCACTCTGTATTTTTACAGTCTCTATACATTTCTTTGATTAATAGAAATCGTGTATTACTGTATATCTATGTTTATGGTTGCATCTATGATACATTTTTTTTATATTATTGAATATCTACAATATCTTTGTGCATTTATTTATTATATCTCCACTCTCATTTTGTGCTGAAAATAATCTGGTTCAGTCGTATTAGAGTAGGTTGCGCTTGATCATTTTTTTAGTGCATGTCCCTGAGGAGGTCAAAGTATAGCAAGTTGGGTCTCGAGCTTGTCTCTCTTGAAGAAAATCGCTCTTGCACACCCAAGAAACCCTCAATGGTGGAAGAAAAGAAAATCGATGGAGTAGACAATCCTATCAATCTGTTGCTTGAGAAAGCTCTCACGTGACAGAGGGACGAAATGATGGAGAATTATTCCCACATCATTCAATGCCTTCCGATAGCATCAAGCAGCCACTTTGGAGGCACCTCACATTTCAGGATATAACTAAACTTTGATATTCCTATATTTGAAGGGCAGATAGATGCAGAAGCCCCAAAAAAATGGTTAACTCTGCTAGAAGGTTATTTCTTTGTTCACAATTTTTCCAACAAAGAAAAGATCACCTTCGCACTCCTTAAATCTCTCCCTCATGTTAAACATTGGTGGGAAACTTATTGGGAGAAAAGTTTCATAGAGGAGTCTGCAATATATGGGGCCGATCCCACTTGAAATTTTTTTGTGGATGTGGTAAAGGAACAATAATACCCTATTGGAAACTATGAGGACCAGTACATGAGATGGACCACACTACGGCAAGAGAGGGGCCAAGCAGTTTTAGAGTTCACCAATACCTTCCATACTTTGCGCACCAAGCTGGGTATCAAAGACTCTGAGTGACATTTGGTTCTGAAATACCATGGGGCTCTACACAGAAACATCCAGATTGAAATGGATATTCTGGACATCTCATCACTCGATGCTGCTTATCGATATGCTATTAAAATTGAGAAGAAATTTAAGCACCAGAACAAATGGGAGTTCGGGTCTCCAAATCCACAACAACCAAAGTATGACAAAGACGGCCCTAACAAACAGTTTCCCGAAAACCATTCCAAGACACAGGAAAAGAAGGGTCATAGGAAGACAAAGAAGGACACTAAAAAGTGGTGTGATTTCCATAAAATCCCCTAGAACAACACCAATGAATGTCTCTCAAAATAGTTATTAGTGGCCAATATCAAAGACAAAGAGATGAACCCTGATTCAAAATATGATTATGAAAATAATGATAAAGGACAGATCATTGACACAGACCCCACTACTATTGTCTCTACTGCAGCAATTCAACCAAAAGAACCAACAGATCCTGAAGAGGGGCAACGTCTTTTTCATCCACAGATGTGGGTGAAGGGGACCTCGCTGCATTTTATTGTTGATAACGTAAGCTATAAGAACCTCATCTCAGCAGAGGTCGTCAAACAGTTGGGATTATTTACAACACCACACCCACAACCATACAACATTGGGTGGTTTTTCCAAGGATGAGATCTCTATAGAATACCAAAGGTAGTTTTGACTAATATTCCACCTAAAAAGTGTCTCAAGGTAGTATCTCATACTGCAAAATTCAGCTTCTTCACAATCTGTTCAAAACGAGAACAAAAGGACACTGCAACCACTATAGCCTTGCCCGAAGCACCTTCTATCCAATAGAAGTAGGTTGACAAGGTTGTAGAAAAGTGCAAAGATTCCTTCTGCACACCATCCTCTCATGTATCTCGACTTGTTGAATAGTGTCAACCTCAACAAGTTTGTTATAGACTTCCACAAACTAAGCAGCGTGACGTCTCCAGCAAGACAAGCAGCTCGCCAAGATGCAGATTCAACAAACGCTTTTCCTTCTCCCCCAGGAACTCAACGCAATGGAGACCATTTCTTCCTAAGGAGGAAGTATTGTTCTAGCTAGATATCAGTGGCCACCCACCTTTTCCAACTGGCTCAAAACAACTTTCTGGCAATTTACTATGTTTAGCAGGTTTTAACTTCCGGGGCCATTTTGAGGGCCTAAATGAAGGTTTTTCGAGATCGAATTTCTCAATGATAGCCAAAGGAATAATTTAGCCCCCAAAATGAATCTCCTTGATGATACCTTTCCAACGAGCTATCCTACACCTAAAACATAGATCGTATGCAAAAGTTACGACCCTGGGAAGTTGATGTACTAACTTACCCAAACGGGGCCCACATGACTTTTGGCGCTTCATCTTCTAGGGTTAGGTTTTTGGATGTCTAATAATTTTAGCATTCCCTTTTATTGTAAAAATTCCTTCAGAGCCTCATTTTAATCATCTTCTTGCGAATGCAAGTAGCCATCACATCTCTTCTCAGAGATAAGTTGTTGCCATTCTAGCAAGTCTTTCACTCTGTATTTTTACAGTCTTTGTACATTTCTTTGATTAATAGAAATCGTGTATTACTGTATATCTATGTTTATGGTTGCATCTCTGATACATTTCTGTTATATTATTGAATATCTGCAATATCTCTGTGCATTTACTTATTATATCTCCACTCTCATTTCGTGCTGAAAATAATCTGAATCAGTGGTATCAGAGTAGGCTACGCTTGATTGTTTTTTTAGTGCACATCCCCGACGAGGTCAGAGTATAGCAAGTTGGGTCTCAAGCCTGTCTCTCTTGAAGGAAATCGCTCTCATACACCCAAGAGACCCTCAATGGTAGAAGAAAATAAAAACGATGGAGAAGATGATCCTATCAATCTGTTGCTTGAGCAAGCTCTCATGCGACAAAGGGACGAAATGATAGAGCATTTTTCCCACATACTTCAACACCTACCGATAGCATCAGGCGCATATTCATCAAGAGGCCACTTTGGAGGCACCTCGTCTTTCAAGGTACAAGTTAACTTTGATATTCATGTATTTGAAGGACAGATAGATGCAGAAGCCCTAGAAAAATGGTTAACTCTGCTAGAAGGTTATTTCTCTGTTCACAATTTTTACAACAAAGAAAATATCACCTTATCACTCCTTAAAGATCTCCCTTGTGTCAAAAATTGGTGGGAAACTTATAGGGAGAAAAGTTCCACAGGGGAATCTGGAATATATGGGGCCGATCCCACTTGGGATTTTTTTGTGGATGCAGTAAAGGAACAATATTACCCTATTGGAAACTATGAGGATCAGTACATGAGATGGACCACACTACGGCAAGAGAGGGGACAAGAAGTTCCGGAGTTCACCAATACCTTCCATACCTTGCACACCAAGCTGGCTATCAAAGACTTCGAGGGAGATTTGGTTTTGAAATACCATGGGGCTCTACACAGATACATCCAGACTGAAATGGATTTTCTGGACATCTCATCACTCGGTGTTGCTTATCGACATGCTGTTAAAATTGATCAGAAATTTAAGCACCAGAAAAAATGGGAGTTCAGGTCTGCAAATCCACAACAACCAAAGTATGACAAAGATGACCCTAACAAACAGTTTCCCAAAAACCAGTCCATGACACAGGAAAAGAAGGGTCATAGGAAGACAAAGAAGGACACCAAAAAATGGTGTGATTTCCACAAAAGCCCCTGGCACAACATTGATGAATGTCGCTCAAAATAGTCATTAGTGGCCGAGATCAAAGACAAAGAGCCGAACCCTGATTCAAAATATGATTCTAAAAATAATGGTAAGGGATAGATCATTGACGCAGACCCCATTGCTATTGTCGCTACTGCAGCAATTCAACCAGGAGAATCAAAAGATCCTGAAGAGGGGGAGTGCCTTTTTCATTAACATATGTGGGTGAAGGGGACCCCGCTGCATTTTATTGTTGATAGCACAAGATAGAAGAACCTCATCTCAGTAGAGGTTGTCAAACAATTTGGATTGTCCACAACACCACACCCGCAACCATACAACATTGGGTGGCTTCACCAAGGATGAGATCGCTATGTCATCCAACAATGTCGATTATCATACGACATCCAACCCTTCAAGGATGAGGTATTATGTGATGTTTCCCCACTAGTGTCACTATTACTTTGGGGGGTTGTCTCTACAGAATACCAGAGGTAGTTCCGACTACTATTCCACCTAAAAAGTGTTGCAAGGTAGTATGTCATACTGCAAAATTCAGCTTCTTGACAATATGTTCAAAAGGAGAATAAAAGGACACTGCAACCACTACAGCCTTGCCCCAAGCACCTTCTATCCAACAGAAGCAGGTTGACAAGGTTGCAGGAAAGTGCAAAGATTCCTTCTACACATCATCCTCTCATGTATCTTGTCTTGTTAAACAACCTCAACCTCAACAGGTTCATGATAGAATTCCACAAACTGAGCAACGCGACATCTCCAGCAAGACAAGCAGCTCACAAAGATGTAGATCCAACAAATGATTTTCCTTCTCCCTCGGGAACTCAATGCAATGGAGGCCATTTCTTCCTAAGGAGGGAGGATTGATCTAGGTGGATATCGGTGGCCACCTACCTTTTCCAACTGGCTCAGGACAACTTTCTGACAATTTTGACAATTTACTATTTTTAGCAGGTTTTAACTTCTCGAGCCATTTTGAGGGCCTAAATGAAGTTTTTTCAAGATCTAGGTTCTCTATGATAGTCAAAGGCATCATCAAACCCCAAAAATGAATCTCCTATATGATACCTTTCCAACGAGCTATCATATGTCTAAAACAAAGATCGTATGCAAAAGTTACGACCCCAGGAAGTTGATGTACTAACTTACCCAAACGACGCCCACATGACTTTTGGCGCTTCATCTCCTAGGGTTAGGTTTTTGGATGTCTAAGAATTTTGGAATTCTCATTTATTATAAAAAGGCCTTCAGAGCCTCATTGTAATAATCTTCTTACAAATGCGAGTAGACATCACATCTCTTCTCAGAGATAAGTTGTCGCCATTCTAGCGAGTCTTTCACTTTGTATTTTTACAGTCTCTGTACATTTCTTTGATTAATAGAAATCATGTATTACTGTACATATGTGTTTATGGTTGCATATCTGATACATTTCTGTTATATTATTGAATATCTGCAATATCTTTGTGCATTTATTTATTATATCTCCGCTCTCATTTCGTGCTGAAAATAATCTGGATCAGTGGTATTAGAGCAGGCTGTGCTTGATCGTTTTTTCAGTGCATTTCCCCGATGAAGTCTGAGTATAGAAAGTTGGGTCTCGAGCTTGTCTCTCTTGAATACAATCATTTTCGCACACTCAAGAAACCCTCAATGGTGGAAGAAAAGAAAAATGACGGAGCAGACGATCCTATCAATCTATTGCTTGAGCAAGCTCTCATGCAACAGAGGGACGAAATGATGGAGAATTTTTCCCACATCCTTCAATGCCTGTCGATAACATTAGGCACATATTCATCAAGTGACCACTTTGGAGGAACCTCTCCTTTCAAGGTACAAGTTAACTTTGATATTCCTGTATTTGAAGGATAGATAGATGAAGACGCCCTAGAAAAATGGTTAACTCAGCTAGAAGGTTCATTTTCTGTTCTCAATTTTTTCAATAAAGAAAAGATCACTTTCACACTCCTTAAATATCTCCCTCATGTCAAACATCCGTGGGAAAATTACTCGGATCAAAGTTCCATAGAGGAGTCTAGAATATATGGGGTCGATCCCACTTGGGAATTTTTTGTCGATGCGGTAAAGGAGCAGTATTACCCTATTGGCAACTATGAGGACCAGTACATGAGATGGACCACACTGCGACAAGAGAGGGGCCAAGCAGTTCTATAGTTCATAAATACCTTCCATACCTTGTACACAAAGTTGGGTATCAAATACTCTTAGCGACATTTGGTTCTGAAATACCATGGGGCTCTACATAGATACATCCAGACTGAAATGGATTTTCTGGACATGTCATCACTCAGTGCTGCTTATCGATATGTTGTTAAAAATGAGCAGGAATTTAAGCACCAGAACAAATGGGAGCTCGGGTCTGCAAATCCACATCAACCAAAGTATGACAAAAACGTCCCTAACAAACAGTTTTCTGAAAACTAGTCCAAGACACAGGAAAAGAAGGGTCATGGGAAGACAAAGAAGGACACCAGAAAATGGTGTGATTTCCATAAAAGCCCCCAGCACAACACTGATGAATGTCACTCAAAACAGTCATTAGTGGCTGATATCAAAGATAAAGTGCCGAACTTTGATTCAGAATATGATTCTGAAAATAATGGTAAAGGATAGATCATTGACGAAGACCCCACTACTATTGTCGTTACTGCAGCAATTCAACCAGAAGAACCAAAAAATCATGAAGAGGGGGAGCACCTTTTTCATTCACAGATGTGGGTGAAGGGGACCCTGCTGCATTTTATTGTTGATAGTGGAAGCCAGAAGAACCTCATCTCAGCAGAGATCGTCAAATAGTTGGGATTGTCGACAACACCACATCCGCATCCATACAATATTGGGTGGCTTCGCCAAGGACGAGATCTCCATGTCAGCCAATAGTGTCGATTATCATATGACATCCAACCCTTCAAGGATGATGTATTATGTGATGTTGCCCCACTGGATGTCTGTGATGTGCTCTTGGGCCAACCATATATGTGGAGACGCCATGTTGTTTATGAGTCTCGACCCCGTAGTGTCATTTTTACTTTGGGGGGTCATCTCTATAGAATACCAGAGGTAGTTTCGACTACTATTCCACCTAAAAAGTGTCGCAAGGTAGTATCTCATACTGCAAAATTCAGCTTCTTCACAATCTGTTCAAAAGGAGAACAAAAGGACACTGCAACCACTACAGCCTTGCCCCAAATACCTTCTATCCAACAGAAGCAGGTCGACAAGGTTGCACCAAAGTGCAAAGATTCCTTCTACATACCATCCTCTCATGTATCTCGACTTGTTGAAGAGCCTCAAGCTCAATAGGTTCGTGATAGACTTCCACAAACTGAGCAGCACGACATCTCTAGCAAGATAAGTAGCTCACCAAGATGCAGATTCAACAAACGCTTTTCCTTCTCCTTCGGGAACTCAACGCAATGGAGACCATTTCTTCCTATTGTTCCTGAGTTTATACTTTAATGTTCTAAAGTATACCATCAAGGCATCCGAAAATATAAAGAGAATTAAGTGGTAAGAATCAATTGCAAAGGGTAAATCAAAGTTGGTTTCTCAATTGTCTCTGTCTAGCTTCTCATTGTTCTTGGATGTTGATTTCTCTCTCAATAACTACCCATGAGCGTTCTAATTTGACCCGTGTAGTTTTTGTTTGCAGGATAGTGTTAAGTAAGTTCAAAGCAATGCTAGTTTGATCTTGAAGGCCAGGTTCTATGTTAGGTTGTCTATTATTTGGGACAGTCATGGGGAGTAAAAGTTTATTGAATTATAAAATGTTTTAAGATTTGTTGCTTCAGTTTTGAGGAATGAAATAGAAAAGGAGTTTTGAAACTCAAAATAATAACACAATAACAGTAGAGGCCGTTTCCTATACTTGAAACAATTTGAGAATAGTAAAATGATAACAAAAGTAACGCTGCTGAAAAATATGAGTCTTTAATCATGAAAGAATCTCATATCATAACAGAAGGAGGAGAAAAACGATATTTCTAATGAAGTATAAAATATAACCATCCAAATGACCTACAGGTCTTGAAATTGTTGATAGCAATCACAGAGGAAAAATTGTAAATGATTAGATAATCAAATAAATTCAAACTACAATAGAATTTTGAGTTAAACTATAGTTGATCATTCATTAGAAAGACATGAAAAGAAATATGTTGAAAGATATTGAAAACAGAGTAAAGGAACACATAGCTTCAAGGTGACAGAATTCATAATCTCTTCTGCATTATCTATATCATAGTAAATTGGAAAACTTTTGATACCATCGGCTCCCAAAAAACAAAAATCCCCTTCTCAGTCTTGTGAAATTATATTTATACATGATCACCAAGATTTTCTTTTCTATTGGTGATTAACTAACTTCCGAAGACTAACGGTTACATGAAAGTGAAATATTGAACCATTTTTATCTTCTTTGATTAATTTTGATGATGAAATTTTCAAAATAATTCTTTATGTCTTCGGTGATGAACTTCCTTCTTCTATTTTAAGATAGTGAATGCATTTTCCCAGAAACTGCACTAAAACTCTGGGAGCTTCTAGAATATCTTTCACCTCAAATAGGAAGAACTTTCTCTGTAGTTCAGGTAGATGGTCTTCGATTATCTTACTCGTGAACTTAATAGTTTGTAACTTTAAGTTTGGCATCACTATCCATTTGTCAATTTGAGTGACATTGATTACCTTTATTTTTGGAATATCTACTTGAATTTCTTCCAGATCCTCCTTGAATCTTAATTGATGCTTAACAATGTTAATTTCTCCTAACAACCCTGGACATTTTTTTCTTCCAATGTTCAATGAAGTTTTCTCTAAAAGGTTGAAAATTCCTCGACAGTTGTCATTAACCTCTCTGGTTATTCTCTTGTTTTTTGCAAGGTTTTCTTCCCACACCTTGAGTATTATATCACCTTTAATCTTCTCTGAAACAGATAGCTTTTGAGTCTCTCCGACCAACTCTTTTGTTGAAAGAGCCACTGCTTTTTGAAAAGTTGTTCTGGCTACTTTCACTTCTCTCTCTTTTAGGAGAATACTCTCCAAGGATTTACTTACTTCTTGAAAGTAATTCTGAATAAATTCCAGCTTAAAGAACACTCCATGTTGCTCTTTTTCTATCTTTGTATGTATTTCCAACACTTGGGCTTGGAAGATTTCAAGTTGTACCACTTGATTTTGAATGGAATTAATCTTATTTTGTAATTGTTTATTCATTTCTTCTTGTTGTAGGACCTGTTCTTGACTGACCTGTATCTTCAGGTTTGCTTCATCTAAGCTTGCTTTCAGTTTTTGAATCTCTTGAATGTCATTGAATCTGGCTTGTTCTAGACCTTTTTTTATCTCCCAAATAATACTTCTTTCAGTCTCCTTTAATTGACTTTGTAGCTGAGCTATCATCTGATCTTTTTTCTGCAACATAGTTCTCAAATTACCCACAGAGTATAAATTTTCCGATGCTAAGGCTCCCATTGTGCCTACTATTTTTGTAGCAAATTCCCCTTCTTCAAGTTTTTGTCCATCTACAATGATCTTGTGCTTTTTTATCATCATGTTTCCTCTTGGATGCATTTCCTGTTTCAGGATAGCCTTCCTCTTTTTACTGAAAAGGTAATCAGAGGAAGGAATCTCATCCCTAGAAATAGGCTCGAGGTCACTAACATATAGATCTTCCTCTTGGGGGTTTCCATAGTTAGACTGCAACGGGGTCAAAGAAGTAATGGGACTTCCAAGCTCCGTTGATGTTGTTCCTCCTACTTTTCTGGGAAAATCCTCAGGGATTTCTGGAGATGTTTCCAACTCCTTTCATTTCCTTGACTCTGATTTCTCTGTCTGAGGAACTTTTGTTTCTTGTGAAGGCATTTCAATATCCTTCATATTTCCCTTTGTATTTTCTTTATCTTGTACATCTGTTTCAAAACCCAGGGGAGGCCCTTCCTTCTCTGGAGGGGGGGTTGTGGATTCACCTTGCAAAATATTTGGCAAACAACTTCGCCCGTGACTTTGGAAGGACATGAAACCAGTCTGTAAGTTGGGTGATAAGACCTGTACCCTGTTCAATACCTCCTCATAGGTTTTAACCTCTTTGAATATATCATCATAAATAGACTCTTCGTGTTCATAAACTTTCATATTGTAGTGCATCAAATGTTTGTTCACTAGTTGATAAGGGTCATGTTTTTTATGTTCGATATTTACCAGTTTAACTTCTTCTAGTGCTTTGGCTTCCACTTTAGAATGGCCTAGGTTTAGCAATGAAAATTTCCTGATATGTACAGGGAAGATTGGACAGGACTTCTTTTGAGCTACCTTTATCTCTATTCCAATACCACCTTTTACTATTTGGTGCGCTACCTCTCGACACACCAATTTGTCTGGGAGGAATTTTGGAAGCACATGAGGGGGAATTGAGCACCCATAAACCCTAATGTAAGAGAAGTTTTCATCAATGAACCAATTGGCTATTTCTTTGAGGTTTTCTAAGACTGTCTCAGAAATGCGAGGAGGTTCACAGCCATAAAGAATTTTATGCATTGGAATTACTATGAAATGACAAATTTTGTAAAATGCATTCTTATCATTTTCTTCCCATGGCACAGAGTGATACTCATGAATGGGTTCAGGGAAGGTTATGTTCCAACTCCAATTCATTAGGGGAAATGGATTCACAAAGAAGATTGTGTCCATGATGTATGCCAACATGTAAAAGTCCACTGGCTAACCTTTAGATCTTGCAACTCTGTAATTTGAAACCTCTTGAGCTAGGTTATCAGACAAAATATTGCTCCAGTTAAAAGTGTATCCCTTTGATGCTTCTTCTAAAAAGGGCACCCATTCTGCGGGGAAATGGCAGGGATTCTTTTTCCCAAAGATCTGCACAACATCATGGCTACATAAACCATATATTCATTCAAATATGTGGTGGCATAATTTCCATGAGTGTCGGCCCTAAATTTTGATGGACATCTCCACCATTCTTTGATTAAATCGGGATAAGTTTGGTCTTATTAAGTACATTGCTTCCTTTGAAATTTAGCTATAAAATCAGCATTATAAATGTGCTTAGGATTTGGTGAGAGTTTGTACATTACTTGTATATGCTCTGGCCTGAATGAGCCAACAATGACCGCTTGATCATTTAAAATAATTCTTGTCAGGATATCGAACTTATCAAAGGCCCAATTGATCATGTCATTGTATTCCATGAGCTGAGGGCATGATGTGATCTTATGAAGCTTCAATTCTGCTATATCCTTAAGGTGATTGTCTGAATCAGCAGGCGAATTTTTGATTTCGTAATCCAGCAGTTCATAGATTTCTCTCCAGGATTTAATAGAATCGATGGTGTGTGGCGTAGTGTCAGATATGATATCTCCTTCTGGGTTATGCATCTCCTTTGTATCTTCACTCTTCTTCAGTTCTTTCTTGGGTGCTATAGATTTATGTTAGAAGAAAAAACTGTCACAGAAAAGAAGTGTATGAGCTTGGCTGAATGTGAATTACCTTTGAAAGACAGAACAAGCATAGGTTTTTGGAACACAGACTTTTAATTTGCCTTAAACTCATTTTATGATGAAAATACTGAGGTAGCTGACCTATAATCAATTACATCTAATGCAAAAAAAAATTTGAGATACGCATTAGTGTCGCATCATTTATCAGTTATCTGTTTATTAATATGGTCATATTTTGGCGCTTTTTGAATTCAAAATTCAGAAAATTTCATTCAAAGAAAACCGAAACACGAACAAACCTAAGAAGTTTGATTTTCATTAATCATGCTTCTAAAAAATAGTTAATTCAATCTAAACACAGATTAAGAGTCGAGAATTCACATTTCGGGGATCATGTTGACAAGAGGTATCTTATCGCTGAACCCCGATTCCTGAAATTGTGAAATCACGATAACATTAACTTAAGCCTTAACTTTCATATTAGTGAATTAATTATTCAGGATTTAAAATTAACTTCCATTCTTTTGGGGTTTTGGGGATCGTGGATACATGAGGTATGTCATTGATAAATCCTGATTCCAAAAATTGTGAAATCACGATAAGATTAAATTAGGCCTTAAATTTTGTTTTAATGAATTAATTAATTAGGATTTAAACTAACTTTCATTCTTTCGGGAAATCGGGGATTAGGATTTTGTGATTCGATATGTAAGGAAAACACATGGTTTGAGTAGACCTGAATCCCAAAAGGTTTAAAAAATTTATTAATCAACCCCTTTAGGGTTTAAATTACTGTGATTTTAAGAATAACTTTACAGAAAGCACGTTGGGACTTTTTAAAATAGTTTTGGTCTTTTGCCTTCAATTATTTAAAGAATAAAGCTTGTCGGGACTTCGGTACAGGGATTTTGGAAATGATAGCGAGGGTTATGCTTTAAGAAAAGCAAAAACCTTAAAAAGGAAGGTTTTAATCTTAAAGATAAAAAATTTAAAAAATGTTTCAACATAGGCTCCAATTGGGTACCTTGTCTCCTTGTGGGACAAGGAGAACGAGTAGACTTAGTGCCTTTATTGGGTTAATGGATTCAAAGGATTCTTTCTATGGAACCTTCTTAGGAAGGGGATACAGAGGGAAAAAAGAGATTTTGTCTTTACTTCTGAAAGACTTTTCAAAACTCCCAATGTTGTAAACTCAGCTGCAATCTCATTCATGATCTTCTCCTTCTCGCTACTGAATTTAAGTCTTATTTAAGATGATCAAAACAATCCTAGGAAATCCAATAGATCTTGTGGCTTTTGTCTTGCATCAAACGAAGTAAATTTTATGCTTTTAATCGGGGAGCCCTGTCTGGACTTGGGATGCATATCTGGTCTTGAAAAGGCTAGTAACTAGAGTAGAGTGAAATTTATGTATGACAACCTTACAGATACCTCAGATATTGCTTCACTGCCAGTGAGCCTGTTCAATACCCCGGTGAAGTTATTTGTCCCTTTTTACTAAATTTCCTTTCACCACTTCGAATCATAATTATGCATTTAAATGCTGAGATGAGGGCAATCATTTAAATGAATTTCCTTTCATCGTCTTTTTGGACTAGATGGGGGTAATCAAATATGAATTTTATTTCACCATATGTCTTATATTTTACTTTTTGAACACGAAGTGGGGGCAATCGGTGGTAGTAAGTATACCATGGATGGTATCTATGTGAAATTTGCAGTGGAGGTCTCTCAACTTGCTTTGATTACCCTGGACCAACCTTTTCTTAACTTTCAAAACACCTTAGCCCAGAGGGAGAATGGGAAAGATTAATTCCAGGGGCCTTCCTTCGAGAAAGCCTCAATCCTTAGAAACTATTAAGAAACCTAGGAGATTCAGGATCAACCTATGCATAACTTCATTTAGTCAGAGAGTGAGGAGTTATGAGGACTGGCTTACCTTTTGAGATTTGTTTTCCAGATTCCAAAGATAAGACGTAATCTCTTCTCCCTCTGTGGGAAACCCAGAAAGATGATTGGTTTTTTAAGAAGGCAAAATTGAGGGTAGAAAGGGGCGACAAAGAAATACCTGGAAATCGAAAAATAGGGGTCATGGATTAAACCCAACTCCTAGAACTCTTTCTCGGAGATGCTTTATTCTCTCTGCTTATTTTAATTACCTCTTATATTTATCTAAGTGAAATTCTTAGGACCCAGAGTAAGAACTTGTTCTTTTAGTGACATATCACACTTACAAGACCATCACTACACTTTAGAGACCTTCATTTGAAAAATAGACTTCTCTGGAATTCACATCTTTGCCTTACCATTTTCGTTCTCTTTTGAAATAACGAAAAATCTTTTATATCACCTGTTTTTGGTGAATTTATCTTCCAATATATGGCGGTTTGTTTGCTCCTTTCGCTTTTTTGGGCTACAAGCCAGGATCCTATAAGGGAACAATACGAAAAGTATCAGGGCTTTAAAAGAATTGAATACATTGAAAATTTTATATCTCTAATTCTAGAAAAAACATTAACCTATTTTATTTTTTATTTTTTATTTTTTAAACGAAAGTAGACTTACCGAAGAAAATTATGAAATAAAAAGAAAAAACAAACCGGTATATACAGTGGGGATTTTGGAAACCAATTACTGCATATAGTGTTTTAAATAATGCTCGTTGATAGGGGCGCTGAGGATTTTATTGTCCAAATTCTCTAACAGAAACAATTTTTTTCCTTCAGGAGCTGTAACCTTGAACGGTCCGTACCAGATGTGATCAAATTTACCATGTTTTGTCAAGTCTTCCTTCAAAGCATCCCATTTTAAAACCAAATCTCCGGGGATAAAATCTCTGTCTTTGGCCTTATGATCGAATAACGCTTTCATGTCATCCTGGTATTTTTGCAACCTTTCGTCCACTTCGGCCCTATGTTGTTGGACTTCAATCAGCTGGTTTATTCTTCTTGTAACATGATTTGGTTCTTCCTTCTCATCTTGCCAAAGTTTCATTATGGGAAGCACTAGATTTATAGGTAATACTATGTTGGTCCCGTACACCATTTGGAAAGGAGAGATGCCAATAGACTTTTTCGTGCCTATCTGATTTGCCCGCAAAGCGTATTCCAAATGCACATGCCAAGATTTCTTGTTTTCACTCAACACTTTCTTAATTATATTGATTAGGATCTTGTTTGAAGACTCTGCCAGCCCATTTCCTTGGGGGTAATATGTCATGGAATGACCAAGCACGATATTGTACTTATGGAAAAAACTGACCATAGCCATAGATTTAAAGGCCTGGGCATTATCTATGACTATCTTTTGGGGGCAACCAAATCTAGACAAAATGTTCTCTTCTAAGAAATCTATTACCATTGAATCTATAGCCCTTCTAGTTGGAATAGCCTCCACCCATTTGGTGAAGTAATCTGTAGCAGTCAGGATCCATCTATGTTGAGTGCTAGAATGAGGATTAATTTTTCCTATGAAATCTAATCCCCATTGCTGAAAAGGAGCTTCCGTTTTGACCTGAACCAATGGCATCGCTGGGAGTTTATGCTTTCCTATGAACAATTGGCAAGGATTGCAGGCTCGGAACTTGGCGTTGACGTCTTAGAAAATTTTGGGCCAATAATATCCCACCCTTAGGACCTTATAAATCGTTGCCCTCTAGGCATGATGTCCTCCACACACTCCTTCGTGAAATTGGCTTATGACCTTCTCTATTTCTGATTCAACCAAACAAACCAACAAGAAGCCAAGTGGGTCCTTCCAATACAATTGTCTTTCAGATATACAATACTTGACCGCATGTAGCTTCAACGTTCTAGCTTTAGATGGGGATAAGTCTCTTGGGCACTTCAAGGTCAACAGGTAGGACACTATGTCTTTGTACCAATATGATGAAGAAAACTTCTCTTTGATTCTGATTTCATTTATTTGTTCATCGAGCTCGTTCATGTCCTCACACTCTTCACTTCCCTGTAGGACATTTATTCTAAGAGCTCTGAAATTTGATTCAGCTAAGAGTTTAGCCAAACCCTATCCCTTTACTAGTCTCGTTGGTTTTATCTCCAGGTCGAATTCTTGAATTTTGGCAAGCCCCCGTCCTCTTTTGCCATCACTGTCGGAATGAACCAAAATATCTTTTACGGAGCTAGTGGGTACGTATGCAATTATCTTGGAATGCAACACGTAGGTTCTTAAAGAGTTTAACACCTTCACCATAGCATATGATTATTTTTCCATTATATCATATCTGAGTTCAACATCTCTTAGACTTTTTCTAAAAAAGGACATCGGTTGCTCAAAACTTTCTTCATTTTTTTGGAGTACCATGGCAAGTCTGTGTTTGGAGGCGAATGAGAAATTAAGAAAATCCTTTAGATTATCAGGGCTTGCTAGTATGGGTGCCTCGCTTATAACCTTTTTGATGCGTGCAAATGATGCTTTAGCTTCTGCTGTTCATTTCACTTCATTGTTTTTCTTTAGCATATATGTGATCAATTTCATGATTTCAGCAAAGTTTGGAATAAATCTCCTCAAAAAAAAAAAAAAATCCTAAGAATGACTTAATCTCTTTTACATTCCCAGGGATATTTATTGTGTCTATAGCTTCAACTCTTTTAGGGTTAGTTTTAATTCCATCTCAAGACACAATATGCCCCAAAAGTTTACCTTCTTTCATAGCAAAGTTAGACTTTTTGGGGTTTAAAGACAAACAAAACCTGTGGCATTTCTCAAACGTTTGCTTGAGATGTATCAGATGATCTTCATCAGATTTAGAAAAAATGGTTAGATCATTAAGATAGATAACCACAAATTTGTCCCTTTTGCCAATGAAAGCCACCACTTTGGAGGAAACTTGCCTTTCAAGGTACAAGTTAACTTTGATATTCTTATATTTGAAGGACAGATAGATGCAAAAGCCCTAGACAAATGGTTAACTCTGCTAGAAGTTTATTTCTCTGTTCACAATTTTTCCGACAAAGAAAAGATCACCTTCACACTCCTTAAAGCTCTCCCTCAAGTCAAACTTACTAGGAGCAAAGTTCCACAGAGGAGTCTGGAATATATGGGGCCAATACCACTTGGGATTTTTTTGTGGATGCAATAAAGGAACAATATTACCATGTTGGCAACTATGAGGACCAGTACATGAGATGGACCACACTACGGAAAGAGAGGGGCCAAGAAGTTCCAGAGTTCACCAATACCTTCAAAACCTTTTTCACCAAGCTAGGTATCAAAGACTCCGAGCGACATTTGGTTCTGAAATACCGTGGGGCTCTACACAGATACATCTAGACTAAAATGGATTTTCTGGATATCTCATCACTCGGTGCTTCTTATTGATATGCTGTTAAAATTGAGAAGAATTTTAAGCACAAAACAAAATGGGAGTTTGGGTCTGCAAATCCACAACAACCAAAGTATGACAAAGACGGCCCTAACAAAAAGTTTCTTGAAAACCAGTCCAAGACATAGGAAAAGAAGGGTCATGGGAAGACAAATAAGGACATCGGAAAATGGTGTGATTTCCACAAAATCCCCTGGCATAACACCGATGAATGTCGCTCAAAACATTCATTAGTGGTCGAGATCAAAGACAAAGAGTCGAACCCTGATTTAGAATATGATTCTAAAAATAATGGTAAAGGACAGATCATTGATGCAGAACCCACTTCTATTGTCGCTACTTTCAACCATAAGAACCAACAGATCTTGAAGAGGGGTAGTGCCTTTTTCATTCACAGATGTGGGTGAAGGGGACCCCACTGCATTTTATTGTTGATAGTGAAAGCTAGAAGAACCTCATCTCAGTAGAGGTCATCAAACAGTTGGGATTGTCGAGAACACCACACCTGCAACCATACAACATTGGGTGGCTTTGCTAAGGACAAGATGTTCGTGTCAGCCAATAGTGTCGATTATCATACAACATCCAACCCTTCAAGGATGAGGTATTATGTGATGTTGCCCCACTGGATGTATGTGATGTTCTCTTGGGCCAACCATATATGTGGAGACGCCATGTTGTTTATGAGTCTCCACCCCGTAGTGTCATTGTTACTTTGGGGGATCATCTCTATAGAATACCAGAGGTAGTTTTGACTACTATTCCACCTAAAAAGTGTCACAAGGTAGTATCTCATACTGCAAAATTCAGCTTCTTCACAATTTTTTCAAAAGGAGAACAAAAGGACACTGCAACCACTATAGCCTTACTCCAAGCACCTTCTATCCAATAGGAGAAGGTCAACAAGGTTGCAGAAAAGTGAAAATATTCATTCTACACACCGTCCTCTCATGTATATCGACTTTTTGAATAGCCTCAACCTCAACAGGTTCATGATAGACTTCCACAAATTGAGCAGCGCGATGTCTCCAGCAAGACAAGTAGCTCACCAAGATGCAGATTCAACAAACACTTTTCCTTCTCCCCCGGGAACTCAATGCAATCGAGACCATTGCTTCCTAAGGAGGGAGAATTGATCAAAACAACTTTCTGGCAATTTTGGCAATTTACTATTTTTAGCAGGTTTTAACTTCCGGGGCCATTTTGAGGGCCTAAATGAAGGTTTTTCGATATTGAGGTTCTTAATGATCCCCAAAGGCATCATTGAGCCCCCAAAATGAATCTCCTCGATGATACCTTTCCAATGAGCTATCATACGCCTGAAACGGAGATCGTATGCAAACGTTACGACCCCAGGAAGTTGATGTACTAACTTACCCAAACGGGGCCCTCATGACTTTTGGCACTTTTGTTAGTGTCAGAAGTCACTCCTGGATTGCAGCAGGAGAGAGCCCGATGCCCATCAGTTTATTTCACAATTTGTGTATGAAAGGGGTGATCGAATGGAAGTAAACTCGGACGATATTGTTTCAACTCCAAAACTAGGCCAGGCATGCATGGGCAAGTGAGGTCTTAGACATACTCCAGACAGTGAGTTGTAGTGAGGGTGAGTTGGGGGAAGACTTGTATCATAGAGATGCAAAGGTCTATTGTCAACATTAGGTTTCTAGCAGACTATAGGAGAATGCATTTAAATGCGAGATCTTCTTACATTCAAACGCAGAAAACCAAAGAATACAATAGTGCCACAACAATTCCTTTATCATAACACAACTGTAATAATTCATGTGAATCAGTCAATCATGAACTCCCTCAGTATGAGATGAAAACTAGATGGAATAAGGAAATTGTTTTCATTAAACAAGAAATCTTACATACAGATGCATAACCAAAGAACTAGAGTGTCTGTTAAAACATTACAATCGGGAGCTTCACTCTACCATCGATGCCTACAAAAATGGCGAAAACGCCTACATATACTCAAAACAACAACAATAGCAAAAAAAAGACGCTGCATTAAAAAAATTATGTCTACATGTCTTCTGACAGTCCGCGCATGCAGACTCTGGCCGATCATGCACCCAAGACAGACGCTATCAGATTTCGGATTGTCCTGCTGCAGATGAATCGACTAGCTTTAGTCCTTTGCTAGACTTTCTTTTTATGGCAGAGATGATGCCCAACCACCAGCAACAACCACAATAACTTCTTTCCTGGGACTGGGGACAACCTCGATCAAGCCTACCTTCTGGGACATCAAGGTCTCCTAATGGTGCCACCTGGAGCAATTGAACGGTCTCTCTTTGGATGCTGCTTCGCTGGAATGCTACGAGGGACCCCTATGGAGGATGTGAAAAAGGGTATGATGGGAGTGATGGAACCAACATGGTGGAGGAAATGGAGAGGAAACGGGAGCGGTGACATAAGCTGATGAATGCCACGTGGTCTGAAAAGGAAAGAGGAGGAAGGTGTGTGGAGTGCGGGGGTACAGGTGGAAACGAAGTAAAATGAATGATCATATAGGTGGAGGTGACTGGGAGTGAGAGGTAAACATGGTAGGAGGCGAGAGGGCGATGAGATGAGTAGGGGCCATGTGGATGGAAAGAGGGAAGTTGGACAGATGACGGGGGAAGAGGGTGGCGGTGGGTGGAGAATAGGTGGCAGCGGGGAGGATAACTCAGACAGTGACATGACAGGAAGGGGGGCCCGGTAGAGTGAAATTCCATTCCGGACCCCCCCCCCTTCATTAAAGGAAGAATTGATGGGGGGGTCTGAAATTCAATACAGACCGTAGATCTAAGCGTCGAGACTTGGGCCATCCATATGCGCTCATACATTATCTCCGATTCTGGACCCCCCCCCTTCTCGTTAAATCCAGAATGATGAAGGTGGTGTTGAATTGGACTTCGTCTGTGAATTTGAGTGCCTGGATCATGACCATCTAGATCTGTGCCCTCTTTAAATTAAATGTGCCTGAGCCTCACTGATGGATGAACGACTGAGATGACCTCGACGCTTTCATCATGAAAATCCCGAAGGGCCCCACTCGTGGCTCAGCTATTGCATCATGTTTCCTTCAAATGGACAGTCGAGATGGTATTTGATGTTAGGAGAGAGCTACCTCCATTACCAGGCTCGCTTGACGTGACCGGGTGCTAGGACCATAGGCTTAGCTTCAAAGACGCTTATCAACATTTCAGGGTTTGGGGTTTCGAGATGTGAGATGACGAGGGACTTTTACCCCTCGAACTCCCAAATGACGATATGCTGACTTGACTAGATCTTGCACCATGTGTCACTGGATCAGACGACCTAGATTTAGTCTTGAAATATAGGCACTTTCTCTGATGCTATATATTAGGTAACCTGGTAGCCCCGAAATCTTGATGATCCTTGATCTTCTTCGTTGCTTTATCCTTACCATTGAAATCAGACTGCTCGCTCGCTTGATTTAAGACCAAAATGGACTTCTTCTGTGAGTTGCACTCGGCGCTTATGGCTATGGCCTTTGAATAAAACTCATCTGACCAGTTTTCAAAACCCCACTTATATGCGTTTACACCAGAGGCCTAAAATCAGAGAGGGAAACACCCCTATACCAGAAATGTTGCTAACAACTTCATCTCCTAGGGTTAGGTTTTTGGATTTCTATGACTTTTCTCATTCCCATTTATTGTAAAAATTCCTTCAGAGCCTCATTGTAATCATCTTCTTGCAAGTGCGAGTAGTCGTCACATCTCTTCTCAGAGATAAGCTACCACCATTCTAGTGAGTCTTTCACTCTATATTTTTATAGTCTCTGTACATTTCTTTGATTAATAGAAATCATGTATTACTGTATATCTATGTTTATGGTTGCATCTATAATACATTTATGTTATATTATGGAATATCTTCAATATCGTTGTGCATTTCTTTATTATATCTCCACTCTCATTTCGTCCAAAAAATAATCCAGATCAGGGTGGTTTGGGATCAACCTAATTTTCTCCCCACAATTCACTACCAGTTGCCACGCATCCTTTTGGCGATATGATGGTTTCGATTGCGTCTCTCTCTCAAATTTGTAAAGCTCGAGCACTTTCTTTCCCCACAATTGAGTGTGACCGTTGATGTTGCGGTCTCGGGTGAGGCCTCTTGATCAAAGGATCATATATTCCTCCTTTCCTTCCTTCTTTCTGGATCACGCCCTCTTATATTTCCGCTATTTGTTGACGTGTGTCCCTTTCATATTTTTCAACTCTCAACATTACTTTCTCCATAATTCTTTCACTCAGAGCTTGTGCTCTATTGGTGCATGTCTCCCACAAATTGATAGTTGCGATTCCTTTGGGTCTTTGGACTTCGGAAACCTCAACTCCCAACTTTCACTTTCCCTCGAAGTGCACGGATTTCTACCACGTGTCCTCCTAAATCGAATGACTAAGATTCACTTCGGGTCTTCACCTAGAGTCCACGGATTTGCACCGTGTGTCCTCCTTAATCTGATAGCTATGATTTACTTTGGGTCTTTACCTAGAGTCCACATATTTATGTCATGTTTCCTCCTTAATCATACAACTATGATTTACTTTGGGTATTTACCCCAAGTCCATGGATTTATGCCACGTTTCCTCCTGAATCAGATGGCTAAGATTCACTTCGAATCTTCAGGATTTGAAAATCTCAATACTCCACCTTTTCTTCCTCCTGAATCTCACGATCTGTCACCACATGTCCCTCTAGGTATGACGGTCCATATTCACTTTAGACTTCAGGTTTTGCTAATTTCAATTCTCAAATGAAACCCAAATTCTTTTATCCGAATATCACGATCCATCGCCACGGGTCCCTCTAGATCTCATGGTCTAGATTCACTTCGGACTTCGGATTTCAGAAGTTCCAATTCTCAACTGAAATATTCAAAGTGATTTTTCCTGCAGCCTCGTATCTGCTGACACATATCTCCTGGCGAGCAATAGTCAGGATCTACTTCGACTATTTCACCTCCTCCTTGTCCACAAACTTCCGGAGTTGTGGATCTTGCCCCACCTGTCCCTCTTGATGATGGGTAGTCCCAGATCACTTCGGGACTTCGGGACTTCAACATTCCACTCTCCTCTATCCTTCAAGAGACTTAAATCTCGCACACCTTGCCCAGATCCAATGATATGGAATGATCCCTCTACCTCCTGGATGGATCTTGACCACTGATTCACGAAACCTTCAGAGCTTCACTCCTTCTGAAGATTTCTCCCCACTATCTCTTCTGAGCTTGATTCCCTTGAGGATATTTATCTCCCACACACTCCTTACATTCTTGGTATTTCGACAAACTCAAATCAAAGGGTTTCCTCGAAATAAACTCTTCCTGCACTCCTTGTTGATCAGGGGATCAAAATTTGCTCAATTTTCAAAGTGCTCGGATTGAGATGAAAACAATACCATTGCGTCCGTCTCATTTTCCCAATTCCGGCGGTATATTTATTTTCGAAAACGGAGTCCGTATGGAGGAGATATCTCGATTTGACCGCCAAGTCAAACAGGGAAACAAATTGGGGTGCTGACTGTACCTATCCGTACAGTCCATACGGCCATGTGGAGGGCCGTACCATCATGATGACATGGCAGAGGGCAGACATGGTGTATTTTTATTGGAAAGTTGTCAGCGAATCGGGTGCTGACACATGTCTCTTCATTTTTGATTAATTTGGTTGTGTGTAAAAAAATATATTGGAGTCCGCGGGTTTGAACCCGGGACCTCCCTCTCTATACAAAGACTTAACAAACACTCCGCTAGCCAACTATCCGTTGGTTGTTCCTTGTTAACA
>ML798418.1:438946-474159 GCA_009831015.1 Picea engelmannii
GTTCAGATTCCTTCCATAGATGATTTTTCTCCAGAATATCTAACAGAACTGCAGGAAGATACCATACTTGACAGAAGGATGAGGACTTCGAAGCGGGGAGATGTGGAGTATTTGCGAGTTGGTCTTAAAGGGACGAATCCAAGAAAGGCAAAGTGGATTGAGGTTGGAAGGGTGAGGGAACTCTACCCTCATCTTCACATAGACTGAGATAGTCTTTTGGAGGTCCAAAAGCTTCCTAATGGGGAGGTGTGATCAGGGGATCAAAATTTCCTCAATTTTCAAAGTGCTCGGATTGAGATGAAAACAGTACCATTGCATCCGTCTCATTTTCCCGATTCCGACGGTATATTTATTTTCGAAAACGGAGTCCGTATGGAGGAGATATCGCGATTTGACCGCCAAGTCAAACAGGGAAAAAAATTGGGGTGCTGACTGTACCTATCCGTACAGTCCGTACGGCTATGTGGAGGGCCATACCGTCATGCTGACGTGGAAGAGGGCAGACGTGGTGTATTTTTATTGGACAGTTGTCAGCGAATCGGGTGCTGACACGTGTCTCTTCATTTTTGATTAATTTGGTTGTGTGTAAAAAAATATATTGGAGTCTGCGGGTTTGAACCTGGGACCTCCCTCTCTATACAAAGACTTAACAAACACTCCGCTAGCCAACTATCCGTTGGTTGTTCCTTGTTAACAAGGTGGGGCATATTATATTTAAAGTGGTATATTGTTTGATTTTGAAAAAGGGCCGGGCCGGGGCATAAGCCCCGACCCACGGTTTCATTGCAAATGTAATATGACCCATTGACCCGAATGTTGGCGCACGCGCATTCATATTGTATATTATATTGCAAAAACATTGCATTGCAATATATATATGTAATGTATTTATTATGTGTTGTGCGCAGGGGTTTGAACCTTTACCACGAGTTTAATACGCGCGGGGATAATACGTTTTGTATTCGCGCGGGAGTTAATCCGTTTACACCGTTTTCAAACGGTTAAACTCCTTTTATGCCGAGCCTTTGGTCCCGTGCCCATATGACCCAGTGCCGAGGCGGTTGGGGGCTGGAGGCGCCCTAACCGTTCTACGGTTTGTACCGGTGCGCGGTTGCGTACGGGACTGGGTTCTTTCCGCTTAAATGAGCGTGTGTGCCAAGTTTGGAGAACAGGGGTGCAGATTGTAGAACCAGAGACAGCAAAGAAGAAGGGGAGACTTCAAGGAGGCTATCTTCTTCATTTTTCGACCGTTTCAGGAGCCGTCAGAGCCTAGACAGGGGTTTTGGGACACTGCGGAGCCATTGGAGCAGTCATTTTATTGATTTGAGCACTGTAAGACTTATTTTTAATCACTTTGAGCAATTTAATATAAAAGATCCATTTGGAGGCTGGACCAGGAGATGTAGTCCGGAGTGGGGTGAACTCCTTTATCAAGTTGTTGTGTTTATGTCTGATGTTCAATGATTTTTGATGCTGTCTATGTTTATTTCTACATAAGTAATCCTTTCTTATGTGTTGCAAATTGATCCGGTTGCTTTAAACACATAACATTTCACTTGCAATTTAATTTAATCAAGTTTATCAAGTCTTCGTCATATTTTTAGATCACTTGTGCTTCTCTGTTCTTGTTCTTTGACACTTAGTTTCTCATTGACTCTGTCCACTCCTTTCACTTTTCCTAAGTTCCCACTATTCCTTCTGAATCTCTCTGAGTCAATTCAAGACTTTGTCCATGCACTCCTTCCATACAATATGCACTCCTTTCATATGAGTTCTCAGAAGTGAAATGATTAAAACTTATCCAACTTGTCACAAACTCATATGATCAACCATAAACAATTATACATAAATGAAATGAACTAAAACACACACATAATGCATCATTGATTCAATCACACATCAAAATGAACCTTTTTCAAAGAATTGGAACAATTTTGTCTCTTCTGTTCATTCATGAAAAACAATTACATAGTATTACAGTTATTCACTGCATATTGCTTCTCTATTCTGTTACTCTCTTTTACCCTACTCTCCTCTGCTCTCGAATACAATACACCAACAAAAAATCTATTTAAGGAGTGGGTCCTCGAGATCTTCTTCGTCTTGTCTACAACCTATCCTATCAGTTTCTAGCGGTTAACTACTTTGTCCTATTACAATAAATATCAATTATTATCATATAAGAACTAGCACTCTCTATCTGCAACTCCTTACAATTGTAGAAGACTTTTACAAAAAATATATATTTAAAAACGTTGTTTCCAAAATATCTCAACAAATCGTTCTATTTCTGAGTAAAAATTTGATTTGAAATTATGTCATGCTGAGATGTCATATCCCTTCCTCCATGCTTGGATCATTGACTTTGAAAGCGATGCTCTTGCATCAAGACTCCTCGACTTCTTATTTTCCAAAGATGGCATTAGGGTGGATCCCTTAAAAGTCAAATCCATTCTCGCTTTACCCCCTCCCAACAACCTTACCCAACTACAAAGTTTGCAAGGGAAGGAAAAGTTTCTTCGTCATTTTATTTGCAATTACGCTGAAATCACTAAACAATTCATGATAGATGCCCCTTTCATCTAGAATGCAACTGCTCAATTCTCTTTTGATTCTCTTAAGCATGCTTTAACGAATACACCGCTTTTGCATCCACCAAATTATGTGAAATAATATATCCTTTATTTGGATACCTCTACTTCCACTATTTCTATGGTGTTGGTACAAGATGATGATGATGGCATCGAACATGTGATCTACTATTTGAGTAAGAGTCTATTAGGTCCCAAGCTCTGATATTCACATGTCAAAAAATTGTCTTTGGCAGCATTTATTTCCGTCCAAATATGTTTCCACTATATTCTCTTATGCACTACCACATTCATTGCAGACTTGAACCCCATGTACCACATCTCGACTCATCAAGGACTTGGGGGAAAATATTCGAAATGGCTCGTCATTATCCAAGAATTCGATTGTTGGTTTTGCATAATTAATTTGTGATCTTCCCCATATTGATGAGAATACTAAGCCCAATGATTCCCTTCCCGATGAAGCTCTGTTCTTCATTAGTACCTCTGATCCATGGTATGGAGACATTATTCTCTATCTCCAAACCCAACGCTTTCAGCATATAATTTCACGTGATGAATGGCGTCGCATTAGACACCATTCAAATACCTTGTCATTGGTGGCACCTTTTACCACTGTGGAATTGATACTTTATTATGACGTTTCTTAACCCATGAAGAAGCTGAACAAGTTTTAAATTACTGTCACCTTGGAGCTTGTGGCAATCATCTTTCTAGGATGGCTAGAACCCAAAAACATTTACTTGTCAGTTATATTCGGCCTTTTTATATTCAAATATTGCATTGAGTTCGTTGAGAAATTCCCACCTTGTCATATCTTTCAGAAGAAAGCACATACCCACCCATATCCACTTTATCCCATTGTCATTGTTAGCCACTTTACCAAATGGGATATCAATTTCATGAAATGTAAGCCTACCTTAGCCAAGGGGCATGGTTATATTATCATTGTCATTGATTATTTTACTAAATGGGCTAAGGCTATGCCTACATTCCTTAACGATGGATGAACTGTAGCACTTTTTGTGTTCAATCATATCATCACTCGATTCAGTGTCTCTCAAGATATTGTAACCGACCATGGATTCCTTTTCCAAAACCAGATGATGGGTGAATTGCACACCAAGTTAGGTTTTCACCATGAAAATTCATCCCCTTACTACCCTTAGGAAAATGGACAAGTTGAAATTCACCATAGAACTCCTACCCCATACTTTTGCTGAAGAGGAACAATTTTTATATCTAACCAAGATGGATGAAACCTATCATGATGTTTCTCTCATCAATGAGACATATCAGAAACACATCAAAAATCAATATGATAATTCCATACAACCTCGCGCCTTCACAGAAGGAGATCTAGTCCTAGTCTATGATCAAGATCATGAAAAACTAGGGGAAGGAAAGTTAGAACCCAAGTGGCATGGGCCATACATCATAAAATGTGTGTAACATAGAGGCGACTATGAGTTAGTATATTATGATGGAATATATCTTGGTGAGCCCCAAAATGGGATTTACCTCAAGAAGTACTATGCATAGAATATCTCTCATGTCTTTAGTTAGTCATGAATTAATCATCATTAGCTAAGTTTTAAGGACACATTTACCCTTTTTCAACCTGAAAATCATTTTTTTTTTAACTTTTGCACCTAACGCTCCTTAAAAAGAGAGAATAAATCACTAGAGCTCCCCAAATTCACATACCGGGGCATTTAAATCTTGATCGACGATTCCCTTGATTGCTTGAGGGAGTGTCGATCTAGGTTAGCACTCTAGGGCTTCCCAAGGAGCCAAAAATCTTAAATTAAAGGATGAGATTAAATAAAAAAACATGTAAATGAATGAGAACGAGGAGAGAACCAACTTGATATGGACGGATTCACAAATGGTCTCCCATATCTCTAGCAATCAAATGCCCGAAAATCACTCCAAATGAGGAAAAAACTCAAAGGGAAAAGGAGAATAGTAAAAAAAAGTTGAAAATGACTTCTTTCCCTAATTTGATATTTGATATGTCAAAATTTGGTCATTTTTTCCTCCTTTTCATATTTTTTAAAGTTTATTTTTGGGTTTTTTTCCATTTTTTGAGAAGCTACTAATATCATTTTCCCAGAACAACTTGATTATGCAGGAATTTGAGCAGAGATTCTTTGATGACCTAGTAACGCCATTGAGCTTAGTCTTTATTTTTTCTCGTGCTCATAAATACATGAGAATGTCGCCGAGTATATTTTTATCACTTTTTTCAAGCTCGTAAAGGTTATATGAAAAAGGAACCCCCCAGAGTTTCCTTTAATCTCTTTTCAGACTCTCTAAACATGAAAACATTTCTGAGTGATCTTGCTTCCTTTCACACTTGTTAAAAGGTTTGAAAGGGCGTATTTTGAGTAATATTTTATCTCTTTTTCGGAACTCAAAGACTAATATTATGAAAAAGGACAACCTTGTAGTCATCTTTAAGTTCTTTTTAGACTCTCTAAACATGAAATACCACCTAGTTTTCCTTCTATGGACTTGCGAAATTACACACTTAAGGGCCCATCTGGGGATGAACCCTTACATCTTCCATTTCGTTAAATAAAGGAAGAAGATATTACTGAAGGTGAGTTATACCAAGCATGTGTTCCTCAATCTCGTGAAATAAAAAAGAGGTACTCATGTAACTAGATGGGGGGGGGAAATTGAAGGAACTGGGTCAAGTTTCTTGAAAATTTTAAAGCATCTCTTGTAGTCACCCTTGAACACGACACTTGTTTTAACCTCCACATTGAACACTTGGATAATCCATTAAACCTCCACACTAAACCCATCCTATGATTCTTTCCACTCCTTTGACCCATCCAAATAATTCATCTGCACTTGCTGCATTATGTTTTGGTCCACTCTAAGTTTATAATGCCAAGTCACACATCGTTCCTCAGTGTTCAAGGGAAGCATATGCCTCAAAATTCAACCACCCACAACTTTACCAGTTTCCATACCCATGTCAAACCATGCTCATATATTATATCCTTTCACCTTCCCATGACAAGTTTCATGTCGATTGATGGGGGATACATCAATTCCCTCCTTTGATGAGTCTTTTCCTGTCGAATTCAATAAATTATCCAGGAAATAGACTTAGAAACACATCAGTACCTTGGGACCTGCATGCCTCAAAGGAATGTCGCCTCACATTCAACAGAGGGTATTCATCAATGACCCTTGACCAACTAATTCCTTGAATGATCAAATTCAACTCATCTTTCACATTCGCTGGACTCTACTTTAAAAGGACCTTGAAAATCATCGACATCAATTGTGATTTATCTCGCACTTCTTAATGGTATACCTGAATGACCGATAATCAAGTGGTTTCTACCATGTTTGACATCAAATGATCTATTTACATTGATATATTCATACTACATCGGGTTTGGGATGAAGACCCTGGGTTGAGAATTCACTGCGTCTTATACTTTTCCCAAGTTGTGAAGGAGATCATTTGAGCATTCTGATATATATGTTTTCACACAGATCCACATTTTATTGGTCTGTGGCTATGTTTTATCATCTCATATCTCCACTGTGTATTTTTCATGGCTATGATAATTTCATGTCACAGAGGTATGGATCCACATTGTATCTATGGTGGCCATATCCTTAGTCAATATCATCATGGATCCATAGTGTATTTATTGGCATCCATACTTCGAGTCACTTGTAGTCCAAGAATAGGTGTGCCTGCCGCAGGAATGGAACACATATTAAAATTGTTTGATTGTTGTTTTCAGCTTATACTAGGTTACCCAACTCCATACATTTTCTTTGAAGAATCTATAAAGTGTTTTGGCCATCAACATTCATCTTCTAACTTCACACTTTGGGGGGAATCTGTTACACATCAAAATTCCTCACTTTGAAAATGTTACATTCTCATTGTCGTAAGTGTCGTAAGTGTCACACTTTTGTCACAAGTATCGTAAGCATCACATTCTCTTTTTGTAAGTGTCACATCACAAACACCACCATGAAAACACTTGATACAACCCCTAAAACATGTTAGAATAATAATCCCCGTCATCTGATAGTCGAAACAAATGTTTATTCACTATCATGTTAGAATAATAATCCCCATCATGTTAGATCAACGCTCCCCTGCTCATATACAGGGAGTGCTAGTAGTCTTTTTCCATCTCACATGGAGTTTTGTAGTGATATGTTGCCCATTCTAAGGGAGCGTTGAGTTGGTTAATGAAATCTTGGAAGAAATCCCATTTTCTTCTAAAGACATTTATGGATGGATCTAGTTGGTTTGGCTCGAATCTAAGTACTGAGATGCATCTAAGGGAGATGTCACAACTATTGGAGCCATATCCTCAACTAATTTCAAATATACCCAAGGTGTTTGAGGCTCTCAAAGCCTATAAATGGATTCATTCTCATGGTGAACAAAAGAGGGAAAAAATAAGAAAAGCATTGTGATTTTGATTGTGGATCTTTCGAGCAAGGGTTGGATGAGGAGGACTTGGAGAGGTTGTTGCAACATCATCTGAAGATTGTAGGTTTCCTTTTGAAGTTCTCATTAATATAATTGGCCTATTTACTTCTATTATGTCTTTACATGTTCTTGTCTATGATTTTCTTTGTAATATCCCCAAGGACAAGCCCTGTTGTAATCATGTTTATGAATTGTAAATCATGTTTGGTAGGCTGATGAGTTGAGTATTGATAAGATTGTAGGCTTATGTGTTTATTAGGTTGGAGAGCCTAAATATTAAAGTCCATGAGCATGTTTTTGTAAATATAATGTGAAGAAAATTAATAATATATAAACATCATTGCGTGCCGACCGAACATGAAAAAAGAGTGATGGGGGACTAAGCTTCCATAGAATGGGTAAGGGATAGGGGTATGAAAGGTTCGAAGAGGGGCTAAGCTTGAGGGCTTAAGTTTTTGAATAATAATTTTTTATTATTCCAAAGCTATGTGAAAAACATGTTATTTTTATCCTAAGTCCTAGGAAGGGCAATGCATGCAGCTCCAACGTGTGAAAAAAGGGAACGCGTAATTGATGGAGTATATGCAGCTTCATGGCTAACATATGTCAGCCCAAGAACATGAAATTTAACCCAACAATTGAGTCGGGATGGGTGTTCCTCCTCCATTCTTCCATCGACTATCTGAACCATTGAGTGTGTTCATTCTTTTAGTTTCCAAATTGGCTATGTGAACCATTTGGAGTCTGTGAACGACCTCTTCTTAATTTTCATTTCACACAATCTTGAAAACCAGAACCGAAAGTTGACCAGTGTATTCCTATGAAGTTTGTGGCCTCTGTATTCATATTTTGAAATATTCACACATGCACATGAGACTCGAAATCTGACACCTGAGTTGTTTTGTGAATTTTCCATACTCCACCTGAGTTCACTGGAATCCTTCTCGAGAACCATTTTGTCTCTGCACTAGACCTCTACATAGCCACAGAACTCTAAAGACGACCCACGTCTTCTGTGAAACTTGAGAAATTTTCTATATCATGTGTTATAATTGTGGGCTATTGTGGCCATGCAGTCCCTTGGCTGAGTGTGTTTGGCTACCGTCATCCATTCCTTGTTGAGCCTTGTTGTCCTCCTTGTGCTGGAACAAAGCTGAGGAAGCAGGCTATCAGGCCTTTGTGAAACACTCTCTCCAGGTGAGAGAGGTGGTTGTGGTTGAAAAAGCAGGTTTTCAGGCCTATGAGCGACTCTCTCCAGGTGAGAGAGTGCACAGAGGAAGTGAGAACTCCTGGAAGGGGTCCTGTAGCTACCACAGAGCTAGGAGAATTTTGGTCCAGCCTGTTGCTGAAGCCCAAGGCAAGGGAGGTTTAACAACTGAAGGACTGTATTGGTGACAATGAAGGTGTATACTCCTGGGGTGGGATAGGCATGTGGGAAATGAGAGTTTGTAAGCAGTGGGAATAAGTGTCTCATGGGAGAGAATCATTCCTCATAAACTGTGTGTCTTTCGTTGACCTTGCCTAGCCCAGGATTCCCTTGCCCAATGGAGCTTAGTCCGATCTTAGGGGTGACCTACTGCTGAGAGTGATGAGGAACACGGTCTAAGGCTAGGAGGTTTGTGGAAGGTCTGCACTCAGTTGGTGGTGCATTACAGTTTCAAATGTAAGTATCATTATGTGTTTTAATTCTGTACTTAATTAAAATGCTTGTTCTGTGATACTTGTAATATTATCATGTATTCCATTGCAAGTTTGAATTGTTGTTAATTTTGTTTAAGTATGTATGATAATAGTAAATGTATTAATTTGATTTAATGATTATTAATTATAAATAATGCATGTTATATATTTAAGTATGAGAATGTTTTGTGTAGCAGCATTGCCCGTAAGTGGGTTGATGGTCAGGGACATTACAATATGGTATCAAATATATAGTTTCAATGTTGATCCTGGATGGGTTGGATAAGTGGTCTTTGGACCCAAGGTTTCGAGTTGAAATGGTGTTCGGATGGAACCAATTTCGAACTTTAGAATGTTTATGAGTGCCAAGGGGTTACTTGGTTGTTTTACGAAGCTCAAGAGGAGTAGTAGTAGAATAAAATCACAGTCGACGTGGTTTTTGAACAGAGAGAGAGAAAGAGAACACTCAACACTTGGGGTGTTGGAGCCATAGGATCTATTGGGAGAAGGAGAATCCTTCATGACCGTCAGATCTGGTAGTGTTGCGAGGCAGTCATCCATGAATTCCTTTGGAAATCCATAGAGTAACAGAGTCTGTTTTGCACTGTAGGATCTATTCGGAAGGAAGGGAAATCCCTTACGACTGTCAGATCTAGGGAAGGTGCAGAGGAGTTAAACTAGAATCCATTTGGACTTCGTGACTTTAGTGAAGTCTGATGCTAGAAATAAGAGAAGGATTGAAGCCCAAAGCCCCAAAGTGGATCTACACTTTATATTTGGAGAGGAGAGCTCAACCTTTGTATTAACCAATGTCGAAAGGTCAAACGCAGTAGTGAAGGGAGAAATCTCTCAAAGAGCCGAACTGGTGAGTCATGATGATTTCACCTAGAGTTGACATGAACACATGGTATGTGTGCCACATGTCAGTGGCTCTAGAACTCATGGATAATTGAAATGGCATTTGGAACGTGACGAGTGTCACCCATCTGAATGGGCCACGTAACAGTTGCTAGCATTCTTCCATGTGGCATCTTGTGTGAGGAGGGTCAGTCGGGCCCGAGTTTATGTAACAAAGTTAAGGGTTGGAGGACCCATAGTGGCGTTGATCACGATACATCAATATCAATGGCCATGAAACATTGTAGTGACCCAAGTTGCACGAAAGATAATTATCCAAGGTGGTCCCGCAATCCAAACCGTGGTTTCACTGAGGGGTTACGTGTCAGCGTCAGGAGAATTGCGGAATAAATGGAGGGTTTGATACAAATTTTATCAGTAGAAAGAAATGAATATATATTATTAACATGTGCTTAACACAAAAGGATAGAGATACAGTAAAACTAGTTTTTTATTCTATAACAAAATAAGATGAAACTGTAAAATGCAGCGGAAACAAGCTTGCTGGAATGGTGGTGGCTTATCTTTGAGAAGAGATGTGATGGTTGTGTGCATTCGCAAGAAGAATATTACAATGAGGCTCTAAAGAAATTTTTACAATAAACAAGAATGTCGAAACCCTATACATCCAAAAATCTAACCCTAGGAGATGAAGTGCCAAAATTCATGTGGGCCTCGTTTGGGTAAGTTAGTACATCAACTTCCTAGGACGTAAGTTTTGCATACAATCTCCATTTCAGGCATGTGATAGCCCGTTGGAAGGTATCTTCGAGGATATTAACATTAGGATATCACTCATGCCTTTGAATATCATTGAGAAGATCGATCCCGAAAAGCCTTCATTTAGGCCCTCAAAATGGCCCTCGAAGTTAAAACTACTAAAAATAGTAAATTGCCAAAATTGTCAAAAAATTGTTTTGAGCAAGCTGGAAAAGGTGGGTGGCCACTGATATCCATATGTATCAATCCTCCCTCCTTAGGAATCAATGGTATCCATTGCATTGAGTTCCCCCATAAGATGAGGAAATTTCTGTTGAATTTGGCCCCGGGTGAACCACTTGCCTTGGTGCAGGAGTTGCCCTGCTTTGATGACTTGATAAAGCTGGATCCTTTGTTGTCAAGTGCCCTTGATCTGTGTGTCCACAATTGGATCATTGGATGCTTGTTGTATGCAGTCAAGGTTGAGCTATGTGGGTGTTAGTTGTTCTACTACTTCTGAGGTGTCCAATAATGGTGGGAAATAAGGGTGAAGGAGATCCACGTTGAACACTGGGTGTAGGCCAAGGAAAGGAAGAATGTTGAGATCAAAAGAATTATCCCCCATGGACTTGGTGATAGTGTATGACCCATAATGGAGTGGAAGAAGTTTCCAATGGAGTCCTGTAAGGCGTTGTTACTATAAGTGAAACCAAACTTTGTCTCCCACTTGAAGCTTATGTGGCACTCGATGTTGATCATGGTGTTGTTTGTACTTGTCATTGGACTTCTGTAGGATATCCTGAACTTGTTGGTGGATGTGCTAGATCTACTCAATGAACCAGGTGTCTTTTTCAGCTTTACTTGGAGCAAGAGATGAGTCGATTGAGGTGACCGCAAGGGGAAGTGCAACATCTATGGGACTCAATGGCTGGAATCCCAACCCCACCTAAAAGGGGCTATGGTCAGTTGAGCTATGCAGAGCTCAGTTGTAGCCATGTTGTACATAGGGAAGGCTCTCATCCCATGTGCGAGGGTTCTTTGAATTATACATGCGAAGGATATGTACAATCATTTGATTTACATCCTCAGTTTGGCCATCTGTCTGGGGGTGGAAGGCCATGGATTTGGTGAGATTGGTGTCCAGCAGTGACCAGAGGCTCGACCAAAATGTGTTGAGAAATTGACTATCTTGATTTGAGACAATGGTTTATGGGATTCCAAAATGTACCCAGATTCGTTCAAAGAAGATCTTGGTAATGGCCTCTGTTGTGATGCTCTTCTTGCAGGCAACCATAATCGCCATCTTAGAAAAGCGATCAACAACCACAAAAACACAATCATTTCCCCACTTGGTGGATGGGAGGCCCAACATGTAGTCCATTAAGATGGATTCCTATGGAATGTCAAGAGTAGGAAGAGGGGTGTACATGCCCTATTTATTAGTGGTCGGTTTGGCAATAACGCAGGCACTGCAGGACCTGATATACTTGCTAACCTCTTGTCGAAGTTTTGGCCAGTAGAAATGTTTTTGTACCATTGCCATTGTCTTTTCGATGCCAAAGTGTCCTGCCACCTAACTATAGTGGGCTTCCCAGATCATATTCACTCACTCACTTGATGGAACACAGATATGGCCCAGATGACACAACAACCCATCCTGAAGATGAAAATTATCAACAACTGTGTTTGCACCCAACATTTGGTAGGTGATGGAAAATTCAGGGTCTGTCTCATAGAGTTGAGGCCATCTAGATGTCTCATGGCCACAAGAGTCTAGCACCGTGGTGAGTGTCATGATTGGTGGTCTACTGAGGAAATCAATGATGCGATTGGTGCTTCCTTTTTTATACTTGATGTTGAGATGGAATTGTTGCAAGTATGTGGACGACTTTTGATGGTGGTCATTTTGTAATATTCCCTATTTTTGCATGAAATGCAGTGTCTTATTATCAGTGTGGATGAATGTCTCCTTCCCAAGAATGTAATGTCTCCACTAGCGGCAGGCTTGCACAATGGATTACATTTATTTGTCATAAGTAGGGTACTTACGGACAATATCTGATAGTGTCTCACTATGATAGGTCATGGGGTGGCCTTACTGAGTGAGAATGACACCCACAACATAGTCTGAAGCATTTGTCTTGATCTCAAAGGGATGTTGCAGGTATGGTAGTGAAATTACTGGGGCTGAGAGAAAGCATTGCTTCAAATCATAGAATGCTTTTTGTTGGTACCAAACCCATGCAAATTTCTCCTTACCACCACCCCTGTTTATTTGGCTAAGGGCCCATGTAATATGGGAGAATCCCAACATGAACCTGTGGTAGAAATTTGCAAGGCCAAAGAAGCTCTTAAGCTCAGTGAGTGTTGTTGGGGCTGGCTAATCATGGATGACTTGGATCTTGGCTAGATCCACATGTATATCATGTTGATCAATGATGTAGCCCAGGTAATGGACCCTGTCCATGCCGAAGGAGAATTTTTCCAAGTTGGCGTATATCTTGTGTTGTCGTAGGGTGTGTAGAACCGGTTGAATATACTGCAAGTGTTTGACCCAAGTCTTGCTGTAAATTAGAATGTCATCTAGATAGATCACTGCAAAAGTATTGGTGAATGGTTGCAGGATATCATCCATCATCCTCATGAAAGTGGCTGGAGAATTTGTCAAACCAAATGGTATGACCAACCATTCAAAAAGGCCTTCCTTTGACTTGAAGGTGGTCTTCCATACATCTATCTGTTCTATCAGGACCTAGTGGTAGCCAAACCTTAGATCAATCTTACTAATGTATTTGGTCCCCGTGAGTTGATCAAGGAGGTCGTCGATTCGGGGAATTGGGTACCGATTTTTGACTATGATTTTATTTAGAGCCCGGTAATCAGTACAAAGTCACCAAGTTCCATCTTTCTTCTATACTAGCATCATTGGGCTCCCACAAGGTGATGATATAGGATGGATGTTCCCCTTTTGGAGGATTTCTTAGATCTGTCACTTGATCTCCTCATTCTCTAATAAAGAGAGGTGATTCACTGGCCCATTGGGTAGCGGTGCGTCGGGGTTCATATCAATGGGGTGATTTACCTGGAAGTGCAGAGGTACACCTATAGGTGAGGATAAGATATCCAAGTATTCTTCCATGACCTTATCTACTTACTTTTGTTGTGTGGAGAGGTCGGTCGTAAAGACCCTGTATGTGGCTGTGATATTTCGCTTATTCTGAGAGAGAATCATGAAGAAGACAAACTTCCCCATATGAGAGATGAAATTCCTACATTTCTTAGCAGAGGCCAAGGAAATAACACTAGGTGGGACTGCCTTGAGCATCATGTACAATTTCCTATTCAAAGTAATAATAACATTACGAGACCTAAACGCATATACATCATGATGTTTCCATAAAAAGGTTGGCCCAAAAGAACATCACAAACTTCGAGAGGAGCAACATCACACAATACCTCATCTTTGAAGGGCTTGATGTCGTACAACAATCGACATTGTTGGCTGACACGAAGATCGCTTCCTTGGTGGAGCCATCCAGTGGTGTAGGTTTGTGGGTGCAGTGTTTTTGGCAGGGCCAGCCGCTTGACGACCTCTTCTCAGATGAGGTTCTTTTGTCTACCGCTATCAACGATGAAGTGCAGCGGGGTGCCTTTTACCCACATCTGTGAATGGAATAGGTGCTCTCCTTCTTCTAGCTCGTCCGGTTCACCAAGATAGAGCTTGGTGGTAGAAACAGTGGCAATAGGTTTCACGCCAATGATCCCTCTTCCCCTTTTTGGTTCTATCTCAAAGTCAGAATCTACATCTGATTCAGAGGCTTTCACTTCAACCACTAGCGACTGCTTTGAGTGGCAGTTAGGAGTGTTATGCCAAGGGCTCTTATGGAAGTCACACCACTTCCCAGTATCTTTCTTTGTTTTTTCGGTGTCCTTATTTCCTTGTGGCTTGGATTGGTTTTCTTGATACTATCCATATTTAGTCTTTCCTTTGTTTTGTGAGTTGGGGCCACCCTTTCCTGGCTTTTGTTGTGAGGGGTTCCCAAGCCCAAATTGCCGTGTCTTTTGTTTGAGCTTCTGCTCAATTTTGACGGCATATCGGTAGGTTGCACCCAAGGATGAGATGTCCAGAAATTCCATTTTGGTCTAGATGTATCTACATAGAGCACCATGATAATTGAGCACCAGATGTCGCTTTGAATCTTTGATACCCAGATTGGTGCGCAAGGTATGGAAGATATTTGTGAAATCTGGCACTGCTTGGTCTCTTTATTGTCGAAGTGTGGTCCATTTGGTATACAGGTCGTCATAACTTCTCACCGGGTAGTATTGTTCCTTAAAAACATCCTTGAAGGATTCCCAGATGGTCGTGACTGAAAATAATGAGGTTTCTTCTATTTCTTTTTTCTCACAAAAAGTTTCCCAACAATCTTTGACATGGGGAACGACTTTGAGGAGTGAAAAAGTAATATTTTCTCTATTCGAAAAGTTATGGAAAGAAAAATACCCTTCTAGTAGATTCAACCACTTGTCTACAAAATCTACGTCTATCTGAACTTCAAATATAGAAATATGGAAGTTTATTTGTACGTTGAAGAGGGTGGCACCTCCATTCGAAGAATATGCATCGCCTGTTGGTAGCCGCTGAAGTATTTGTGCGAAACTATCCATCATCTTGTTCCTCTGTAGTGTGAGGGATTCCACAATCAATAGTTTGAAAGGATCTCCTATCCCATCATATTTCTTCTCCTTCCATGAGAGGTCGCTTGGGCATGCGAGAGCTTCTTTCCACATGAGAAACAAGCTCGAGACCCAACTCTTTGTACTCCAACCTCATTAGGGACATGCATTAAGACAACAAGGAGCAGACCGCTCTAATACCATTGATCCATATTTTATGAGCAGGACAAAATGAATATAGATTATTAATAGGTTCTTAACACAAAAGAATAGAGATATAGTAAAAATGGTTTTCTATTCAGTAATGAAATAAGTTGAAATTGTAAAATGCAGCGGAAACAAGCTTGCTGGACTGGTGGCGACTTATCTTTGAGAAGATATGTGACGGTTGCACGCATTCACAAGAAGAAGATTAAAATGAGGCTCTGAAGGCATTTTTACAATAAACAAGAATTCCAAAAGCCTAGACATCCAAAAACCTAACCCTAGGAGATGAAGCGCCAAAAGTCACGTGGGCCCCGTTTGGGTAAGTTAGTACATCAACTTCCGAGGGTCGTAACTTTTGCATACGATCTCCGTTTTAGGTGTGTGATAGCCCGCTAGAAAGGTATCATCGAGGAGATTCATTTTGGGGGATCAATCATGTCTTTTCATATTATTAAGAATCTCGATTCTGAAAAAACTTCATTTAGGCCCTCAAAATGGCCCCGAAAGTTAAAACTGCTAAAAATAGTAAATTGCCAAAATTGTCAGAAAACTGTTTTGAGCCAGTTGGAAAAGGTTGGTGGCCACCAATATCCATATGGATCAAAGTTACCTCAAAACCACCATTTCATGTCCCCAAAATTTGGAAAATCATAAGTGATGTGATGTAATGATGTCAACAAAGTGTCATGGAAGTGTTCAGGGTGTGCGGATGTTAAATCTTCCAAATTCCCAAAGTACCGGAACTCAGACGCCTGAGGTTCCATGGTGAGAGTTAGACATAGGATGTTGGGTAGGCGTGGACCATTGATCCACCCTACTGTGCGAGTTCGGTAACTCATAACTCTGAGTGATCGTTGTTTTGTGTTGGGAAATCTTCTGAAGCGGAAGGCCGCAGGCCAGAGTGCACACTCATTGATCTAACGTTGGTCACGACCCATGGTCATGTGGGTTGGGGAGTTGAGAGAAAGGGGCTAGTGCCCAAAAACTTATCATGGATGATCCCTAAAAGAAGAAATATGCAAGGATTCTTGATTGAATGAGAATCATAGAGAATGAAAACTGAATCTTTTCTTGAGTCAGATTTGTCTATGAATTCTGGGGAATTCGTTAAGGATTGGTGGCCTGGAAAATTTTGGTTGTCTTCACATTATGTTTTCATTATGGTGTATTTCAATTTGGAGGAAGAACATGAGTAGCATCTAAGGATGGTGTTGCAAGTGCTAAGAGAGCACCAATTATATGCCAAGTTGAGAAAGTGCTCATTTTATCAAGAGCAGATCCATTACTTGGGGTATATTATTTCGAAAGAAGGGATAGTTGTAGATGCTGAGAAGATTGAGGCCATCAGAGAATGGTCAGCGCCAAAGAACGTGACATAATTCAGAGACTTTATGGGTCTAGCTTGGTTATTATAGAAGGTTTATCGCAGGGTTCTCGAGGATATCTCACTCTATCGTTTCCTTGGAAAGGAAGGAGAAGAAGTTTCAGTGGACAAAGGATTGTGAGAGAAGCTTGCAACAATTGAAGAAACTATTAACCAATGCTCCAATACTGAGGATCGTATATCCAAATGAATATTTCATGGTGTGCACAGATGCATGCAAAGAAGGACTGGGAGGAGTCCTCAGTCAGAATGGATTCCTAATTTGTTATGAATCCATAAATTTTAAAGAGCACGAAAGGAACTATGCAACCCATGATTTGGATTTGGAAGCCATAGTACACGCTCTAAAGAAATGGAGGCATTACCTCATGGGAAGGAGGTTCAAACTAAGGACAGACCATAATGGTCTGAAGTATTTGTTTGATCAACGAACCTTGAATGCTAGACAGAGTAGGTGGCTGGATTTTCTCCGTGAGTACGATTTTTACATCAAGCATATCAAAGGGAAGGAAAATAAAGTGGTTGATTCACTGAGTAGGAGAGTTCATGAATTACATGTTACAACCATCACCATGTACCGAACTGATATTAAAAGTAGAATTTCGGAGGTTGCAAATACAGATTTGCAGTATAGGGATTTGGTAGAGAAGCTACAACAAGGTAAGATGCCACAAAAAGTGGAGATTTCTAACTTGGAAATTGATGGAATACTTATGTACAAGAGCATAATTTATGTACCTAATGTCCATGATTTGAAACTTGCGATTTTGCATGAAATGCATAATGTGCCTTATGTAAGGCACTCTGGATATCATAAAATTATGGTAGTAGTCAAGAGCCATTACTTTTGGCCAGGCATGAAGAAAGATATTTTTGAATACATCACTAGATGTATGGAGTGACAGAAGGTTAAAGATGAGCACAAACATCCAGGAGGATTGTTGCAACCTTTACCCATTCCTAAGTGGAAGTGGGAAGTGGTGACAATGGATTTCATCACAGGATTGCCCAGAACATGCAAACAACATGATTCAATCATGGTGGTAGTGGAAAAGCTTACAAAAACTGCCCATTTCATTCTGTTAAAGGCTACACACAAGGAAGCGGATGTTGTTGATATTTTTGTGAAGGAAGTGGCATGATTGCATAGAATTCCCAAGACAATTGTGTCTGACTGTTAAGAACCTGAATAGATCTACAAATATAATCACCACAAATACTGAATACACAATAGATCCACAGAGAAAGATAGAAGAAACCACACTATTTATTACCAAAACCCTTAAGGTAGGGCAACACCATACAATGGATCCTATTATGGAAGGGATCCTCTCCTGTTCACTTACCTCTTCGAGGGTACATCCTCCTATTGAGCTACCACTCCAAATACAATACTTCTCTTCATGTCTCATTACATTGCTTGAACTCCTTTATATAGTGCTACCATCACCTAAGAACATTCTAAAGGAGGAATCTTCTAGAATTAGAACCTTTTAAGAAGTCCTCTTACATTTATTATATCTAATTACCCATTTATTATATCTAACTACCATAGTGGGCCTTATTTAATAATATAGTGGACCTAGTCCACCTTGCATTGAATGACCTCCACTATTATCACTATGGGCCCTCTGCCCCCCCCCACTACCTCTCTAGTTACCTTACATTCCATCTCCCTTATGAAAGCGTTGTCCTCAACGCTTGATGTACAACCATATACCAGGGTCCCATGGATAATTGTGGACCATGATGTTGAAGAAGACTGGAGAACCAAGGTCCCATGTAGAAAGAAAATCCACCATGCTGAAGTAGTCCAACCACCATTGTAAGCTCAGGTCCCATGTCCAAGTGCTTATGAGAACTCCCCGTGGAAGATTTTGGAACCCAATAACCAACTCCAAATGATGCTCCAAAGACTGACACCTATCATGTGGATCCAAATAAGAAGATCCATCCACATAGTAGAAAAGGGTCATAGCAGAATCTAGAATGAAGAATACCACTGTAGAATATGTAGACTGAACACTGGTAACTAGCTCCTGATGTGGGACATTGATGTTCTCTACAGAAGGTGGAGTAGAGTCATCAAATAAAATATGAAAGTGGTTGGCATCCCAGAAATGACAACTATCCATATATCAATCATCACAATCTGCCTCAAAATCATACCAAGCATATATTTCTTGATTATATTCATCCTTGAGGCCCTCCATAAGAAATCTCTCCTTCATGTTATTCAATGAATCTTGAATACTACGAAAACTATCATTGAGGCCGTCTGTGAGGCTGTTTGTGAGGCTGTCTGTGAGGCCATGTACAAATGCATCCAATCTGTTATCCAATGTGTGAAACAATTGGGCTTTGAATGATTCAAGAATTTATTTCAGTTTTTGAGAAGAAATAGCCATCTGAGTATCCTATGAGCTCATCCAATAAGTTACGGCAGAAAATCGCGGCTTTTTCTGGAAAAATCCTAAAAAACTGTTGAAGTTAAAATGATCATAACTTCACTTCCCGGACTCCGTTTTGGCTGATTTTTTTTTGAAATTGGGTGAAATTGTGAGAGGAACTCAGATTTGTAATTTATTTGGGCAAATTTGTCCTTTAGATGCTATAGAAATAAAAAAAAAATATCGCCACTGTCCGCGGAAAAAATCCTGAAAATTTACAGATTTTAAAACATCAATATCTTGACTTTCTGGACTCCATTTTGGACGATTTTTTTTTTCCAAATGGGTGTTTTCCTGAGAGGAACTCAGATATACAACTATTTTCTGCAAATTTTTCATAAAAATATACCGGAAACTTTGAGAATGTTGCAGCCCTCTTTTTTCTGCTCCGAAAAAAAAATCTGCAAAAATATTTGCCCACAATGTCTGCCCAAGGAAAGTGCTCTGATACCACTTGTTAAGAACCTGAATAGATATACAAATATAATCACTACAAATACTAAATACATAATAGATCCACATATAAATATAGAAGAAACCACACTATTTATTACCAAAACCCTTGAGGTAGGGCAACACCATACAATGGATCATATTATGGAAGGGATCCTCTTCGAGGGGGCATCCTCCTATTGAGCTACTGCTCCAAATACAATACTTATCTTCATGTCTCATTACATTGTTTGAACTCCTTTATATAGTGCTACCATCACCTAAGAACATTCTAGATGAGGAATCTTCTAGAAGTAGAACCTTTTAAGAAGTTCTCTTACATTTATTATATCTAATTACCCATTTATTATATCTAACTACCATAGTGCATCTTATTTAATAATATAGTGGACCTAGTCCACCGTACATTGAATGAACTCCACTATTATCACTATGGGCCCTCTGGGGCCCCCCACTACCTCTCTAGTTACCTACTTGTTAAGAACCCAATACTGAATACAAAATCACCGTAACAGATATACAAGAACAATATACAAAATCTTCTTTATTACTATCAAACCCTTAGGGTAAGGCAACACCATACAATGGATCCTATTATGGAAGGGATCCTCTCCTGTTCACTTGCCTCTTTGAGGGGGCATCCTCCTATTGAGCTACTGCTCCAAATACAATATTTCTCTTCATGTCTCATTACATTGCTTGAACCCCTTTATATAGTGCTACCATCACCTAAGAACATTCTAGAGGAGGAATCTTCTAAAAGTAGAACCTTCTAAGAAGTCCTCTTATATTTTTTATATCTAATTACCCATTTATTATATCTAACTACCATAGTGGGCCTTATTTAATAATATAGTGGACCTAGTCCACCTTACATTGAATGACCTCCACTATTATCACTATGGGCCCTCTGGCCCCCCCCACTACCCCTCTAGCTACCTTAAATTCCACCCCCCTTATGAAAGTGTTGTCCTCAACGCTTGATGTAAAACCATATACCAGGGTCCCATGGATAATTGTGGACCATAATGCTGAAGAAGACTGAAGAACCAAGGTCCCATGTAGAAAGGAAATCCACCATGCTGAAGTAGTCCAACCACCATTGTAATCCCAGGTCCCATGTCCAAGTGCTCATGTGAACTCCCCATGGAATATTTTGGAACCCAATAACCAACTCCAAATGATGCTCCAAAGACTGACACCTATCATGTGGATCCAAATAAGAAGATTCATCCACATAGTGGAAAAGGGTCATAACAGAATCTGGAAGGAATAATACCATTGTAGAATATGCAGGATGGACACTGGTAATAATCATTGGTTCTCAATTTTTCACATTGATTCTCTCTACAGAAGGTGAATTAGAGTCATCAAATAAAATATGAAAGTGGTTGTCATCCCAGAAATGACAACTATCCATATACCAATCATCACAATCGGCCTCAAAATCATACCAAGCATATATTTCTTGATTATATTAATCTTCGAGGCCATCCATAAGAAATATCTCATGTATGTTATTAAATGAATCTTGAATACTGTGAAAACTATCATTGAGGCCATGTGTGAGGCTGTCTGTGAAGCCATGTGTGAGGCTGTCTGTGAGGCCATGTACAAATGCATCCAATTTGTCAACCAATGTGTGAAACAATTGGGCTTTGAATGATTCAAGAATTTCTTTCAGGGTTTGAGAGGAAATAGCCATCTGAGAACCCTATGAACTCTTCAGTCCTGCATCCGTCACATAAAAACCCAATAAATAGACCCAATAAGTTTCGGCAAAAAATCACGGTTTTTTTCTATAAAAACCCTAAAAAACTGTTGAAATTAAAATGCTCATAACTTCACTTCCCGGACTCTGTTTCGGCTGATTTTTTTTTTTTGAAATTGGGTGAAATTGTGAGAGGAACTCAGATCTATAATTTGTTTGATAAAATTTGGCCTCCAGCTGCTACAGAAATAAAAACAAATCACGTTGTCGTCCGCGGAAAAAACCCTGAAAAATTGCAGATTTTAAAACTTCAATATCTTGACCTTCCGGACTCCGTTTTGGACGATTTGTTTTTTCAACTTGCGTGTTTTTCTGAGAGGAACTCAGATATACAACCGTTTTCTCCAAATTTTGCATAGAAATATACCAAAAAATTTGAGAATGTCGTGGCCCTCTTTTTTCTGCTCCAAAAAAAAAAACTGCAAAAATAAAAAATATGTGCCCACAATGTCTGCCAAAGGAAAGTGATCTGATACCACTTGTTAAGAACCAAAGACTGAATACAAAAGCATCACAATATATATACAAGAACAATATGCAAAATCTCTTTTATTACCATCAAACCCTTAGGGTAGGGCAACACCATACAATAGATCCTATTATGGAAGAGATCCTCTCCTGTTCACTTGCATCTTCGAGGGGGCATCCTCCTATTGAGCTACCGCTCCAAATACAATATTTCTCTTCATGTCTCATTACATTGCTTGAACCTATTTATATAGCGCTACCATCACCTAAGAACATTCTAGAGGAGGAATCTTCTAAAAGTAGAACCTTCTAAGAAGTCCTCTTACATTTATTATATTTAATTACCCATTTATTATATCTAACTACCATAGTGGGCCTTATTCAATAATATAGTGGACCTAGTCCACCTTACATTGAATGATCTCCACTATTATCACTATGGGCCCTCTTGGGCCCCCCACTACACCTCTAGCTACCTTACACTGACAAAGACCCAAAATTTAGCTCAAATTTATGGAAAGGGTTATTCAAGGAGTTTAGAATGAATATGAACTTCAGTACAACTTATCATCCTGAGTCTGGTGGGAATACAGAGGAGGTGAATTGAGTGATATAAGACATACTAAGGATGTATGTGATGGAAAAACCATCAAAATGGGAAGACTACCTACATTTGGTAGAATTTTCCTACAACAACGGGTATCAAACATCATTGAAGATGAGCCCATTTGAATCACTTTATGATAGAAAGTTCCATACTCTAGTAAGATGGGATAATCTAGTTGATAGGACAGTAGTTGGGCAAGAGTTGCTCAAGGAAATGGAAGAACAAATGCTAAAAATTAAGAAGAATTTGAAAGCTGCCCAAGACAAACATAAAAATTATGCTGATAAAAACAGAACCCACAGAGAGTTTAAAGTGGGTGACCATGTTTTCCTGAAAATAAAAGCCAATAGAAGTTCCCTGAAGCTAGGAAATTGTGCCAAGTTGGCAGTCAGATTTTGTGGGCCATTTGAAATCCTAGAAAAGATTGGGCTAGTTGCATATATGCTTGCATTACCTGCATCTATGACTATACATAATGTATTTCATGTTTCATTGCTTAAGAAATATATTTCTTATTATAATCATCTAATTGATTAGAATGTGATTCAGGTGGAGCAAGAATGTGTCCTGTAAGTGCATCATGTGCACATATTGGATCGGAAAAGAAAATAGCTCCGGAATCAAGCCATAGGGCTTGTAAAGGTCCAGTGGACCTAGTACGGTCCCAAGGACATGACATCTAAGAATGAGGATGCTATGCAGGAAAAATACTCACAGCTTTTTGAAGATTTTGAAAATCTTGTTGATGTTGTGTGAAAGTTGCACTGAGGACGGTGCAAAAATAAAGGGAGGGGATTGTAATATCCCCAAGGAAAGTCCCTGTTGTAATCATGTTTATGAATTGTAAATCATGTTTATGAATTTTAAATCATGTTTTGTAGGCTGGTGAGCTGAGTATTGATAACTTGGTAGGATTATGTGTTTATTAGGTCAGAGAGCCTAAGTGTTAAAGGCCAGGAGCCTGTTTTTGTAAATGTAATGTGCAGAACATTAATAATATATAAACATCATTGTGTGTCGACCGACCATGAAGAAAGAGTGATGGGGGACTAAGATTCCATAGAATGGGTAAGGGAGAGGGGGTTGAAAGGTTGGAAGAGGGGATAAGCTTGAGGTCTTAAGTCCTTGAATAATAATTTATTATTATTCCAAAGCTATGTGAATTTTTTTTTATTTTTATCCTAAGTCCTGGGAGGGGCAACTCATCTAGCTCCAACGTGTGCAAAAAGGGAACGTGTACTTGATGGAGTGCATGCAACTTCATGGGTGACATGTGTCAGCCCAGACACATGCAATTTAACCCAAAAATTGAGCTGGGATGGGGGTTCATCCTCCATTCTGTTGTCAACTATGTGAACTGTTGAGTGTGTTCATTTTTCCAGTTTCCCGATCAAGTCTTTGAACCATTTGGAGTCTATGAATGACCTCTACTTAATTTTCCTGTCACACAATCGTGAAAACCAAAACTAGAATTCGACCAGTGTATTCCTATGAAGTCAGTGGCCTCTGTATTAATCTTTTGCAATATTCACGCACACACCTGAGACCCAAAATCCATCACTTGAGTCATTTTGTGAATCTTCCATACTCTCCCTGAGTTCATTGGAATCCTTCCCAAGAACCATTGTTTCTCTGCACTAGACCTCTACATAGCCACGCACCTCTGAAGCCAACCCGCGTCTTCTATGAAACCTGAGCAATTTTCTATGTTGTGTGTGTTATAACTGTGGGATTTTGTGGCCACACAGTCCCTTGGGTGGGTGTGATTGACTACCATCATTCATTCCTTGCTGAGCCTTGTTGTCCTCCTTTTTTTGGAATGAAACTGAAGAAGTAGGCTATCAGACCTGTGTGCAAAACTCTCTCCGGGTAAGAGAGGTGGTTGTGGTTGAAGAATCAGGTTTTCAAGCTTGTGAGTGACTCTCTCCAGGTGAGAGAGTGCATAGAGGAAGTGAGAACTCTTGGAAGGGGTCCTATAGCTGACATAGAGCTCAAAGAATTCCGATCCAGCCTGTTGTTGAAGCCCAAGGCGAGGTTTAGTAGCTGAAGGGCTGTCTTAGTGACAGTGAAGGTGTATACTCCTGGGGTGGGATGGGCATGCGGGGAATGAGAGTCTATGAGAAGTGGGCATAAGTGGCTCTTGGGAGAGAATTATTCCTCATAAATTGTGTGTCTTTCATTGACCTTACCTAGCCCAGGATTCCCTTGCTCGGTGGAGCCTAGTCCCAGCTTGAGGGTGACCTACTACTGAGAGTGATGAGAATCATGGTCTAACTATGGGAGGTTCATGGAAGGTCTGCACGCAGTTGGTGGTGCATTATAGTTTCAAAGATAAGTATCATTATGTGTTTTAATTATGTACTTAATTAAAATGAATGTCCTGTGATACTTGTAATATTATCATGTATTCCGTTGCAAGTTTTAATTGTTCTTAATTTTTTTTAAGTACGTATGACAACAGTAAATCCATGTCAAATGTCTTAATTTGATTTAATGCTTATTATTTATAAATGATGTGTCAGTGTGAGATCTAGCTAAATCAAGTACAAACAAAGCTTATTAAGAAAGGAAGAGAGATTCAATATGGAAGAATGAGAAAATATATTCACACTACTCCAATGAGTTGATGATTGCTACATAGATCATGATCAATATGATAGAATGAATGAGTGGAATACACTCATATATAGGGAAAAACATTCCATAATTAAGAAAAGCAATCAAGCAATTATCTTTCCTTAGGAATCCATGCATGCATAATAGTGATGGTAAAAAATGAAAGACTAAAATAGAACTAGTCAGTTAAATCCCATTGAACTAGTGTGTCGAAAATATAAATTTCTCCAACACCCCCTTGAACATCACTATGGAGTAAAAACTGAGTCCTGGCTACTAGGACATTTTAGGTACTCATGTACAATGCAACTAATGAACACTGAATAAAAGTGAGGAAAGAGGGAAAACCACGTGGGAACAAAAGCCCCCGTCAAAAGATAATGTATCAAAAGAAGGAAATAACAACTGCTAGATAATTGTGTTCTTCACTGCAAGAAAATCCTGCAAAGTCTGAAACTTTTGATCATTGAAAGTCTTCGTGAAGATGTATAAATCTTTATGGATCTGATGAAGTCCTTTGGAAACCTGTCAGGCCTTGTACTTCTTGATCCTGTGGACCCATCTGCACCTGGAAATATTCCTTTCTGGTGGACGTGGAACCATATTCCATGTATGGTTCTATAGGAGTGAGTCATACTCCTTTTTCATGGCTTCTTTCCATAATGAATTTCCCAAAACCCTATTTTAGTTATGTGGATCAATAGATTGAACCATATAGCAATGCATGGGCATCACAGGTTTTGGAGCTGAAAGTACATGAGAAGGCTCCTCATGTTGAGATTGAGTCATGCTCGAATCCAATGGATTCCATGCAAGGTTGCTTGATGCCTAAAGTGTGGTTTGTGCCTTCTTGGGCATCCGTTGAAGCTTCGACAATGGATTCTTATCTGGCTGTACTACCTGCTTATTTCCATGTACAAAATTTGAGTGTATGGAATCATCCTTGATGTCTGAAAATGATGGAAGAACAAGAGTATATGCATGTTGCACTAGAGGTGCACGAAAAGTACCCTCCTTATGTGTAAGTAGAATAGAGGATTCATCGTCAAAAAACTTAGTGAATATATACAACCTTGAATTGTGATCCACCTCACCAATTATCATGCATGCCAATTACTATTGTCATGCATGCCAATTACTGAAACTGAATCTGATGTAAATTCAACCTTTTTACCTTTCTGAGTGATCTGATAAACTGAGAGAAGATTCATAGAAAGCTTTGGAACATGTAAAACATTCTCAAAACTTCCATTGTGGAGTTCCACTCTCCCTTATCCTACTACTGCTACTAGAGTATCATCCCCCATGAGAATAGGGGGTCTTGAGCATGGAATTAAGGAAGAGAAAAAATCATCTTTCGCTGCCATATGATGGGATGCACCAGAATCTATAATCCATGAATCAGATGAGGAATTAATTGAAATGAGAGCATGATGATTACCTTTCTTAGCCGCATCGTGTTCTTCCTTCTTCTTCTTGGCTCCTTCAGGAATGAACTCTCCAAGGTTATTCCTATAAAGTACTTGTGTCATAAGATCGATCTGCTTCTTCATTCATGTGGATTATTCATGATTTAGTTTATTGAAATATGTGCACTACTTTCCCTTCTTATTATTCCCTTTGGAATTTGAAGAATCTTTGGAACCTGAAGAATCCTTAAAGGGTTCGGAATATCCCTCCTTCTTTGACTCTAGATGTAATAACTCCTTTCATTTCTGCTTCAATTTATGAATGTATGACCCTTTTCCATCGTGCATGGTGAGTTCATGTGCTTTGGGATATTTCATGAGGACCATCTATATGATTTTTGTCTGCTCTTGTGCAAGATATGTGATGAACTGAGACAACGTAAGAATTTTCCAATTTGTTCCAAAAAGACATCTGCTGGAATGAAAATTGGAGACATATACAACGTATTTTGGTCCTAGCTTGGCCAAGATTGTCATAATAAGTTGTTTCTCTTGTGTAGACTTATCAATACCACATTCACCCAACCTTAATAGAAAATATTTAAATTTAGTAAAAAAATATTGTATATTATCAAAACTTTTAGGGTCTAAGGAATTCAACTCTACCTCAAGCATATGACCTCGCATCTCATCATGTTTCCAAAGAGTCCTTCTAGGGTGGTCTAGATCTCATTTAGAGTCTTGCATGAGGCAAAATGAAACCAAAAATCAATGGAAATTAAATCAAGAATTAGTCATGTGGCCTCATCCTTATGGTTCACCCATCTCATCTTCTCAATCCTCGATGTAGGTTCTATTTCTGTCACCATCGTCAAATTATATAGTACTTTTATTTTGAGTTGGAATGTCACCTTGGGATTCCAATCAAAATAATTGTATGGTGTGAGGATTACCACCAAGTTTGACTATATAATGTTTGTCATATCCAACTCTCCCACTATTTCTAAGAACCCCTAAAAATTTACTCTCAATTTTCTGAGAAACCGGTGAGGAATTTCACCAAACGGTTGAAAACCCACTTCCAAAATGGGTCGATTTACTTTCTAGGTGGGTTGTTTCCTCCAAAATGTAATGTTTTGGGAGGAATAAATGATGAAAGGTACGACCATAGATTTAGCTCGCTGAAACCCCGATTTTCCTTATTCTTTGGCTTGTCTGGTTTTCTCCAAGAACCATATCTCTGATACCATGTTAGTATTTCATGGAAACCTACACAGGATATCTAGATAAATCAAGCAAAAACAAAGTTTATCAAGAAAGGAAGAGAGATTCAATATGGAAGAATGGGAAAATATATCCACACTACTCCAATGAGTTGATGATTGATACATAGATCATGATCAATATGATACAATGAATGAATGGAATACACTCATATATAGGGAAAAGCATTCCATAATTAAGAAAATCAATCAAGCAGTTAACTTTCCTTAGGAATGCATGCATGCGTAATGGTGATGATAAAAATACAAAGTCTAAAATAGAACTAGTCAGTTAACTCCCACTGAACTAGTGTGTCGAAAATATAAATTTCTCCAAATGAATGCATGTTATATATTTAAGTATGAGAATGTTTCCATGTAGTAGCATTGCCCGACAAGTGGGTTGATGGTAGAGGACATTACATTATTAATCTTCACAGATCGATTGATTTTTTCTAATCCATTGGAGTAGGATATAATCGTTTGTTTCTTGTTGTCCATTGCAGGTACCATTTGGAAGTCGTGAATTGGAGCATCTTGGACAAGTGTCATAAGAGAGGTATATCATACTTCTCCTCATTCTCTCTTTTTCGATGGGTAAAATGAATATATAGGAATGGTAGTGTCCAAATGTAGTTTTGTGTCTTGGTAGAGGGGTCTGTACTCCAAGGGAAAGTTCACCTATCCATAGGGGAATATTTTCATAACACTTTGCTTGCATCCATTCCTTGACGTCTGTGTCTATTTTTCAATCCTAAACCTTGTTTCCATATCTGAAAATGTGGACACATGAATACTATAGACCTAGTTTCAATGTCTTGTCCAAATATTCAACTCGATAGTTTAAAAGATTGAGGTCGCCCACAAATTTATGTCTTGTTTATTATTGGTCTACGAGGTGGTTTGAACGATTTTTGAGTTTAAAATAATTGTTATGGAAGCAATGCCCACCAGAGTCGAAGGGGGTTTTAAATACCAGTTTGTTTGTAGATGTTATTGGAAGTTGTGACATGAATATGATGTAATAAAAAGAGGATAGCTCTATGTTTCACTTCCTCTCATGATGTTTAAGACACTCTGTATAATTATGACAGCTAAATTGTTTTATAAACAATCTCCAACATAAAATTATGATAGTTTAAAAGGAGAAATGGAATTTGTTTCTTTTTATATAATCATATTAATTCCACTTGAGTTTTATATTGCATAATTTAAAGGGATTGATGTAGATCCCATGTGCGGATTTTTAAGGAGTGCTATCGCAAAAACAAATTTGGTGAAAGTTTTTTATGGAAAACAATGGATATTTAAATGATTTTATAGATATTGGCAATATTGATTTTAAATGCCATTTCTTGTAAGGAAAAAATAATTTTTTTTTTCCCGTTCATTGTTTCATTTTTCGTTCATTATACATCTACCACCTTCCCAATAACATTTATCCACCCCTTGTTTTGTTATCTTGAATATCATTTTTAAAGGAAAACGTTTCAAAAGGATTGGATAATAATTCTGGATTGGAAATTGTGACATGGATATATTGTTTTGGAATAAAAGCAATATGTGTTGCTTGAACAATATTTATTGTTGATTCTTGTCCATGTTACCATTTCTCGTTCATTATAAACCCCCTCATATTCCCAATGACATTACCATTCCCTATTCAATTGTAGTTAATTACTAAATTGGATTCGGTGAAATTGTGTTAATGGATGGGTTTCATATGCTTATGTTTGCGAATGATAGACCAACATCTTGATTTTATTTAGGTAGAGTATTAGCGAATGGATTGTTAAAGTTTTTGTATTCTGATTGAAATATTTCTTGAGGATGAGTTTCTTTAGTAGGGGCATCAATGTAAGATGTGTAAACAGAGGTAGAGGAAAAAATTGGCAAAGAGGACATAGAAGGCCACGATTCTCAATACATTTTGATGTTGATCCACAAGAAATAAATCAACTTTTCCAGGTTGGGTTTTTCAATCTAGTTGGCCAGGGAATTTTGCAACCGAGGCCTGAAAGGACTCCTTTACATCCACACAAAAATTTATTTGGTATTTTTTTTCCCCCTCATGTTTCTATGCAGTCATAACCACTTGCCAATGATGGTTGGCAAGAGATCATCCACCAACCTGTTTCACATCATAGTGGGTGACCTACAGTATAATTTCCATTACCCTCTCCTCCACCTCCATTTAATCCAATTGCCCAAGCTGATCACAATGCTTCACCAGCCCAGTCTTCACATGCAAGAAAAAGGCTTAAAACCACTATGCCTGAACTAGATATTGATAAAGGGAAACAAGTGATGAATTCCCCTAACTCTTCTGAAAATTCATATGATTCATTTTCCTCCCATCTCCACCTCAAGGATAATTTATCCCATGTTTTAATACCCCAAGATCGAGCCTTAGTTTTAAATGTGAATGAAAATATGTTTCATAGGCTAGTGAGACAGGGTATTATAGTCCATAAGGCTTATGTGATTATTAGGCCAGAGAGCCTAGATGTTAAAGGCCATTGACCCTATTTTTTTATATGTAAACACTCATATCATTAATAAAACACATCATTGCATGTAGACCAACTACGATAAAAGAGTATGGGGGACTAAACTCCACTAGGAAGGCAAAGGGGGGGAATAAGATCTTAGGAAAGGGGTTGTTGGTCTTAAGGTCTGGTCTGTTGGAAGATTGGTTGTTGTCATTGATGTCAACCCTAGTCATGGGTTTTGGACTGCAAGATTGATGAAGGTATTTGGACATGAAGGAAAATGCACATGCAGATACAACACCCATGGATGGATAGTATACATCATGTTGTTTCCAGTGGCATGTGGCATGTCACGTGGATCCTCATGATTGAGGAGAAATGAATTTTTGAAGATGAAAAAGTGAATTGAAGAAGCAAGTACATGTAGGCCCTGAAGATAATTAAAGAAAAGAATTACAAAATAAGAAAGTGTCAGGTCGGCCCTAATGTTAAAATGAAGTGACATAAATGGCATAAATAAACATCATTATACATTCATTTATATACAAGTCAAATTTAAGAGGAAATAAGAAGTAAAAGAAGGCCGGATTTCAATGGAGGATGAAGTCTTTTGGTGATGTGTTCTAAGGTATGTTATTTTCAGGTCAGCTTACCATTTTTTCTATAAATTGTTTTCTAGAACAATTCAGATGGTGAAATCACTATGGTATTGAGAAGACATATCAAGGTACCTATGGTAAAAAATTCATCACCTGATTCTCTCTAATTATTGAGATACACTCTGTGGAAGATAGGGTTTGTGACCAGTCCTGAAGCTAGTCAATAAACAAGTGTTCTAGGTAAAACAATCATAACGTCTTCATACATAATACAAATGAAGTTGGACCACTTCCATTGGAAATAGTACGGACTGTAGTGTCTTGTGTGCGAGTTTCAGAATTGGATGTTAAATATTTTGTGGGGCATGTTGTACAAGTTGGGTCTTCTGAATAGAACAGAATTGAATAAATTCTACCATTCTTTCTATAACCTCTTTCTGGGGAGGATTCAAGGAGTGAAAATTGGAGGATTTTCATAGATTACATTGAGTAATATTATCTACAGGATCAGAGTACTCCAAGAATTGAAAAATTGCAAAAATTGAAGAAGTCTCAGGAAGCATTATCAGGTTCTATGTGATGATTGGTTGATGGTGATGATTTAATGTAAAGTTTTATTATCTCTCATATATTCTTGGGTGGAAGGAAGGGGCAAGGATGGAGAGTTCAACTCTCTCTTGATATTGGAGGATTGTATCTTCCTCTCGGAGGTTTATCCCTCCCTTTACATTTGGAAGTTGTAGCTACCTTTGGAAGCCATTACTTCCCTTGAACAATAACTATTGATTATTTCTCATATATTGTGCATGGTGTATTGTAGTGTATTGGTGTAACTCTTATACTATTGTTCATTTCTCATTGGATATAGTTGAATGGTTTAAGTATAAGTTGAAAAAGGTTTTAAATTGTACTTGATACTGATTCACCCCCCTCTCAGTATCAACAATTGGTATCAGAGCGGATTACCTTTAGTACAGTTTAACCACTGGAAGGAAGATCCTATGTAGAAATGGAAGGCAACATTCCAAATGGGATTGCACCATTTGATGGAAACAATTTTGAATACTGGAAAAATAGAATGGAAAATTACTTGAAAGCTCTTGGGGTAGATGTTTAGTTCTCAGTTTCTTCAGGATACAATGCTTTGAAGAAACCAAAGACTACAGCTCAGAAGGAAGCAAAATGGAACAATAAACTGGCAATAAATACCATCCTGGATGGATTGACAAATTCAATGAAACCTAAGGTGGGATCATGTGCATCGACAAAATATATTTGGGACAAGCTATAAGAAATTTATGCAAGGAAAGAAGCAGAAGAAGAAGAAGAAGAAGTTGAAGAAGATTACAACATCTCAGATTTCAAAGAAGAAAATAGAGGTCAGTGCTTTTGCTTTAATTGTGAAGGAGTAGGACATGTTGAATTTGAATGTCTTCATCCAAGGATTGAAAGAGATTACAATGAAGAAGAAGAAAATCATGAAGTAGAAATGATTCAACAAGAAGATGAGAATCTTAAAAAATTGAAGCATGTTGAGATTGAAAATAGCAAGCTCAAAGATACGGGTAGAAAACTAAGAAGTGAATTGGGTAGTTATGAAAAGACAGTTGTAAGCTTAAAGAAACAATTAGAAGACTTTCACAAACTAAGAGAAGAAACCATTTCCTTAAAAACTCTACTCGAAGAAGCAAGAAGAATAGTAGAAGTAAAGAAGGTCCAAATGATAAAGAAAGAAGAAGATTGTGAGAAACTTGAACAAGAAGTTGTCTCATTGAGGAAGAGCTTAAGAAACTCTCAAGTGCCAAATGAATTAACACATATTGGATGCATGGGTGAAACTTCATACAAAGAAGATGAAAATACCAACAAGAAGGTTGAAGAAAGAGATACACAGACAATTGATGAGAAGTGGACCAGGATTCAAGAAAGAAAGAATGATTACAAAAGAGATGAATATCCAAGAAGACCTCCTACCTTCAGGAATCAAAGAAGCTTCAATCAGTATGAAGCAAACTACAAAAGAGTATATCATGAACCCAAATGGACTACATCACAAAGAAGGTCACTTACTCCCAGGTATCAAAATTTCTTTCTTGGTGATTGTTATACTTGCAAAATTTTTGGACATAAGACAATGAATTGCAGAATCAATGAAAGGAACAAATATGAAAGAAACATGAATGGTGTAAAAAAAAGATATGGAAATAATCATGGATTTGTCAATAGAAGTTATAATTCATTTTTGTAAGTTTTAAACCTGCGAAGTAAAGCAATGCATATATATTCTTAAGCAATACAGAAATTAATCAATGGCTCATACACAAAATACACAAAGATCTTTACCGGAAACCCTCAACCGGGAAAACCTTTCTTTTTCATTATATCGAATTTCACCATTCGCCATACAATATATACAATGTTTTTAGGTATTCCGTAGATACCAAAACCCTAATCCCTTAATCCGGGATTAATTTACAAATCAGCTAAAAATAGCAAAATCCGCTAAAAATAGCAAAATCCGCTAAAAATATCAAGTTGGTACGGACTGCCAGACGCAGTTGTTGTAGCGCACCCACACACACACACACATGCAAAGAATATAACACATACCCAATAATTTTAACCATTGATGGACAAAAATATTGTATGCTACAAATGCAATTATCTTGGTCACAAAGCACGAGATTGCAGATATATGAATGAAGATGTCCCTATGCCAAACACAGTATGGAGAAGGAAAGATATTCCAAACAATGAAGATTGTCGAATAGCATTAACCAGTGAAGAATGTAAAGAAGAATATGAATGGTACATAGATAGTGGATGTTCTTCACACATGATCGGGGATCAAGACAAATTCATCATCTTGAAGAGAAAGGGTGGCAATGTTTCCTTTCGAGATGACTCGTCTGCCAAAATACTTGGAGAAGGTGAAGTAGAGCTTGGAAGAAAAAATGTAAAAGAAAATAATGTTCTATTGGTTGAAGACTTGAATCATAATCTACTCAATGTTAATAAAATGTGTGATCAAGGATACACTCTTACATTTGACTCCCGAAAATGTAAAATCAAAGAAAATAACTCAGGAAGATTGGTTACAATTGAAACAAGAAGACTGAACAACATATACATCATAGACATGAAGAAGAGAGAGAAGATAGAATCCACACAAAAGGATTCCAAGGAAGAAAAAGTCCCAAAGACCAAAAATAAGGATGAAGTATTATTGAGTACCACATGTTTAGGGGGAGCGGCCCCAAAGAAGAAGGTTACCTTTTGCCATTAAACTCAGGGGGAGAAGCCATACCCTTTTCCCTTGATGTCAAAGGGGGAGAGAAATTGGGATCATGATGATAGGGGGAGCATGATTGTTGCCATCAATGAAAAAAGGGGGAATTATTGGAAGATTGGTTATTGTCATTGATGTCAACCCTAGTCATGGCTTTTGGAACACAAGATTGATGAAGGTATTTGGACATGAAGAAAAATGCACATGCAGATACAACACCCATGGATGGATAGTATACATCATGTTGTTTCCGATGGTACATGTCACATCACGTGGATCCTCATGGTTGAGTAGAAATGATTTTTTGAAGATGACAAAGTGAACTAAAGAAGGAAGTACATGTAGGCCCTGAAGATAATTAAAGAAAAGAATTACAAAATAAGAAAGTGTCAGGTCGGCCCTAATGTTAAAATGAAGTGACATAAATGGTATAAATAAACATCATTATACATTCATTTGGATAAAATTCAAATTTCAGAGAAAATAAGTAAAAGAAGGTTGGATTTCAAGGGAGGATGAAGTATTTTGGTGATGTGTTCTAAGGTATGTTATTTTCAGGTCAGCTTACCATTTTTTCTATAAATTGTTTTCTAGAACAATTCAGATGGTGAAATCACTATGGTATTGAGAAGACATATCAAGGTACCTATGGTAAGAATTTAAGCTCTTGATTCTCTATAATTATGGAGATACACTATGTGGAAGATAGGGTTTGTGACCATTCTTGAAGCTAGTCAATAAACAGGGGTTCTGAGTAAAACAGTCATAACTTATTCATACATAATACAAATGAAGTGGGACCACTTCCATTGGAAGTATTACGGACTTTAGTTTCTTATGTTCCATTTTTAGAATCAGATGTTAAATATTGAGCACGGGGCATGCTGTACAAGTTGGGTCTTCTGAATAGACCAGAGGTCTTCTGAATAGACCATAATTGAATAAAGTCTACCATTCTTTATATAACCTCTTTTTGGGGAGGATTCAAGGAGTGAAAATTGGAGGATTTTCACAAAATACATTGAGTAATATTATCTACAGGATCAGAGTACTCCAAGAATTGAAGAATTGCAGAAATTGAAGAAGTCCCAGGAAGCATTATCAGGTTCTATGTGATGATTGGTTGATGGTGATGATTTAATGTAAAGTTTTATTATCTCTCATATATTCTTGGGTGGA
>ML798418.1:496924-518661 GCA_009831015.1 Picea engelmannii
GTCAGGTCGGCCCTAATGTTAAAAGGAAGTGACATAAATGGTATAAATAAACATCATTATACATTCATTTGATACAAGTTGAATTCCATAGGTAATAAGAAGAAAAGAAGGTCGAATTTCAAGGGAGGATGAAGTCTTTTGGTGGTGTGTTCCAAGGTATGTTATTTTTAGGTCATCTTACCATTTTTGCTATGAAACATTTTCTAGAACGATTTAGATGGTGAAATCATTATGGTATTGAGAAGACATATCAAGGCACCTCTAGTAAAAATTTCATCTCTTCATTCGCTATAATTATGGAGATACAATTTGTTGAAGATAGGGTTTGTGACCAGTCCTGAAGCTAGTTAATAAACAGGTGTTCTGGGTAAAATAGTTATAACTTATTCATCGGGAATCCAAATTATGTGGGAAAAATTTCATTGGAAAGAGTACGGACTATAGTTTCTTTTTTGCGAGTTTCAGATTCGGATGTTAATTATTGAGCTTGGGGCTTTCTGTGCAAGTTCACTCTCCTGAATAGACCAAAATTGAATAAAGTGTACCATTCCTTCTATAACCTCTTTTTGGGGAGGATTCAAGGACTGAAAATTGGAGTTTCACATAATACATTGAGTAATATTATCTATAGGATCAGAGTACTCCAACAATTGAAGAATTGCAGAATTGCAGAAATTGAAGAAGTCTCAGGAAGCATTATCAGGTTCTATGTGATGATTGGTTGATGGTGATGATTTAATGTAAAGTTTTATTATCTCTCATATATTATTGGGTGTAAGGAAGGGGCAAGGATGGAGAGTTCAAATCTCTCTTAATATAGGAGGATTGGATCTTCCTTTTGGAGTTGTATCCTTCCCTTTACATTTGGAAGCTGTAGTTACCTTTGGAAGTCATTACTTCCCTTGAACAATAACTATTGATTATTTCTCATATATTGTGCATGGTGTATTGTGGTGTATTGGTGTAACTCTTATACTATTGTTCATTACTCATTGGATATAGTTGAATGGTTTAAGTATAAGTTGAAAAAGGTTTTAAATTGTACTTGATATTGATTCACCCCCCTCTTAGTATCAACAATTGGAATCAGAGTGGGTTACCTTCCATACAGTTTAACCACTAGAAGGAAGATCCTAAGAAGAAATGGAAGACAAAATTCCAAATGGGATTCCACCATTTGATGGAATCAATTTTGAATACTGGAGTAATATAATGGAAACTTACTTGAAAGCTCTTGAGGCAGATGTTTGGTTCTCAGTTGCTTCATGATACAATGCTTTGAAGAAACCAAAGACTGCAGCTCAGAAGGAAGCAAAAAGGAACAACAAATTGGCAATAGATACCATCCTGGATGGATTGACAGATTCAGTGAAATCCAAGGTGGGATCATGTGCATCATCAAAAGAGCTTTGGGACAAGATACAAGACCTTTATGTAAGGGAAGACACAGAAGAAGAAGAAGTTGAAGGAAATTACAACATCTCAGATTTCAAAGAAGAAAATAGAGGTTAGTTCTTTTTCTTTAATTATGAAGGAGTAGGTCATGTTGAATTTGAATGTCCTCATCCAAGGATTGAAAGAAATGACACTGAAGAAGAAAATTCCAATGAAGAAGAAAAAAATCATGAAGAAAAAAAAATTCAACAAGAAGATGAGAATCTTAAAAAATTAAAGCATGTTGAGATTGAAAATAGCAAGCTCAAAGACACACAAAGAAAACTAAGAAGTGAATTGGGTAGTTGTGAAAAGACAGTTGTAATCTTGATGAAATAATTAGAAGACTTTGAGAAACTAAGAGAAGAAACCATTTCCTTGAAAACTCTACTCGAAGAAGAAAGAAGAATACGAGAAGTAAGGAATGTCCAAATGATGAAGAAAGAAGAAGATTGTGAGAAACTTGAACAAGAAGCTATCTCATTGAGGAAGAGCTTAAGAAACTCTCAAGTGCCAAAAGACTTAACACATCTTGGATGCATGGGTGCAACTTCATACAAAGAAGATGCAAATTCCAACAAGAAGGTTGAAGAAAGAGCTACACAGACAGTTGATGAGAAGTGGACCAGGATACCAGAAAGAAGGAATGATTATAAAATAGATGAATATCCAAGAAGACCTCCTACCTTCAGGAATCAAAGAAGCTTCAATCAGTATGAAGGAAACTACAAAAGAATAGATCATGAACCCAGATGGACTACATCACAAAGAATCCCACTTACTCCAAGGTATCAAAATTTCTTTCTTGGTCATTGTTATACTTGCAAACTTTTTGGACATAGGCAATTAATTGCAGAATCAATGAAAGGAACACATACGCAAGAAACATGAATGGTGTAAATAGAAGATATGGAAATAGTCATGGATTTGTCAACATAAGTTATAATTCATTTTCCCCATTGATGGACAAAAATATTGCATGCTAAAAATGTAATTATCTTGGTCACAAAGCACGAGATTGCAGATATATGAATGAAGATGTCCCTATGCCAACCACGGTATGGAGAAGGAAAGAGATTCAAAACAATGAAGATTTTCAAATAGAATTGACCACTAAATAATGTAAAGAAGAAGATGAATGGTACATATATAGTGGATTTTCTTCACACATGACCAGGGATCAAGACAAATTCATCAGCTTGAAGAGAAAGGGTGGCAATGTTGCATTTTGAGATGGTTCATCTACCAAAATAATTGGAGAAGGTGTAGAAGATCTTGGAAGAAAAAATATAAAAGAAAAGAATGTTCTATTGGTTGAATACTTGAATCATAATCTACTCAGTGTTAGTAAAATGTGTGATCAAGGATACACTCTTACGTTTGACTCCCGAAAATGTAAAATCAGAGAAAAAAACTCAGGAATATTGGTTGCAACTACAACAAGAAGATTGAACAACATACACATCCTAGACATGAAGAAGAGAGAGAAGACAGAAGCCACACAAAAGGATTCCAAGGAAGAAAAGGTCCCAAAGACCAAAAATAAGGATGAAGTATTATTGAGTGCCACATGTTTAGGGGGAGAACCCCAAAGAAGAAGGTTATGTTTTGCCATTAAACTCAGGGGGAGAAGCCATACCCTTTGCCATTGATGTCAAAGGGAGAGAGAAATTGGGATCATGATGATAGGGGTAGAATGAGTGTTGAAATCAATGACAAAGGGGGAGATTATTGGAAGATTGGTGGTTGTCATTGATGTCAACCCTAGTCATGGGTTTTGGACCAAAAGATTGATGAAGGTATTTGGACATGAAGGAAAATGCACATGCATATACAACACCCATGGATGGAAAGTATACATCATGTTGTCTCCAGTGGTATGTGGCACATCATGTGGATCCTCATGGTTGAGGATAAATGAATTTTTGAAGATGACAAAGTGAATTGAAGAAGGAAGTACATGTAGGCCCTGAAGATAATTAAAGAAAAGAATTACAAAATAAGAAAGTGTCAGGTCGGCCCTAATGTTAAAATAAAGTGACATAAATGGTATAAATAAACATCATTATACATTAATTTGATACAGTTTTAATTTCATAGGCAATAAGAAGAAAAGAAGGCTGGATTTCAAGGGAGGATGAAGTCTTTTGGTGATGTGTTCTAAGGTATGTTATTTTCAAGTCATATTACCATTTTTGATATAAATTTTTTTCTAGAACAATTCAGATGGTTAAGTCGCTATGGTATTGAGAAGCCATAGCAAGGTACCTCTGGTAGAAATTTCATCTCTTGATTCACTATAATTATGGAGATACACTCTATGGAAGATAGGGTTTGTGACCAGTCCTAAAGCTAGTCAATAAACAAGTGTTCTGGGTAAAACAGTCATAACTTCTTCATCAAGAATCCAAATTAAGTGGGAAAAATCTCATTGGAAATAGTACAGACTGTATTTTCTTTCGTGAGATTTTCAGAATCGGATGTTAATTATTGAGCATGGGGCATTCTGTGCAAGTTCACTCTCCTAAATAGACCAAAATTGAATAAAGTCTACCATTCTTTCTATAACCTCTTTTTGGGGAGGATTCAAGAAGTGAAAATTGGAGGAGTTCCAGAGAATACATTGAGTAATATTATCTACAAGATCACAGTACTCCAAGAATTGAAGAATTGCAGAAATTGAAGAAGTCTCAGGAAGCATTATCAGGTTCTATGTGATGATTGGTTGATGGTGATGATTTAATGTAAATTCTTATTATCTCTCATATATTCTTGGGTGGAAGGAAGGGGAAAGGATGGAGATTTCAAATCTCTCTTGATATTGGACAATTGTATTGTCCTCTTGGAGGTTTATCCCTCCCTTTACATTTGGAACTAGTAGCTACCTTTGGAAGTCATTACTTCCCTTGAACAATAACTATTGATTATTTCTCATATATTGTGCATGGTGTATTGTGGTGTATTGGTGTTACTCTTATCCTATTGTTCATTTCTCATTGGATATAGTTGAATGGTTTAAGTATAAGTTTAAAAAGGTTTTAAATTGTACTCGATACTGATTCACCCCCCTCTCAGTATCAACAATAATGCAAAGTCCTCACTTCAATTCTCAATAATTGATAAGCTTTTAAAAAAAGAAATTTTCAATTCAACTCCGTAATTTCAAATAAGATGCAATCTTTCCATACATGTATCAATATCAATGATAAGAACCAAAAAGATCAAATGCCATACTATAAAATGCATTTTTTTTTTTTTTTTTCAATATAAAGGAAATGAAAATGCAAGGACTGAACAACAACTAGATATATAAACCCTACTATAAGAAAAAGTGACAAACCAAGTAGGATATCAAGAAGAAAACACCCAACCCAAGATGCAAGGGAAACCAATGAAAACAAATGATGAGAAAGAAAAACCGCCTGAAAATTCAACCAAAGGAAGGTTCCCTATCAATATACATGCACTTAACAATCATGAAAGAGATGCAAGAAGACTCAACAACCATCAAAACATACCCATCAAACACCAAACTCAGAAATCAAGCAAACAAGGATGATGTACACAACCGTTCAGGAGAAAACCACATATATATGATCCCTACAGAAAGACATCTAGCATATGTACATGTCTGTCAAGGGAAAACCTGTGTATATGTATTGAAACACTGCCAGGTTAAGGATAGGGCCAAGAAAATCATACTCAAAATGAAAATAGGTTGTCAAGAAATCAGATGACAAGAAAATCAAGATAACTAAGAGCAATTAAAGGAGAAAAACACTCCAAACCCCAAAAACAAGTTTCTATCCCCAATATGTTCTCCAATTATGTTACGAGGAAAATCAATCTATAGCATGGGGTAAACCACAACAGATGGAAATGTCTGCCAAAATCAACTCTAATCTCAAGTATGCTATATAAACAAACATGATAACAAGACAAGATAAAGAGCCTACCTCCGTCAGACATTCGATGAAGTCCATTGTTGAGCACTTGATCCAAAGCTATATACCTGCAACTTGTCCTCAACAACCAAGATACACAAGAATATGGTGATAACATATAAAGTTAGCACATATAATAGCATAATCCATCAATATTCATAACAAATATTCCCATGGAATAAGAATTAAAATATTTGCAAGACATTAATTGGACAAGAAAAGAGTATTTCTATTAAAATGTAATCAACATAAGTGTATGAATGACAAACGTTTGTGTGAGGACGGTCGAAACCAAGAAAATAAGTCCCTTCCAGCTGGGCCTCCACCAAAGGTAAGATGATATAAGAGAGACAATGAGGTTCTCCATTAAATAGGGAAGATCTTGGGGGCTGAACAATGTGTTCATACTTTAAAGGACAAAGGGATGTAGACTCAATATGAAGTGAATGATTTCTACATAGTAACTTTGCTCTCAAAATTGGATTCTTCTCTTTTTTCCACAACTTGGATATGGCCCATTTATAACCTTCAAATGGAACTGAAGGGTCGATTTGGAACATTTCTAGTATATGGAAGGTCAAGGATCATGTATCTCATGACGTGACATGGAAACCCGACACTATTTTTAATTTTGGACACAAAACCTGATGTACGCGGGTATAAATGGTGCAACCTGCATATACGCATTCTCTATAGTTGTTAGGGTGTGTATATGTGGAAAAATATATTTTTTATCTTTGGGAATTGAAAAATGGGACTTCAAGTCTCCATAGGAAAATGGAAAATGCCTTCTGAGCAAGTTTCATGGGTTGAGGCAAATCTTGCTATAACACTTATCAACCTGTTTGACATCCCACACTTCAACCACAACAATGAAGTTAATTCCTACATCAAAATACTCATATCCTATGTGCATGGGGGGTATATGTGATTGGATATGAAAATATCGATTGGTACAAACCTGGTAGCACAGATAACTGGACTTCCCACCTAACAAAAGGAACCTTCCACATTATCTACAGATAAAAAGACAAAAAGAGCATTGTTAGAGGCAATGTGAGTGAAGTTTCACATTGTCAAAGGGGTGCATGGCCTGGATGTGACAAACATATGTGACCACATAGTTCAAATAGACACACAGATGCTAGCATGAAAACTGATACGAAAATTCAGGAAGGATCAAGTCTCAACATGGGTCATAGTTGTCGCAGAGCAATGTGTAGAAGGAACTACAATGAGTTGGGACCCTTTCTTACTAAACTAGTTCTTGCTAGACTGTGCAGAAGCCCAAGGTGAGGGGAAGGAGTTTCACTACTCCTAGCTACTAATCTTGATTGCCTTCATAGTATGGGAAGAGATAGAGAAATCTTAGTTCTCAAGGCTAAGGGAGAAGTTGTGCATCACGGAAAAATACAAGAACTTCTAGTTCTCAACAATCAAAAGGAGGTATATGGAAACCAATGTAGAGTTATTTCTCTATGGTGAAATAATTCACCATAGTATCCAGAATGCACCATGCATGTATCCACAACTAGTGGAGGCATATAACCTAGTTGTTGAGTTCCTCGTAGATAGGCACCTTATGTACATCAAATTCATAAAGGATCCCAGAAAGGAGTGGGTCCAAACCAAATATAAGATAATTGAAGAGGACCTCCAGCTGTTTATGTAGGATTGGGAACCAAATTGGAAGGTACCAACATGAGGGGATGAGATGACACAAGGGGGAATGATGAAGCGACACAACACACAGATGGAGAAATGAACCCTCCAAACAATGGCACACATGACACCAACTGAGGTGATGGCATGGAGGACATGCTATAAACAAGGACAACAGATCAAACTTGACAACCCTCACCTAAATCAAGACAGAAATGATAGGACCAAAGCACAGGGTTAGTTGTGAGGAAGAAGAAAAAGGATCAAAATTCACAATTCATTTATGCACTTACATATGATGACATGTATTAAATTGGATACCGAATAAGGGATGTTGTGGAACAATTCCTCGAAGAGACAATAAAGAAACAAGAATCACTTGAAACAAAGGTGTATGAATAATGCACAATTCTTCAACAATTAATAGAGATTGTCTAATTGGCACCAACACAAGGAGTAGACACATCCCAACAAGGTATAGAGGAGGAAGCATAAACTGGGGTATCAATGCAGATGAAAACATAGCGTAGGGTAATCAAAATCTTAGTACAGACAGTTGGGTTACCAAACCTTAAAGTATAATAGAAGTTGCAAGGCCTAAGTCACACGAACTTAGTCGTCTCTCAGATGTTAATGGAGTTATTACATGGTTTTCACATCGATATCACCAAGGAAATATGGTTTCATGTAGATACTGTAGTGTTGACACTTGAATTCGTCAGGACCAAAACGAAAACCTCATGAGGACATTAGTCCCCGTTTGTTTTTAGAGAGGTGGTTCTCCTCTTTGGATAAAACATATATCTTTGAATCTCTTGGATTAGGGATAGTGCTAGGCAGAAAACACCAAATCTATATTTCTTGGATTTATATGAAAATGGTTCTTCAATAACCCAATATGATCTTTATGTGCGAAAAAAGTATTTTTACAATAAGAAAAGATTGGAGGGCTTCAACATCAGAATTAAATTGTGATCATCATCACACACAATCTTCTTAATAGTATATAAACATATTCATATCTTCTTCATGAAAATAGGATAGAATGATTTTATCATCTCAAATAATTTTAATAGAGTAATTCAATTAGTAATAAAAGAGAAATTGATAGGTCAACCTCAAATATCTCATACTTAAAACTGAAAGTTACAAGACACAGTCAAGATCAACCTCAAAGAAATTATTTGTGGAGTTTATTCATGAGAAATGTTCTTCATTACTAAAAATTTGACAACCATGTATGTGGCTACAAATAATCCATGCTCATACAAGAAAATTATGTAGAAGAATACAAGAAAAACACTCAACAACTTAGCCTTGTGCCCAACTCTGAGATTCAAGCATAAATCTATGTGAAGTGATGTAGAGGAATAGAAAGAATGGAGAAGATGGAGATTTCTTTCTTTTTATAAAAATATTGATTGTGTATCCATGTATGTACCTTCTTATTCCTATGATATTTTTCCCTTCCCCTCTCACAATATTCATTAGTGTACCCTTTGATGATGCCTCTCTTCTCTTTTTAAGAAGACATTTTCTAACTACTTGAGTAGTTAGGGTTTTCTTCCTCTCTTGAAATTCCCATAAAAAAAACTCTTGAAAATTTCCATTTAATTAGTGGATAATTAATTCCTCATTAATGAAATTATATCATCAATATCTACATATATAAAATGGGTCCCTTTCCCTTTTTATTAATTTTTTAAAATAAACTTTTATTTTCACAATTTAATTAATTTCCCATTTAAAATAGGAGGATTGTGGATTAAAAATTTTATTATAATTCCGAGAAAAGTTTATTTTCACAAATAAACTTTTCTCGGAATTATAATAAAATTTTTAGCCATGGATATCACTTTTTATGTGATCTTCATCATATTATATTTCCAAATATATAAATTTTGTACAAATCTATCACCCGGATCTCAAGATATGAGGTCGTGAAGTTGAGTTGTCATGTAGACCCATTAAAAATGAAGCTGACTGATATTTTAATTTCTGAGAGAAATGTATCAATGTTCATCACTTGAAACCTCTACCACCATATTCTACATCTAAATAAATTTCCAAATTTATAACGTTTACACGATTCTGACACCCGGAGCTCAATTTATGGCCTCTGCAAGAACAACGCTCAACCATCGTCGATCAAAATTGATGGACAAATGTGGACCCTTGGATGAATTTTGTGCTTCCCTTCATAAAATTCGACCTTTTTTGTTTAAAAATATGTCCCACATGCATTGGGATATTATATTCTTCATGATATATAATACTAAGTGTTTGATACTCTTAGCAAGAAACAAGAGAAGATAATAAATTATGAATCTTTAAGGATTTGGTCCTTGGAAAGTTCTCGAATAAAATAATAACTTTTTGGAATCCCATCGTCGTCCACCTTACACCAAATCACCATGATGAGTCATCAAATAATATAACACCATGTGTCTCAAATTTTATGTTTCCATGTGTCTCCAATGTTGATTTTCCATGTTTCATGACCTCATTCATTGCCATGTGTCATATTCTCATTCGTTGGTTTTCATGCCTTGGAATAGCTTTGAGAATTTGGCTAAGTATGGGAGATGGGATGAGGGAAAATTGTGGGGTCGAGGGTATATTTTGTAGGATGAGGGTATGGACATGAGAGAGTTTGAATATGAATCTTTTCATGAACCCACAAACTCAGAGCCTGCGAACCCGCGGTTATGGATGATAAAAAATATACCAAGTGTAGAAAGTTAGTCAGTCGAAATTGCATGCAAAAGGAATAAAATACTTTGGAGCTCAGCATCCATGACAATTATGATTGTCAAAATGTATATCATGGAACCTAGGGTACAAAGTGAGGGTTACAAAACTTCGAGGATGAGGATTTGAACCCGCGAACCCATGCAATTGAAAAATGGCTAAGTGTAGTAGCAGACTTATGACATGATAAAGTGGATGGAGATGAAGGTATGCCAACCTGTGAACCCATGAATTCACAAAACATTCTAAGTGTTAAAGTTTTGAATGAAAAGGGAGATAAGGGTAGAAATGTAGGTGTTGGAGGGAGAGAGTATAATATGTAGAGAGCGGGTTGGAAAGTGAGGGAGTGTGAGAATATGAGGGAATGTATGAGTCCACCAACCCGCGAACCCAATGAGGATATGAAGGAAGAGTCCAAAAAATGTCTAAGTGTAGAGACTAGTGGAGCATATGGATAAGATTGGTGAAAATATAAAAAAGTTTAAGTGTGGAGATGGAAGGTGAGGGAAATAAGTGATGAGAATACTTAGCCGAAATTTGAAAAAAGATAGAAGAACATAGTACTTAGAAAGATTCTTCAAAATTGGATATCTAGACCAGATATTGAATAACTTATGCATATGAAAATGGATTTATAATCTAAAATACTCATGGAGAAGATGATACCGAGGGTTGAAAAATGAACTTATAAAATTTCAAAAATGTCTTCTTTTGATATCAAAGATTTTATGAATCCAAGGAATGGTAAAATATAGATGACCAAATTTTGGTCAACAACTAGCTCCATCTGCACGATAGTGACCCCCTATGGGTTGATGAGAACACCAGAATCTCAAGACAGGTTACCTTCTCCATTGGGGTATGGAATCATATTCAAATTTCAACATCCACTTAACCATTATTTTATTGAAAAAAACTTTGATTGAAGAAATAAACTGTGTTGTAGGTGAATCCCCTTGCGGACAAGTGGATTCCCTCTTGGTCTCTAGACTCCTAAGGCCAAGACAGAAAAGTGATTAACATGGACACTGACTTCCTTTTAGATCTAATCAAGCTAATAAATGAAAGAGAAGGAGAAATATATGTACCTTATTAGCGACATTTGTCCTTTCAAAGTCCAGGCTGAGATTCGATCCTGAGCTCCCTGATAGGTCTTGTAGAACAAACAAAGATACAATGGACTTCCTACTCTACTGATATTAGCTCAAATATATATCCATATACTGCAGACAAACTCATATGGAACAAGCATAAGTTTGAAATAAATAGGCCAAGTGTTGATTATTAATGAGAACAAGTAAAAGTACTTACAATCCTTTAATGAAGGTGTAACAACTTCTTCTAGTTCTCCTTGTCCAACCCCTTTTCTCAAGTAATCTCCGCTGATTGCTTTGATGACATATCACTCATGAGATCATAATTTTGATGTAATTCTCAATCTCCATCTCTTATTTTCATACCACTTACAGGATCATAAGTTTGGTATCAATCTCTAGTCTCTATCCCCACTTTCACCATGAGGAGACCTCCTTATATAACCTTGGATAGGTCCAAACACTTGAGATATATTTGGGATAAGTTGAGGATTCCTCTCCTTCAGTTGAGGATATTCCCTAAGATCATGCCTTGACCATCTATTAGAATCGAACCACCTTCAGGAATTGAGGGATTCTTCCCTGATTTGTCTCAACAAACCCAAAAATTGCTCAAAAAAGGGTAGTGCTCCCCCAAAAGGGTGCACAGAGTGCTCAAACGCTCCCCCAAAGAGGCTCAGGGATAGCCATCACTCCCTGACAGTAGGTAGGGCAACGTTCCTCTACAAAATCCATTTTTTAGTGGTTCTTTCAGTGGAAAAAGGTTTGTACTCCCTGTCAACTAATTTCTCTTCTTCAAAACTAGTCTTTGAGGTGTCTTAAGTGTCTTTATGATGTCATTAGAGGCACGACATAGGAAATATGGCAGTATGATGTTTGTGACACTTGCAACACTTGTGGTCAATATGCGACACTTGCGGACAATAGGTGACACTTACAACACTTGTAATGATGACACTTGTGACACTATTGAAGTGAGTATTTTTGAGGTGTAACACAAACTTTTGTTTTAGGTGAATCCCCCTGCGGACAAGTGGATTCCCTCTTGGTCTCTAGAATCCTAAGGCAAAGACATAAAAGTTCTTAACATGGAAATTGACTTCCTTTTAGATCTAATCAAGCTAATAAATGAAAGAGAAGGAGAAATATATGGACCTTATTAGCGACATTTGTCCTTGCAAAGTCTTGGCCGAGCTTCAATCCTAAGCTCCATGATAGGTCTTGTAGGACAGAAAAAGATATAATGAAATTCCTACTCTACTTATATTATCTCAAATATATATCTATCTACTGCATACAAACTCATATGGAACAAACATAAGTTTGAAAGAAATAGGCCAAGCGTTGATTATTAATGAGAACAAGTAAAGGTACTTACAATCCTTTGATTAAAGTGCAACATCTTCTTCTAGTTCTCCTTGTCCAACTCATTTTCTCAAGTAATCTCCATTGATTTATTTGATGACATCTCACTCATGAGATCACAAGTTTGATGTAATTCTCAATCTCCATTTCTTCTGTTCATACCACTTACAGGATCATAAGTTTGGTATCAATCTCTAGTCTCTGTCCCACCTTTCACCATGAGGATACCTCCTTATCTAAACTTGGAGAGGTCCAACCACTTGATATATATTTGGGATAAGTTGAGGATTCCTCTCCTTCATTTGAGGATATTCCCTAAGATCATGCCTTGACCATCTATTTGAATCCAACCACCTTCAGGAATTGAGGGATTCTTCCCTGATTTGTCTCAACAAACCCAAAACTTGCTCAGAAAAGGGTAGCATTCTCCCAAAAGGGTGAATAGAGAACTCAAACACTCCCCCAAAGAAGTTCAAGGATCACTAGCACTCCCTGGCAGTGGGTAGGGGAGATATCCTCTACAAAATCCATTTTTTAGTGGTTCTTTCAGTGGAAAAAGGTTTGTACTCCTTGTCAACTAATTTCTCTTCTTCAAAACTAGTCTTTGAGGTGTCTTAAGTGTCTTTATGATGTCGTTAGAGTCACGACATAGGAAATATGGAAGTATGATGTTTGTGACACTTGCAAAACTTGTGGTCAAGATGCGACACTTGCGAACAATATGCGACACTTACAACACTTGTAATGATGACACTTGCGACACTATTGAAGCGAGTAATTTTGAGGTGTAACAGATTGCCCCCCAAAGTACGAAGTTAGAAGATGATGATGACTGAAGTACTTTGTATAATTTTTCGAAAAAGGGTATGGACACAAAGAGGCTGGAAAAAATTGCACACTACCATCAAACAAATATTATGACATGTTCCAAACCCAAGGCAGGCATACCTATGCTTGAGTGATAAATACTTTTTAGGTATGGCCGCCATAAAATACAATGTGGATCCATAATTATATTGAAAAAATGGTATAGCCACCGAAGATACAATGTGGATATATACTCCCATGACCTGAACTGATCGTAGCCATGAAGAATACACAATGGATCTACAAGATGACAAGACATAGCCATGACTGATACAAAGTGGATCTATGTAACAGTATATGTGTTATGGTTCAAAAGAACTCCTTCGCAACCTGGGAAAAGTACTTATAAGAGTGATGACTCAACCTATTGTCTTCTTACTGATCCTAATGTAGTATGAATCTAACCATGTGAATATATGTCCTGATGTCGAACATGGTAGAAACCACTTGATTACCAATCAATGAGGTAAATCGTTAACAAGTGCGAGGGAGATCACGATTGATGTCAATGATTCCCAAGGTACTATAGTACATTCCAACGAAGGTGAATAGATGAGCTAAGGTCAAAAATTCGTGGAATCATATGATCAGAGGTCAATGATGTAAACTCATTGTCGGACATGAGGAGGCATGCAGGTACCAAGGTACTAACTAGTTTCTAAGTGTAGTTCCTATATAATGTGTTGAATTCGATAGGAATAGACTTGCCGAAGGAGGGCCTTGATGTATCCCCCATCAATGACATGAAATTGACATAGAGATGTAATTGGTAGATCAAATGAACATGGACTGAAACAAGTATTAGAACAATATGTTTGTGATGGCTGACTCTCGAGGCAGATACTTCCCTTGAGCACTGGGGTGCAATAGCAGAAACATGACATGGACCAAAACACAATGATGCAGTGGATACGGTGACTTTCGTCTGGTGACCCAAAGGAGTAAAAGAAACTTAGAGGATTGGCTTAGTGCAAAGGTTTAGCAGATTAAAATGTGTGTAAAGACAAAGTGTCATGTTCAAGGGTGACTGTAAGAGCTACTGGTAGTGTTCTCAAAAAATGCTTGGCTTGCTTCCTTCAATTTCCCCCCCATCCAGATAGATGAGTACCTCTTTTTAATTTAACGAGCTCGAGGAGGGTAACACATGCTCGATATGACTCAACTTTGGTAAGTCCCTCTTCCTTTGTTTAACGAACTAGAAGAAGTAAGGGTTCGGTCTCATATGAGCCCTTCAATGTATGATTGTTTAACGAGTCTAGAGAAGGTAAATCAGTGATTTTTCATATTTAGAGAGTCTGAAAACAACTTAAAGATGACTCCAATGTTGTACTTTTTCGTAATGTTAGTCTTGCGAGGCCAAAAAAGATATAAATTATTACTGGAAAGATGCCCTTTCAAACCTTTTAATGAGTGGGAAAGGAAGCAAGATCACTCGACAATCTTTTCACGTTTAGAGAGTCTGAAAAGAGTTTAAAGAAGACTCCAAGGGGTTCCTTTTTCATATATCCATGCAAGTCCAAAAAAGTGATAAGAGTCTACTCAGTTACATTCTCATGTTTTTTCGAGCACGAGAAAGAACAAATACTAAGCTTGGTATACCCCCAACTTGAGAGCTAGTGGCTTAACTCCATAATGATCATCAAAGGCTGGAGACATGACCTATAAGCTTCAATTCATTCACTGACTTTGAGGTTGTCACCAATTTCTCTACTAGATGGAGAAAAAGGATAAGAGTGGATGAAAAGAAGGTTCAAGAGAGGTGATTGTATCATTTTTTAATGATATTGACACAAGAAAATAACTATGCTTAGGGATCCGGGTTCAATCCCCATATTGTTGTTTCATTTTTTTAACGAGCTTGCTACATAGAGGAAAACTATGCTCAAAGCTTTTGTTTCATTTTTTAACGAGCTTGCTACAGAGAAGAAAAACTGTGTTCATGACCTCTATTTCATTTTTTAACGAGCTTGCTATAGAGAAGAGAAAATATGCTCATGGACTCTTCTTGATCATGGTTTCCAAGAGAATAATGCTCTAGAAGGACACCATGTCAAGGGACAAAACTCGGTCATGGCTTCCAAGAGATCTTCACTGGATGGAAGAAAATCACTCTGGAAGGAATACATGTCGAGGGCCACGAAAGTGATAAGGAGATCAAGCTCTAATAGCCCTACCAAAGAGATCACCATGTCAACTATGGGATCCAAATCATCAGAAGTTGAATTCATGGGAGACGATGCCACATAATTGACATGTGGTGGGGGAGATACTGTCTTCATATAAGAACCATTTAGGGAGGTAATCCAGTCAGGACTGATGAACAAAAGTTGATTAATAGTCACAATTCTTCGATCGTGAGGGAAATATACCACACGAAAAAGAGTGGACACAATAGCTATCATGACATAGACATAATCCCACCCAAGGAGTAAAGAAAAATACAAGGGGTCTCGGACTACCATGACATCAATAAAGACAGTTTTCCCTCCCAAAGTTATGAGAAACTAAGGAAGGGTCCCTAAAGGTTGACTAGTTCTTCTATTAAAAGCTAATAGATTTTGTGTAACTGGTGCAAGTTGAGGACAACCCAAAGCATGCCAGTAAATAGAAGACAAAATACTAATGGACACACCTTCATCTATCAACATTTGAGGAACATCCCGAACACAAACCTGTACGGTAATCTAGAAAGGAATGTGAGAGGGAAGATGAGGTCTAGTTAGTTCACCCCAATCAAAAAGTATGGCCTCATTGCTTGGAGGGGGTTTCCTAGGAGAAGGAGGAATGCCCCCCACCATGGTAGATTCTGTATCAATGAGAAAAACATGGGAAGTATCGAGTTTACTCTCTAGAGGGAGAGTAGGATCGACCGATGATGGGATCAGATCGACCACACTGACACTCTTCAAAGGAAGAGTGGGATTAACCGTTGAAGTAGCAAGAGAAACCACTTTGGAACTCTTTGGATGAAGGGTGGGATTGACCAATGATGGGACTAGATAAGTCACTTTGGCACTCATCAAAGGAGGAGTGGGATCGACTGATGACAGAACCCCACTTGGGTTTCATTCTCCAAGGGGAGAATGGTGTCGATAGGTGGAAATGGATCAACCCCTTTGGTTCACTCTCTAGCGGGAGAGTGGGATCAATCAAGGATGAAAATGGATCGACTACTTGGGTTACACTCTTTTGATGAAGAGTAGGGATGATCGATGACAGAAGTGGATCAACTACTTGGGTTTGGGGTTCAATCAAGGAGGAAAATAGATTGAACAACTGATCAAATGGACTGACTAGGGATGTAACTGGATTGACTATTCCATCGACTAACGATGGGTTGGGGGAAACCTTACAATAACCTTTCGGAAGTTGAAGTTTTTCCAAAAGAGAATAAGCCTCGTCCATGCGAGGAAAAAGGTGAGAATAATGATCACCTTTGCATAACATACAAGGGAATTTGATAGTTGTCTTCATCTTACCTACCTGAACATCACTAGTTGATGGGGTGTCACTAGCATGTCTAGCAGAGGCCGATGACATGGAGGACCACATTTCTAAGACCCTGGGAACACCAGGGAAATCCCTTAGAAAGTGGTCACCCTTACAAATATTGCAAGGTAATTTGGGTTTCATATTCTTCATTTTAATCTTGCTGACCTCATCAACACTCCCAGTACTATTAACAGTAGCTGGCTACTTGGATCCAACATCTGATGTTGTTGGAGTCTTGGTCCTTTTCGGGCTCTTCTTATTCTTCTATTTTTGTTTCTTCTTCTTCTGATCAACCTGGCTACTTGCTTTAGATATTTCACTAGGCAAAGAAGGAGAAAGGGAAGGAGACTTAATGGGTGAAGAAGGAGAAAATTCAACATGAGGTTGATGTGTGGGTGGTGTACTGACATATAAAGTATTATGTGAAGTCGAAACATTGGGAGGATTCGAGATAACAAGAGTGGGGAATAGCCAAACCAGTAATCTGATGGTGGGTCCTGGAAGACTCAGTGTGGCAATGTATGGAGGACCAACGTTTCCAAAAGAAGGAAAGGTATAAGGTTCCCCAGGACTAGGGGTCCCTCCATTGGTACTCTTAGGATTTGATGCCATTAACACTAATTCGATATAAGGTCCACTAAGTAATACAAACAACACACCCTATGAATCCGAGAAGAAAACAATCAAACAAACCTTCCTACAATGAAGCCACTAGTTGGTGATGAAATCCAACATCGCGAGATCAAAATAGGAAGGGGCAGGGATAGAACGGGTGGATCAGTTATGTTGTTGACCTGCTTAATGGACTTACACCTTGGTGCAATCTTCCATGCAGTAATTGTGGATTTACCCTCCAAGGAGTCTGAGTGAGTTTGAATAATGTATGTTCCAGGTACAACGAGACTTCCCTTCACCATCACCTTATGTGAGACCCTAAATATTATGGCTACTAAGGTCACCAACTCGCATTTAGCCCCTGGGAGGGTACAATCGACAGTCCAGTTGGAATGTATGGACAAGATAACAAGTCCAAAATCAACTCGAGAGGCTCCCACACATAATCGCGGGAGCTCTCAAGTGACCCCCAATATATGATCCAACCACTACAAACAGTGGAACCATGGAGGGATAATCTCCGTAACTCACCTAAATGTGACCTCATGCATAACCCTTTTGTGAGAGGGGGATCCCATAAATCCTATATGACAATTGGATTTGCTCTCCCTATCGCAAGATGCTAAGTTTGTTTGATAGCCTTGTAAAGTTATCCTTTCAACCTATTCCAAATCCCTACACTTTAAACTAATGTAGGTTTGCTAACAAAGATGTAAAAAGTCTGATAAATTTTATTTAAGCATTGATTTTAGTGGTTGTTGTTTACTCAGAGGTGTATGAGAGTGAAAAATGATGATATTATGACTCAGTTCCCAAAACATGGATAAGAAATTATAAGTAATCTTTTTTTTCAATGAATGTGTAAGATACCAGATATATAAAATATGCAGAACAGAAATAAAATGCTAGAAATGGCAGAATAACAGTAAAATATCCAGCATAATTTTCACAATACACATAAATGATATACGAAATAGAAATAGAAAAACACTTTGATTCAGAAATAAATGTTCACAGGCCTCTTCGAGGGGGCAACCTCCAGTCGAGAAGTGCTCTGTTACAATAATATCCAAGCTAGGGTTCACATACCCTCACCCCTTATTTATACTAAATATGTCTATTAAGAGAAGCATCTAGAGGAAGATCCTTCTAGAAGCGGAAACTTCTATTAGGTCTTCTTACATCCGCCTTATTCTATTTTATTGAAAGGCATTATTAATATTGACCTTTAGTACATCTGAATACATTGATCTACCTATGTGCGGGTTAGGACCTTAACATGTACGCCCCCTTAAAAACAACCTTGTCCTCAAGGCTTGAGATGTGGAAACTACTGCAAAATGGTAGCTGGTTCCCAAGTGGCATCTACTAGAGTCAGATCTTTCCATTGTACTAGCACTTTCTTGATGGTTCTCTGACGCAGGCGACACTCACGCTGGTCCAAAAATGCTTCTGGCTGTAGCCAAATGGATCCTTCTTCAGTTAAGCTATGGAATGTTGGTTTGAATTTGGCACCTGGTTCCAATCACCTTCTTCAAGCATGAAACATGAAAAACAGGATGTAGCTTCGACTGGCTGGGCAGAGCTAACTAATATGCAACTTGTCCCACACGCTTGAGAACTGTGTAAGGGCCATAGAATTTGGGTGCTAGATTCTGACACTGCTCGGCCTTGAGGGAAGTTTGTTTATATGGTTGCAGTCTCAGAAACACCTAGTCCCCTTCTGCAAATTGACATTCTGAGTGACCTTGATCTTCTTGTTGCTTCATTCTATTCTGTGCCCTGACCAAGTTGTCTTTAAGTGTACGAAGGATATCCTCTCGTACTGTAAGTGTTTGGTCAACTGCTTGGACCTTCGAGGTACCCGGTAAGTAGGAGATAACTAAAGGTGGCTTATGTCCATATACTTCTTCAAAAGGAGTCATGCAAGTGGCTATGTGGTATGTAGTGTTGTACCACCATTCAGCGAGGGGTAACCATTGAGCCCACTGGTGTTGTTTTTCAGAGGCAAAACACCTCAGATATGTTTCCAAACACTTGTTGACAAATTTCGTTTGACCATCCATTTGGGGATGATAAGCTGAGTTGAGATACAATTGTGTGTCTTGTAGCTTAAACAATTCTTGCCAAAAATTACTTGTGAAAGTTGGGTCTCGATCGGAAACAATAGAGTGCGGCATGCCATGCAGCTTGAAGACCTGGTCCATGAAAATTTGAGCCACCATGGATGCAGTAAATGGGTGGGGAAGAGCACAAAGATGAGCATACTTGGAAAGGTGATCCACCACCACCATTATGATTGATTTATTCCCCGATTTGAGTAAGCCTGTGATAAATTCCATAGAGATATCCTTCCAAATGGCAAGGGGAATTAGAAGTTGTTGGAGGGTGCTTGGTGATTTGACTGTTTCTCCCTTGTTGCGTTGACACACCTCACATTCAGCAACAAACTTACGGATGTCTTGTTTCATACCATCCCAGAAAAAAGAACGTTTGACTCGGTCATATGTTTTGGTGAACCCTGAGTGCCCCGCTGTGGGTGTAGCATGAAGCTCAAAAAGCACCGTGGATTTGAGCTTGGATTGTTTACTTAAATACAAGCAACCTTTGTATCGAAGCTCATCCTGGAGCCAGGAGTACCCTAGGGGAGTCGGAACCTTGTTCTGTAGTAGCTAGATCAGATGTGAACTTTTGGGATCTTGAAGCCATTCCTGGTGCATAGCTTGGAGCCAATAAGGTACAATGAAGGAAAGAGAAAAAAGGGATCCTTCGTCTTCATATTTCCAGGACAGTGCATCCACCATGACATTGTCTTTTCCCTTCTTGTAAATGATCTCATAATCATATCCAAAGAGCTTAGTCACCCATTTTTTTTGTTCCTGGGAAGAAATGCGTTGTTCCAGAAAGTACTTGAGGCTTTGATGGTCTGTCTTAATTTGGAAGTGTTTCCCCAAGAGATATGGACGCCACAACTCAACGGCATGTAGAATCGCCAACATTTCTTTTTCATAAATGGATTTGCCCAGATTCTTTTCAGATAGTTGCTTGCTAATGAAGGCCAAAGGTCGACCCTCTTGCATAAGGACATCGCCAATTCCTTTCCCTGAGGTGTCACATTCCAACACAAAGGTCTTTGTGATATCGGGAAGGACTAGAACCAAAGTGGTGCACATGGTTGTGTTCAAGTTTTGAAAATCTTGTGTAGCTATTGGGGTCCAAGTGAAAGAGTTATTTTTTAGGAGAGCCGTGAGAGGTGCTGCAATCTTTCCATAGTTCTTAATGAACTTGCGATAATACCCCGTGAGTCCCAAAAATCCATGCAAGATTTTGAGATTCTTTGGGTGCGGCCAGTCTTGCATAGCTTCAATATTTTTTGGGTCCACCCTGACGCCATCCTTGCCCACCAGATGACCCAAGTATTCTACTTCGGAGGCACCAAAATCACATTTGGACTGTTTCAGGAAAAGATGGTGTTGAGAGAGTAGGCTGAGAACTTGATCCACATGAGTAATATGGTTTGTCTAGGTCTTGCTATATATGAGGATATCATCAAAGAAAACTAAGACAAAATGTCAGAGAAAAGGGTGGAAGACATGGTTCATGAGGCTTTGGAAGGTGGAGGGGGCATTACACAAACCAAAGGGCATGACCAAAAACTCGTAGTGGCCCTCATGAGTGTGAAAGGCCATCTTGGGAATGTCAGACTCTTTCATACAGATCTGGTGATAGCCCAAGCGAAGATAAATTTTGGTGAAGAATTGGGCGCCACTCAATTCATCCAGGAGGTCATCAATGACAGGAATGGGAAATTTGTCTTTGATGGTTAGTTTGTTGAGAGCACGGAAGTCAGGCCACATTCTCCAAGAACCTTCTTTCTTCAGTACCATGAAAACCAGAGAGGAGTAAGGGATCGTACTAGGATGGATGACTCCGGCAGTAAGGAGTTCCTGGACTGTTTTTTCAATTTCATTTTTTTGTGCAAAGGGGTGGCGATATGGACGTATATTGGGGGGAAGGCTTCCTGGGACAAGGGGAATGGAATGATCATGGACACCGCAGGAAGGAGGGAGTCCTTGGGGAGTGGAAAAGACTGTTTGATGTTTAGAAAGGAGGACTTGGAGGTCTTGGGGCACTGGTGGGGTCTCTTTGGCTTGTATGGCGTGGAGTTAGGCAATGACACCAGAATGACCTTTTTTGAGCAATTTTTCCATGCGATGAGAACTGATGACTTCAGGTGAACCCGCAGTGATTCATTGAAATTTATATTTGTGGCCTCTTTGGTCGAATTGCATGGTTAATTTCTGAAAATCCATGAGAATGGGACCCAAGGTTCTTAGCCATTTGGCACCCAACACAATGTCGCAATGACTCATGTCAATAGCAAACATATGGGATTTGAGGTGGTAGTCACCTATTTGGAGACACACATTTTCACAGCACCCGCCACATTTCATAGAACCACCATTGGCAATCATGATTTGGAAATTGTTGACAACATGGATGTAGCAATGGG
>ML798418.1:532928-544496 GCA_009831015.1 Picea engelmannii
CTCCATCTTCCATCCTAAGATGATACAGCTTCTTTCGAAGAAACAACTTGTTTACCAGGGACTTTGATTGATACAAATTCCCTAACTTATCCCATAGTTCCTTGGCTGTAGATTCTCCCGAGACATTCAACAACACCAAATCTACCAGGCAGAGTCAAATGGTACTCCTTGCTCTTCTGTCCAACTTGTCCCAATCTTCCTTCGACATACCAGTAACTGGTGTACTAGTAGTTTGTGTACTGGTAGTTTGTGTACCAGTAGTCTATGTGCTTGTAGATGGTGTACCAATAGGCTGTGTACCAAGATCCACAATGATCCATTGTTCTTTGTCTACAAGAAGGTCCTCCATCTTGAGCTTCCATAGCTCAAAGTTTTTACCATTGAACTTCTCTATCTCGATTCTAGATGAGCTCGCCATTCCTCTTACTTTACTCGAATCGCCACTGCAAAAGCCCCCACTAAACCCAGGTTTATCACAGACCCAAGATAAACTTGATCTGTCAAGACCGAGCCAAACCCTCAGCAACAAAGGCGTCCCTCTGAAGCCAAAAACGTGCTCTGATACCACATGTAAGTTTTAAACCTGCGAAGTAAAGCAATGCATATAGATTCTTAAGCAATACAAAAATTAATCAATGGCTCATACACAGAGTACACAGAGATTTTTACTGGAAACCCTCAACTGGGAAAACCTTTCTTATTTTCATTATATCGAATTTCACCATTCGCCATACAATATATACAATGTTTTTAGGTATTCCGTAGATACCAAAACCCTAATCCCTTAATCCGGGATTAATTTACAAGTCAGCTAAAAATAGCAAAATCAAGTACCTTTAAAATAGCGTCAGATTTATGTACCTTTAAAATTAATCAAGTGTTTCTCTGCATCTTCTTAAGCATCCCCAAATAATGTAGAAAGAATTTCAATAGGAATATTGGGCACTTGAAAGTCTATTTCTAGTAGATATAAAGGGGTATTATGAAATCATCTGCCTTTTTGAGTTTTATCCCTTTTTATGAGTCTTCTAAAGCCATTGATGAGATTGAAGAAGAATATAAAGAAACATTATGACATGAATGAAACCCATCATTTTGAATTTTTGCAATGGAGTTGTTAGGGAGCTCATTCTGCCGAATCTTTGGTGCTTCTCGTTTCTTTTTGAAATTACAAAATAGGTGAGCCATGCTTAAAATAAGCAACATTTTTCTTGAATATTCTTCTCAAAACTTAGAGCCATGGATATTTATGGTTCCTCAAATATATTGAATATATATTGTTCCCGAGTGTGGTCACCAAAAATGTTGACGCTTGAATCCGTCAGGACCAAAACGACAACCTCATGAGACATTAGTCCCCCTTTGTTTTTAGAGAGGTGGTTCTCCTCTTTGGATAATATATATATATATATATATATGAATATATTGGATTAGGGAGAATTATAGACAACAAACCCCAAATCTGTATTGCTTGGATTTATATGAAAATGGTTCGTCAATAACCTAATATGATCTTTATGTGAAACAAAAGTATTTTTACAATAAGAAAGGATTGAAGGAGGGATTCAACATCAGAATTAAATTGTGATCAACGCCACACACAATCTTATTAATAGTATATAAACACATTCATATATTCTTCAAAATAAATAGGAGAGAATGATTTTATCATCTTGTTGATTAATTGAGTTGGTTTTCATTGATGTCAACCCTTGAAGAAAGTCCGGTAGAAAATTCCGGTAGCACAATGGTTTGGATAATGGACCCAAGTTTGTTTGATGGATAATGGTATGAGTTTTGATATATTTGAAGGTAAGCCTAATATATATGAATAGTACATGTCATACCATTTTTGGTGGTATGTGGAACATCACATAACTCCTCACGGTTAGAGATTTATGGCCATGTGAAGTTGCAGAACCCTCATGAGTCATCTAGAAGCCCCAAAAGCTCAAAGTAGTCAAAGTGGTTGCAAAAAAAGAAATTGTTTAAATAATAAAGTGAAGTGATGAGTGTAATATAAGTCAAAGTTGATACAAAATAAATTATTTAAATAATAAAGTTAATGGAGAAATTACTAAGTGGACAAGTGCTTAGAAGTGGGTTACCCTAAAATAAAGAAAGTGGGTTAAGATGGTTAGAAGGTAATTTAAATAATAAAGTGAAGTGATGAGTGTACTATAATTCAAATTCAATACAAAAGAAATTATTTAAATAATAAAGTTAGTGGAGAAATTACCAAGTTGAAAAGTGGTTAGAAGTGGGTTATCCCTAAAATAAAGAAATTGGGTTAAGATGGTTAAAAGGTAACCCCTTGAAGAAGCTACATGAAAGTATAAATAAGAGGCAATGATCTCTCATTTTAATAACACTTGGGAATATTGAATATCTACAGGCGACTGAGGTAACCAAAGGATATATAAGCTGAATTTCAGAGGGAAGGTGAAGTAAAGAAGGCCGAAATTCAAGGGAGGATAAATTCTTTGGATGATGCTTTCAAAGGTATGTTATTTACAGGTCATCTCACCATTTTCGCAATAATTTTTTTTCTAGAATGATTCAGACCGTGAAATTGGGAGGTCCTTGAGGAAACATATCCAAGTAGTTGTGATACAAATTTCATATTGTGGGTCGTTTCATTTTTGGAGTTACACGCCGTGGAAAGTAGGGTTTGTGGCTAGTCCTGAAACTAGTCAAAAACAGGTGTTCGGGTAAAAACTTCATAACTTCTTCATAACAGATCCAAATTCAGTAAAAACAATTTCATTGGTTAGAGTAGAGTCCATAGTATTTTGTGTACAATTTTTAGATCCATACAACAAAGTTTCCGTGCGGAGCATGCTCTACAAGTCCGCTCTCTAGAATAAGCCAAAATTCAACAAGGTATGTCATTTTTGCTACAACTCATTTTTTGAGAGGTTCCAAGTAGTGAAATCTCGAGGAATCACATAAAATACATTAAAGAACATTGTGTACCATTTTCAGATCTTTATTCATTACTGGTACATAGTTATGATTATTGCAAGTTAGGGTTTTTGATTAATCCAAAATTAGTCGTGTGAGACTAAAATAAAGTTTGATGAAAATGCTAGTCTCTTGTTGTTAAAGTTAAGGAAGGTTTGTAGGTATGTGATCATATACACGAGGTCTATTATAGAGTTACAAATCAGATTTGGATGATGAAATTGATGAGGGATTTTGGTTGAGGTACATGTTGGGTACATGGTTGAGACAAGTATTTGATGAGTTGGCACATACATGAGGTGTGGAGTTGATGATGTTGGTAAATATTGATGAGTCATATTTTATGTGTATTTGATGCATGATTGGTACATATTTGGATGGTTGATGCACTTGTTGATGGTACATGTTAAGGTACAGGTTGGTGCATGGTTGATGCACATGTTTATGGTATAGGTTGATTACAGGTTGTTTGGTATAGGTTGATGCATAGTTGATGCACTTGTTTATTGTACATGTTGATTATAGGTTGATTGGTACAGGTTGTTACAATGGTATATCTCACAGTGATAGTGTGACAATGGTTCCATCATTTTACTTCTACGTCAGGGCGGTTGGAAGGGGAAAGGATAGCTAGATGTATCCACTTTTTGGTTGTAGCCAGATAACATAGGGAGTTTTAGCCTCCTTCTAGTTGTAGCCATAGAATTGGGGAGTTGGGATTCCCTTGGGTTGTATCCTGAGAAACTAGGGGGTTGGAGCCTCCTTCCAGTTGCAGCTGGAAAATAAAAGAAGTTGGTGCTTCCAATGAATGTAATTCTTCAAGACATATAAGAAAAAGAATTTTGTGGTTTTCTCCCGCTTTGGGTTTCCACGTAAAAACATTGGTGTACTATGTATGTGCATGATTTCTCATTTGTTCATTGTTTATTTACTCTGCAATTAGGATGATAGTGCTGCATTGATATAACACTTACATTTTATGGTGAAAATGATTAAATTGATATATTATTGATTCATGCCCCCCTCTCAGTAATCCAACACATCTCAAATAATTTTAATAGATTACTAAAATTAGTAATAAAAGATAAATTGATAGGTCAACCTCAAATATCTCATAATTAAAACTCACAGTTACAAGATACATTCAAGATCAACCCCAAAGCAATTCTTTGTGGAATTTATTCATGATAAATTTCCTCAATTAACAAAAATTTGACAGCCATGCATGTGTATGCAAATACTCCATGATCATACAATAAATGTTTGTAGAAGAATACAAGAAAAGCACTCAACAACTCAGCCTTGTTCCAAATTATGAGATTCAAGCATAAAGATATGAGAAGTGGTGTAGAAGAATAGAAAGAATGGAGAAGATGGAGATTTATTTATTTTGATCAGAATCTTGATTGTGTATCCATGGTTGTACCTTATTCTTCCTCTAATCTTATTCCCTGCCCCTCTCACAATATTGATTATTGGACCCTTTGATGAAGCCTTTCTTCTCTTTTTAAGAAGAGATTTCTAACTACTTGAGTAGTTAGGGTTTTCTTCCTCTCTTGAAATTCCCGTACAATTTTCTTCTTGAAAATTTCCATTTAATTAGTGCCTCATTAATTAAATTATATCATCAATATATACACATATAAAATGGGTCCCTTTCTCTTTTTAATAAAAGTTTTTAAATAAACTTTTATTTTCACAATTTAATTAATTTCTAATTTAAAATAGGAGGATTGTGTTTTAATTTTATGGGACTGATAATCACATCTTTAGTCATGTAAATAACATATTATTTTATATTCATTGTCTTATATTTACAATTATACAATTTTTTCACAAATTTGTCACCCGGATCTCAAGATATGAGGTCGTGAAGTTGAGTTGTTACGTAGACCCATTAAAAATTAATCTGAATGATATTTTAATTTCTGAGACAAATGTATCAACTTTTATCACTTGAAATATCTACCACCATATTCTACGTTGAAATACCTTTCCAACGGTATACATTTTGCGTGATTATGACACCTGGAGCTCAAGTTATGGCCTCTGCAAGATCAACACTCATCCATCATCAATCAAAATTGATGGGAAAATGTAGGCCCTTGGATGAATTTCATTATTCCCTTCATAAAATTTGAATTTTTTAGTTTAAAATTCTATCCCACATGCATCGGAATATTATATTCTTCATTATATATAATACTAATTTTTTTATACACTTAGCAAGAAACATGATAAGAGAATAAATTATGGAGCTTGGAGGATTCGACCCTTGGAAAATTGTCAAAAAAATAAATAAAATTGGAATCCCGTCGTCGTCCACCTCATGCCCAATCACTATGATGAGTCATCCAATGATGTCACACCATGTGTCTCAAATTTTATGTTTCCATTTGTCTCCAATTTTGATTTTCCATGTGTCATGACCTCATTCATTGCCATGTGTCATATTCTCATTCGCTAGTTTTCATGCCTTGGAATATCTTTGAGAATTTGGCTAAGTATGGGAGATGGGACGGGAGGGGATGAGGGAAAATTGTGGGTAGCATAAGTCAAGGGGATAGTTTGTAGGATTCAGGGAGGGACAAGAGAGAGTTTGAATATAAATATTTCCATGAACCCACAAACCCGGGAGCCCGCAAAACTATAGTTATGGATGATAAAAAATATACGAAGTGTAGAAAGACGGTCGGTCGGACTTGCATGGAAAAGGAATAAAATACTTTGGAGCTCAGCACCTGCGAAAAGTGAGGGTTATGAAACATGGAGGATGACAAATTGAACCCGCAAACTTACGCAATTGAAAAATGGATAAGTGTAGTAGCGGACTTATGACATGACAAAGTGGATGGAGATGAAGGTCAGCTAACCCGTGAACGCATGAATTCATAAAAAATTATAACTGTTAAATTTTTGAATGGGAAGGGAGGTAAGGGGAGAAATTTAGGTGTCAAAGGTAGAGAGTGTAATATGTAGATAGTGGGTTGGAAAGTGAGGGAGTGTGAGAAGATGAGGGAATGTATGAGTTTTCCAACCTGTGAATCCGATGAGGAGATGAAGGAAGAGTCCCAAAAACATCTAAGTGTAGATACTAGTGGAGCATATGGATAAGAGTGGTGTAAATAGGAAAAAGGTTAAGTGTGGAAATGGAAGGTGAGGGAAATCAATGATGAGAATACTTAGATGAAATTCGAAAAAAGATAGAAGAACATAACACTTAGAAATATTATTCAAAATTGGATCTCTAGACTAGATCTTGAATAACTTAAGAATACGAAAATGAATTTATGATCCGAAAAATGCATGGTGAAGATGAGACTGAGGGTTGTTGAATGAACTTATAAAATTTCAAAAATGTCTTTTTTTGATATCAAGGATTTTATGAATCCAAGGAATGGTAAAATTTATATGACCAAATTTTGGTCAACACCCAACCAACGAGTTGGAAAAATAAGAATATGAGAAGGCAAAACTGCAAAGATAGTACACCACTACGCTCTAGGAAAAATGTGTAGTAGAACAACGAGTGGAACTTGCAGAAAATGAAAAGAGTAAAGAAGAGGGATAGGAAGCGAAATCCAAGATAGAAAAAAGTGAAGTGGAAGGAAAGGTTGCCAGAACCTTGAAGGAGAAGGAGGAAGTCGAACAGATGACGCTGAAAGTGCACACAACACTCCAAAAACAATTTAAGGAGGTCCCAAAAGTACCGATGGTGGTAGAGGACATGGTAGAAGAATATGTAGGAAATATTAGTGAGGATATCAAAGGCCTTCACACAAATATCATGGATTTAGAAGTGCGTGCAACATCAGGGACACCTTTGGAAGAAAGAACACAAAGGGAGTGGACTGTGCAGACAACAGTAGAAAATATTAAAAGTTGGGAATAAGAATGCATCAATATGTGCAACGTAGGAACACGCATATAGAAAATGCTTACCACCACTCCAACACTACAATCATTGGAAGATAGGATAAGGAGTTAACAGAAGGAATTGCAATAGGACACTGAACACACGAACATGTTGGCCCCAATAGTAAGAATGTCAATGATATTGGCTAATAGAAAACTCTATATTGAAGTGGAACAAATGAAGGAAGAATAGAGGAAGACCATAAATAAGTAGAAACCACTACAATATGAAGCCATCGGGGTTCTAGAAGAATTATCCACTACACAAAGCACCACAAAATTAGTAGTGCAAGAAACTGAATAAAACATTTCTATTGTAACCACGCACACAATGGAGGAGATTGTGTGCAAGGAAGTCGATATTGCAACAAAAGTTCAAACAACAAAAGACAGTCTCCAGAAATTCACTGAGGCATGGACGAACACAACATAACAGGCCTAAGTGCCTTGGGACGAGCCACAAGTGAGTGTTGGGGGATTGCTGGGTAGGAATTTTTGGAAAAAGAATAGTGAGGAGAGATGAGGTACAGGGAAAAGGTGCAGTATCAAGAAGATCAAGAAGATCAAGAAAGAAGATATAAGAAAGAGGAGAAGACGGGGGATAGGAAAGAATAACCAGTGCAAACACTCGAAAAACTAGTCAGGCATGAGATGTATCCAAGTCATAATGATTTGTCACCAGTCAAGAATGAGTGGTAGAAAACTCATTATGAGATGAAAAAAAAAACTGAAGAAAAGGAATAAAAGATGAAACATACCCCCGAAGACGAAGAGAAGAGAAGGATGATTCAATAATACCTAAGAGGATTCTGAGTTTTAGTTGTTGCTATAGGATATTGTGTGTGTAAAGAAGCAATGTAAGAAGAGTATTTTTTGTATTGAAAATTCGTTGTAGCATAGAGTGTAAGCAAAATGCCATGAATATAATAAAGAAGAAAATAGTTTGTGGATGTATCACATGAGGGGGTGAACCACGATAACTCTGTGTCTAATTGTGTTGCTGAATGATTATTCATATATGTATGGTGATAATACTTTCATTTTCTATGATTGAATGTTTATCTTTACTGTTATTGTTTATATATTAATGTGCAATAGTCTTAATTGTATGCTTTAATACCAATTAGTGTGAAAATGGGATGATATGTGAATATAGGATCTAGTGCATATAAGGATCATGTATGTATGACAGAGCTTGTCTCCGTTATTTCCCTCACCCCTGCAGAATCTTGGTTTCTAGAGTCCCCATAAGGATACCTCAGGTGAGACTTCACCTTCTTGCAGGTGATGCCAAAGGGCCAATATCTATAGGGTTTTGTTGGACTAATTACCTTGAACCCAGGGTTTTGAGCCTATCTACGTGTGCATTCCAACAACATGGAAATAAATCAAAATGACAAAAAGATGATTACTAAAGTCCCTTCAGGAAGGACTAAAACTAAGATGCTAAGAATTCTCATTCTCAATTTTCACTAATAATTTTGTAAATCCTAGATTGAGTTAATCCCTAGTACCATTATAAAAAAAAATTATTCTACAACAAATTCACCCATTATATGCCAAAATGATGTTCCAATTATTTAAAAGTTAAAGGACCATTTGTACACCACTTGTCTTAATCTGAGGCTGAGAGGAATTACTTTTCGTTACATTAAAATTATAAATTTCTCTGAAGGGAATTACTTTTAATAACATTAAAATTATAAATTTATATTATCTTAATCCTCATGAAGGTGAAGGTAATTACTTTTTATTAAATTAAAATTATAAATCTCTCTCTAAAAATGTATCTAAATCCTAATTTCTTTTTCATTTTTCCTCTCGCTTCTTCCCTTTTCATTTGGAGTTTCATAGTCTCTAGATTAGGGACTTTTATCTTTTTTCCCATGGAAGAAAATGTTTCAAGTATGGAGGCCATCCTTGGTTACTTCTCATTCCTTTCTTCACTTCCATCTCCATTATTTTCATTGTTTGAATAGTTTATTATCTTATTTTTTTTTTATTGGTTGGTTTCTATATATTTTCATAATAGATTATATATTTAAATATTTTAGTGTAACATTTCATGCATTCTCAATATATGAGAGTGTTTCACTTTTGTTTTTTCGGTAAGGTGTACACCATAAAGAAATTGGAACACCTTGATATGAGAGTTTTTCATTTCTTGGGGGAGGGAATACAAAATAATGAAATTGGTGTTGATGCTTTTGTACCATTAATAGGCATTCCCACAAGAGGCCAAGGTGTCAGGCATGTGGGAATCTTTGTTGGCACTAGATTAAACTTTCATTTCAGTGAAAATGGCCTTGGAATGAGTCTAGTTTCTCATGGGAAAGTGGATGGGATTTGTGGTCTTGTGTTCAGGTTTCACACCCACAAGGAGGAATAAAATTTTCCAATTATTTATTGAGTTTAGAAGGGGTTCCTAAACTCACTCATAAGACTCCTATATAAGGAGGGAAAATATTGTGACAAATCTCATTGTGTCATTATGGAGTTATCATAAGTGAGAGTGGACCTATGTTAGGATCTTGGAAATTTTAGCAAGGGAAATTATGCAATTGTGACAATCTAGCCTAGGGTTTCTTGAAAAAATTATGTTTCTATTTTCATCTAAGGAATGTTTATTTTCCAACCTAGGGATGTCACACGTGTGAGAAGGAAAGGAGAAATAGGTTGCACGTGTGGGAGAAGAAGTACAGATGCATGTATGAATCAGTCGTACATCTCGCACGTGTGAGAAGTACAGAACGAGCATGCCATACTTTACAGACATGTATACACATGTGAGAAGAAAGGTACATTTCCACACGTGAGAGAGAGATAGGATAGTCCGCACGTGTGGAATTTTTATAAGAAGGTACAACAGGTCCGTACAACTAATTTCAGCAGTTGTTCTCCTAACGTCAACATGTTAGACATGTGGTAGTTGTAGCATATTTGCGGGTAGAGGATATTTCCAAGATTTTGCTGAGGTTTGGTTTGTTGTTTTTTTTTGTTTTCAAAGGACAAGGTTGTCCTCAATTTTGGTTTAATTATAATAGTTGGGAGGGTTGTTTTTTCCCCTCTGAACTTCTAAATTTGATAAAGTTACAGAACATAAATTTTGTTTCTCATGTGTATTAATGATTCATCTCTGATCTTGATTGTTTACACTACTATATTTTTCGGTAAATAATTACAGTGTAAAATTGTTCAGTGATAACAACTGGGGTTTATTGTTGAATGAATAGGAAGTATTTTTCAAGCCTAAATTAGTTATATAAGGTTGCATATGAAAATTTACATGGTATCAGAGATTGGAATTTGAAGAGAAGGGGATCATATCTGAGACACACTTGTTGTTGAAAGTACAATAGGTCGTTGTTGTAGATTTCTCATTTTGTTCTGGGAAGGTCAAAATGGTGAATACATTGAATATTAAAGAAAGTTTGAGGGGAAACCAACTTTTGGGCTTGGAATTCTAGGGTTCTTCTTCTGCTAGAGGAGAATGACCTCAAGAAGTATGTTGAGAGTGTGGTTGCAAGTCCTACTAAAGCATAGGAATTGGTAACTCGAAAGAAGAAGGAAGTGAAGGCCAAGTGGGTGTTTCTAGAATCCGTAAAGGATCACTTGATAACTCACAATGATGAGAAGATGATTTCCAAGGAAATGCATGATGCTTTGGTAGGTCTACACCACAATGGGAATATCGACAGGAAGTCACATTTGAAGCACCAACTTCAATTTTCCAAGATGTCTAGTGAGGCCACAGTTTTGAACTATCTTATGAATGTTAAACAAATCTAAGAACAACTTGTGGCCATCAGTGTGAAGGCTGAGGATGATGATTTAGTGAATGTGGCATTGATAGGTTTTCTCAGGTCTTGGGAACCATTTGTACAGGGGATATGTGCACGAGAGATGGTGCCAGGATTTGGTAGAAGATGGATCAATTTTATCTAGGAGGAGAATTGGTTAGTATCAAGGGATGTCTTGGATGGGTTGGTAAAGAGTAGCTATGATGAGAACCAGGCCCTTGCATCCCACACTAGGAAGTGAAGAATAGGTTCTCCAAGTAGAAGAACTTCTCTTAAGAGAGAATCATTTCTAGAACTAAGACAAAAGAAGGATATTAGTAATATCATATGTTTTGAGTGTCATGATTATGGTCACTATGCTTCACAGAGTCTACACTAGAAGGAAAAAGGAATAAGGAAGCAAGCATCAACAATGAAGGTTGATGAGGTTGCATACAAGTTTCATAGGGAGATCTTTTTGGTCTTCTCCCTTTCAGATATAGTTTCTAGCAAGGGGACTTGGTTGGTGCATACTAGAGCCTCTTTCCATATGAAAGGTGCATGAGACTTGTTTGATGGCTTCATAGATGTTGTCTTAGACTTGTGTGTTGATCTTGGTATGGGAACTGTTATCGCACGGTTTGTAGGAAAGGTCCAAGAGTCTGAGTCAGGGCTTGAAACCGGCGTAACAGGAGCTTCCCCACCCACTGTCACCTCGATGGGGAGCTCTTTCTATTTAGGAGGGCAAGTCCAAGGGAGACGTCCCTAAGGCAATCTGAGTCAATGGAAGGCTAAAGGATAAAGGCCAAGTCAAGGAAAACCCCTTCCACAGATTGCTGCCCAAGTAAGATAGTCAAGTAAGAATATCCACTGATGAATGCACCTGTTTGCGAGACAAAACAAAATACAA
>ML798418.1:554031-580577 GCA_009831015.1 Picea engelmannii
GTACCCTGGTGGTCATCCTAATGGCCAGACTAGGGGAATGGGATGGATGAGCGGGGTTTTAAGATGAAAAGTGAGAATATGAGGGGAGCGGACGATGGTTCTTCAAACCCCCTTTGGTGGCTGCCCAAAACCCATGAATAACAACTCACTAAGCTACCCAGTCAATTACCCCAACAGTGGTCAAGTAGATTAGTGTAAAATCCAAGCATTTATCTGAAATGAAAGAGATCTAATGCATACATAAGAGGGTTATAATGATCAAATATGACACATACCATGATACCTCGGACCAATTACCTCATGGAGCAAGAGCCCTTTCTGATGCAAGACCAGGCCGGTAGATGATGGAGGCTGGTATGGACGACAGGAAAAAGCTGGCTGAGAAGAAGAAGATGGGTCCTCCAGGACCATGCTTAGGTCGCTCCTGCTCTCGGTAGTCCATGTCTAGGACCATGTGGGCCTCGAGACATGATCTCCTAGTTATCCCTAGATATCGGGGATAACAGGAACCAAGCATGTAGTAGGAGGATTTGGTATATTATCATTCCAGTTGGATTTAGGAGAGGTGATAAGGGTGTCAAATTTTTTATGGGTCTCAGAACACTAGAGGAGTGCACTTGCAGTCTCAAATATTGAGAAGAAGGGATAACATATATTTTTTCAAGACTGACAAGCATTGTTTGTGCCCAAACGATCTTTCTTATTATTAATGGTAGTTCTTGGAGCTAGAGAGGGAAACCTATATAGGCTGAGGGGCCTACCTATACTTGTTGTGGTCGATAGTAGCAACGAGATAGATGAGTAGGAGCAGGTAGCTCCATTAGTGGTGAGGTAGGTAGCTATACTGATAACGCATGTTTAGAGGCAACAAATAGATCCACTAGTGGTACATTCTTAGAAGGAGCCAGAGTTCAGAGGGATTCATCCCTAAGGATATACTAGGGAGGAGTAGCATCCCAGGACTCTTCATAGGAAGTTGGACTTTATTATAAGTCCTCAAGCTCAGAGGGATTCTACCTTTATGTACAAGTGGAAGAGAGGAATCTTCCAAGAAGGTTTCATGAGTTGAGGAGGCCAGATAGGAGGCTCTGAAGAAGGAAGCTTATAATAGTAGTGTATCCTCCATGAAGGGAACATTTGTTACAACAAGATTTTCCTGAGTGACTGAGGGAGTAGTCAGTCAAGAGGATTGGAAAACAAGATTTGCTTAAGTGACCGAGGATGTAGCCAGTCAGGAGGATTGGAGAGCAATATTTACATCAGTGATTGAGGGAGCAGTTAGTCACAAGGATTGGATTGCATCTATGTTAGAAAACCCCATATGGGACACAAATATACTTCCTCGTGATGGAGGATGGAATGCATTCCTCTCTAAGAGGGAGTGTTGATGATTTTGTAGCATTGGGAGGTCTTGGTCCTTTACCAAGTTTTGAGGATCGTTGATCATGTTTGAACTATTTTTGGGACTTCGACAGGATCTCGAAGACATAGCATAAGCCGAAGCGAAGATAGCAGTATCTCAGGCCCATTTTTAGGGATTTTTGGGTTTTGGGCTTATGTAACAGGTATGAGGATATCTCCCCATGGGTTTACCCATGTTTAGGCCCTTTTTGTAATGTATAAATAGAAGTCTAGGCAATGTAAGGAGAGGAGGCTTGATGCCATGCTAGGTGCTAAGTGCAAGTGGTGATTGCAATTGCTCTGTGTATACTGTGTGATACTTGCATAACTAAGTGAAAGTGATTGCAAGAGACTGTGGAAAGAATTTCTGTTGTAACTCCGGGAAGGAGGATCTAGTGAGGTGCGCGCAGATCTCCTTTCCTCTACAGAGTAAGATCTCAAGGATATGTGCATGTAGAAGATTGATAGAAGGAAATAAAGAGAAGAAGAGTTGGTGGATGTAGCCCCAGGGTGGGGGTGAACCATGTATACCTTGTGTTGTGGTTGCTTTGTGCTTGTTCTCTTATTTATGTGATTAAATGCTTAGTGCACTGATATATGCTTAAAAGAATCTAATGTGATAGCTTAGTGTTGAATAATGTGACTGAATGTGATTAAATGCTTAGTGCACTGATATATGCTTAAAAGAATCTAATGTGATAGCTTAGTGTTGAATAATGTGAATGAATCCTAGATATGATCTATGTTGATTTGCTTAGTGCTTGATTATATTGGATCTGTGTGAATACTACATTGCTTTGTTATTAGGGTTTATTTGCGCTGTAAGCTAAAGATGAATATTGATGAACTATAACTACTAAGTGCTCTGTTAAGGTGTTACAATCACAGATCGGTATTCCAACTAAGGTTGAAGACATCTGAGTCCTGCAACCACCCCTACCTCTACCTCGGGTGAGACTTCATCTGCTTCGTAGGTGTTGTCGAAAGGGTCGGTAGTTAGGGTTTTGTTGGTGCGTTGTTGAAGCATTAAACCCTGGGTCTGCTCCTGTGTGCCAACAAATGGTTTTTTTTTTCGAGACCTAAGCTGTGATTGCTAGGAACTAAGGAAAAGAGAAAGCTATGTGCATAGATCTATTTCCCTAGTGCGTAGTATTCTACTTAACTTGTGAATCTTTGTGCCAGGAATAAAAGTTATATCTGAAGAAAAGAGGTAAGATATCGAAGCTTTGTGCTCTGATAAAGGTAAGAATAGTGAAAAATTTTGATTGAAAAAGTGGAAATTTTTGTTTCAAAATTATGGATCTAGGTATGTTTGATAAATATTTTCCTAGCTTGAAAACTAGGCCAGAGCTAGAAGAAAGAAGATTTGATATGAGTAGATCTGATAAGAATAGTGAAAGATATGTTATTCCTATGCATAGAAAGAATGTTTTGACTAACAAATGGATGTAGGATCCTAAAAAGAATTTTTTGCAGGATAGCTACTATGATGCTAGTGCGCAGTATAGGAAAGACTGGGGATCATTTCAAAGAAAAAGAAGATTAACCCTTTGTTATAATTGCAGAAGACTGGGACATCTTGCTAAGGAATGTCATGGTAGAAGACCTAGTTGTCTTTGTTGTAAAGGTATAGATCATGAAGTTTTAGATTGCTCTATAATGATTGCTAAGATTGAAAGAATGAATATGAGACAAGAAAACCCTAAGGAAGGTCAAGAAACTGAGACCATGAAAGAACCCTAGAAATAATCAGAGAATGTATTGCTACAAATGAAAGAAACCATGAATGATCGCAGAAATATCGACTTATCAGAAATCTTCAAAGAAAAAAAGTGCATAGAAGCAAGAATAGGAGACTTTGACATTGACTTTGTTTTGGATGAAGAAACACAGGTGAATATCATGATAGAAAGAACTTGGGAAATTTTAGGAAAGCCTGTTATGATTCCTTCATTGGGAGGAATATGATTGTTTAGAGGAAAGTTGATAGCCCTATGTGGAAGACTCATCCTGATATCTATGAGTGCTCATAGAACTTTGACAGAGGAAGATTTTGAGGTTGTTAAATTTATTGAGAACAACACCCCATTTGGTATATTACTAGGAAAACCTTGGATTGAAAAGGATCAGGCGAGAAGGAAAGAAGAGGAATTATTAGAGAACAAAAAACAAGAATTAAAATAATTCATGACTAGGAGGATAGCACACTTGATTGAAGAACAAGAGAACAATTCAAAGCTACCTAGAACCAAAAACTTGGATGTTGAAGTTGAAAGAACACAAGAAGACTCACAGACAAGTAGAACACCTACCCTAGATAGAGAAGACATATTACTCTCTAACCCTATGAAAGAATCTCAACAACGTGAAGTTACTATGCCAAAAGGAGATAAGAATAATAATGGAAAGAGGATTACCGAGACGAAGAAAAATGGAAGAAGGCTAGAAATCTCTGTCAGAAGAAAGGAAACATAGAAAAGTTAGAGAAGGTTCTAGAGATGACTTCGCAGAAGGAATGTTTACAAAACTAGAACTTCACTGGGATATCAAAACAACGCAACATGGCACTTCTCCATGAGAAGAAATATAGCCATTGAAAGCATTATAACCATTATCCCGACACCCTGAATGGTTAGAACAACAATTATGGCCATAAATCTTGCCATCAGATCGTTAGGACCATGCCATAATGGACATAATTTCATTGATGAAGGCCTTTTATCCGTTGGAGATATCTGCTACATTGTTGCCTACTTATTGTGTCGACTTTTGCACCAATTTTTTTTTTTTGAATTGTATCCTAGCCAACTCATTGCTATCATGTTGTGCTTATATATATCAACACATGTTCTATTTCTTTGAGAACTCACCCATCCACCTGAGCTATCCAATCTAAGAATGCATGTCGAATGCGCTCAACGCTGTAGAGAAAATCGTTGAAGAAGTTTTGATTGACCTTATGGCCAAGAAAGTGATGTCCGCAGGTATTCAAGCTTCCCCAACGAGAGGAGTGTAAGATTCTCCATCAACTGCTCACGGGTCTAGACCATCATGACTGAAAATAGAGAAGAGAACCAAGCACCGAGATGACTTGGCAAATGTGAAGTTCATACCGACTATCTTGGCTGAGTACATCCTTCCTTTGGCTGGTGTGGTGAGTCCTGACAGTGTCTCGAGGGACTTTGATTACACCATGGTTACTGTGTACCTCCCAAAGGGGATACGTGTAGTTAGAATACCGCAGGATAAGATCACGACGTTGAAGTTCAACGACTTCAACCTAGGAGACCGCAAGAACCAAGGTATGCTTTCTCCCTACAATTATTTGACAAGGATGAAGGGGGAGAACTCGAAAATAATCCCCCAACCATGGACTATGAACCTCATGCAGTCCACCCTCTTGAATGTGATGAAAATTCCACATTTTGGAAGGCACCAGGAGGTTAACGCATATGTTAAGATCTTTTTATCATGTTACCACAACAACTATCTCTATCTATACCGACGCATCATAATTGATCTAACCCTGATCCATAGGATCACCAGATTGAGCATGCAGGGACCCGACCCATAGGACTTCTACCCAAGGAAGGCTACAGATCGCACATTGGCACAGAGGATCAAAGACACATATGGTGATGTAGAAAAGGCGATGTGATGCTACAAGGTAGCCTCCATCTAGAATGGCATGGTGTGCCTATCCTTCCACCTGATCGTAGGAAATATCGTGAGGAAGAACAAACCTACACAAGTCACAGGATTCGTTGTTGACCTCACCAGGAAATGTGTAGAAGGACTCCAGCTGAACTAGGTGAAGTACCTAGTCAACCAGCAAGAATTGGATTGTCACAAAGCTCAGGATCAAGGCTATGAATTCCACTTTATATGGATCCTAATCCTCATAGTGTTTACTTCTTGGCAGATGCCAAATGGTGCAACTTTTCCGAACAATGAACCCTTCAAACCGCTCACTGCGAAGTTCACCACATTCTGGTACTCAAGCAATATGGGAAAACAGTGGCAGTCGAACACAGTATTCCACATGCAATATCTTTAGCTGAAGAGGGCCATCGAAGTTTTCCCTCACATGATGTCAAACAGCCTATAATGGTTCATACCTATCATGAAGTTTCACGCAGATCGACACTTCATTTATATCACTGCGTGAGTAGACGAGCATAAAGAGGAGCTTCAGTCATACTACAAGCTCACATAGGAGGCCCTTGAGGAGATAACTAAGGACTTGTCAACATACCTCCTTATCCCTGCTGACCCTATAGATATGTCTTATCCTGAACTAATTGGCATCTCAGAGGTCACTCACAAAGAACACGACACACCTGGAACTGATAGAAGGAAGAAGACTGAAGAGGTACAAAACCTTAGTAGCATATCAGATGAAACTTCTTCAGTATCAACTGGATGATGAGGTGATGACGAAGTAGAAGAGACAAATGGAAAATAAGATGAACAACAGAAAGGCAAAGTAACACCACCTAGGGATCTTGTTGATAAGGTTGATCCCTCGAATAAAAGAAAGGTTTCTCCCACGAAATATGCCTCACGGAAGAAGCCAAAAGATAGAAAAACCATGATGTGAACTGTGCTCACGGTCGATGACTTCGACTTCATCATCGTAGTTGTAGCAGATGCCTCACAGGACATCTTGCAGAAACATGAAGCCAAGAAGGAAGAGATGTACGATAGAATCGAGGTTGAACTCAGAGGGGTACAATATGCCCTTCAATCCAGCCACGCAGTATCTACTGCGCCCCCACCTTCAGATGAAATAGAGTTGGGAGATGAGTCTGCCCAACTCTGTAGACTAGCTAATGCAACCGAAGCTCAACATCATCATGCACAACAAGAAATAGAACAATACATAGAGGCCCTAAAGGAAGTGCAAGAAGTAGTCGTAGAGCAATGTCGAGTTGCGTAGCAGGAGAAGGTTTCTCTCCAAACAAAGTTTGAAGAGGAGAAAGCGCAAATCCAACAAGAGAAAGAGAAGTTTCTCACAGAGAAGATCAAATTCAAAGAATTAGTCAACATATCACTTCTCTCCATGACAGGCTTAGAGAAAAAAGTGGAAGAACCAGTAGAGCATCAAGTAGTGCAGTTGGCTAAAGCTATCCAACAACTTCAATAGAAAATCATAGATCTGGAGCTACAAAAAGTGCCCAACACTCTGCAGGATGTACGAGATCAAAGAGAAGAAACTGCTCAAAGAACAGTTGAAAGAATCAAGGCCCTCACCATGAAATGTAAACAACTAAGTGATCGCAGTGACCAAACTTATAAGTGACTCACTAAGGATCCTGAATTGAAGACATTGGAGTCACAACTCTAGGAGGTAAAGCAATAAGAAGAAATAGTACAGGCACAATTGAAGCACCTGTTTAGAGTAGAGAGGATGAAGCGATCCCAAGAACAACGAACTTATCAACAACAAGTCCACACCATTTAGAGAAAAGTCATGGAAGTGACTCAGAGGCTACAACCAATGCACAATGAGGCTTGCCAACTATTCGTGGAGATTGAAGGTCGAGGAGAAGAACTAGAGAAAGTCGTCACTGCAGCTGAAAAATTCTTAGAGGGACCTATCAATGAAGCAGTTATCCAATATCTCACTGAGAAGGAGGTCATGGCATAGGAATAGGTCGAAGCAGCTCGAGCGAAGCTCGAGGCTTTTGAAGCAGAGCTACCTAGATCATAGTGACTCAGGATGCGTCACAGGTGAGTGTTGGGGGGTTGTTGGCCCTTGACCAAGTTTTGAGGATCCTTGGTCATGTTTGACCTATTTTTGGGACTTCGACAGACTGTCAAAGACAAAGCGCAAGCCAAAGCGAAGATCGCGGGATCTTGGCCCCCTTTTTAGGGCTTTTTGGGTTTTGGGCTTATGTAACGGGTATGGGGATATTGCCCCATGGGCTTACCCATGTTTAGGGCCTTTTTGTAATGTATAAATAGAATTCTAGGCGATGTAAGGAGAGGAGGCTTGGTGCCATGCTAGGTGCTAAGTGAAAATGGTGATTGTAATTGCTCTGTGTATACTGTGTGATACTTGCATAACTAAGTGAAAGTGATTGCAAGAGACTATGTAAAGAATTTCTATTGTAACTCGGGGGAGGAGGATCTAGCGAGGTGCATGCAGATCTCTTGTCCTCTGGAGAGTAAGATCTCAAGGATATGTGCATGTAGAAGATTGACAAAAGGAGATAAAGAGAAGAAGAGTTGGTGGATGTAGCCCCAGGGTGGGGGTGAACCACATATACCTTGTGTTGTGGTTGCTTTGTGCTTATTCTCTTGTTTATGTGATTAAATGCTTAGTGCATAGATATATGCTTAAAATAATCTAATGTGATAGCTTAGTGACAAGTGTTGAATAATGTGAATGAATGCTAGATCTGATCTATGTTGATGTGCTTAGTGCTTGATTATATTGGATATGTTTGAATACTACACTGCTTTGTTATTAGGGTTTATCTGCGCTATGAGATAAAGTTGAATATTGATGAACTATAACTGCTAAGTTCTTTGTTAAGGTGTTACAATCACAGATTGGTATTCTAGCTAAGGTTGAAGACATCTGAGTCCTGCAACCACCCCTGCCTCTACCTCAGGTGAGACTTTATCTGCTTTGCAGGTGTTGTCGAAAGGGTTGGTAGTTAGGGTTTTGTTGGTGTGTTGTTGAAGCATTGAACCCTAGGTCTACCCCTGTGTGCCAACAAATGGTTTTGTTGCTGGGACCTAAAACTGTGATTGCTTGGAACTGAGGAAAAGAGAAATCTATGTGCGTAGATCTATTTCCCTAGTGCATAGTATTCTAGTTAACTTGTGAAGCTCTGTGCCAAGAATAAAAGTCAGATCTGAAGAAAAGAGGTAAGATCTCGAAGCTTTGTGCTCTGATAAAAGTAAGAACAGTGAAAAGCTTTGATTGAAAAAGTGGAAATTTTTGTTTCAAAATTATGGATCTAGGTATGTTTGATAAATTTTGTCCTAGCTTGAAAACTAGGCCAGAGCTAGAAAAAAGAAGATTTGATATGAGTAGATCTGATAAGAATAGTGAAAGATATGTTATTCCTATGCATAGAAAGAATGTTTGGACTAACAAATGGATGCAGGATCCTAAAAAGAATTTTTTGTAGGCTAGCTACTATGATGCTAGTGCACAGTACAGGAAAGACTGGGGATCATTTCAAAGAAAAAGAAGATTAACCCTTTGTTATAATTGCAGAAGACCGGGACATCTTGCTAAGGAATGTCTTGGTAGAAGACCTAGCTGTCTTTGTTGTAAAGGTACAGATCATGAAGTTTTAGATTGCTCTAGAATGATTGCTAAGCTTGAAAGAATGAATATGAGACAAGAAAACCCTGAGGAAGGTCAAGAAACTAAGACCATGAAAGAACCCCAGAAACAATCATAGAATGTATTGCTACAAATGAAAGAAACCCTGAATGATCACATAAATATTGACTTATCATAAATCTTCAAAGAAAAAAAGTGCATAGAAGAAAGAATAGGATACTTCGACATTGACTTTGTTCTGGATGAAGAAACACAGGTGAATATCATGACAGAAAGAACTTGGGAAATTTTAGGAAAGCCTGCTATGATTCCTTCATTGGGAGGAATAAGAATATTTAGAGGAAATTTGATAGCCCTATGTGGAAGACTCATCCAGAAATCTATGAGTGCTCATAGAACTTCGACAGAGGAAGATTTTGAGGTTGTTAAATTTATTGAGAACAACACCCCATTTGGTATATTACTAGGAAAACCTTGGATTGAACAGGATCAGGCGGGAAGGAAACAAGAGAAGGAAAGAAGAGGAATTCTTAGAGAAGAAAAAACAAGAATTAAAATAATTCATGACTAGGAGGATAACACACTTGATTAAGGAACAAGAGAATGTTTTGAAGCTACTTAGAACCAAAAACTTGGATGTTGAAGTTTAAAGAACACAAGAAGACTCACAGACGAGTAGAACACCTACCCTAGATAGAGAAGACATATTACTCTCTAACCCTATGAAAGAATCTCAACAACGTGAAGTTACTATGCCAAAAGGAGATAAGAATCAGAATGGAAAGAGGATTACCAAGATGAAGAATACAGGGAAGAAGGCTAGAAATATCTGTCAGAAGAGAGGAAAGATAGAAAAGTTAGAGACGGTTCTAGAGGTGACTTCAGAGAAGGAAGGTTTACAAAACTAGAACTTCGTTGGGATATCAGAACAACACAACATGGAACTTCACCATGGAGAAGAAATATAGCTATTGAAATCATTATAACCATTAGCCTGACACCTCGAACAGTTAGAGCAACAATTATGGCCATAAATCTCACCATCAGACCGTTAGGACCGCGTCACAATGGACAAAATTTCATTGATGAATGCCTCTTATCCGTTGGAGATATCCACTACACTGTTGCCTACTTATTGTGTCAAATTTTGCACCGAAAACAATTCTGTGAATTGTATCCTAGCCAACTCATTGCTACCGTGTTGTGCTTATTGATATCGACACATGTTCTGTTTCTTTGAGAACTCACCCATCCACCTGATCTATCCAATATAAGTATGCATGTCGAACGAGCTCAACGCTGTAGAGAAAATCGTCGAAGAAGTTTTGATCGACCTTATGGCCAAGAAAGTGATGTTCGCAGGTATTCAAGCTTCCTCAATGAGAGGAGTGCAAGCCTCTCCGTCAACTTCTCATGGATCCAGACCATCATGACCATAAATAGAGAAGAGAACCAAGCACTGAGATGACTTGGCAAATGTGAAGTTAATCCCGACTATCTTGGACAAGTACATCCTACCTTTGGCTGGCGTGGTGAGTCGTGATAGTGTCCTGAGGGACTTTGATTACACCATGGTTACTGCATACCTCCCGAAGGGGATAAGTGTAGTTAGAACACAACAGGATAATATCATGACATTGAAGTTCAACGAATTCAACCTAGGAGACCGCAAGAACCAAGGTATGCTTTCTCCCTACAATTATTTGACTAGGAAAAAGGGGAAGAACTCAAAAATAATCCTACAAGTAGCACAACTGGTAGAAGCTATCCAATAGCTTCAATAGAGAATCACAGATCTAGAGCTACGAACAGTGCCCAATACTCCGCAGGATGTGCGAGATCAAAGAGAAGCAACTGCTCGAAGAATAGTTGAAAGAATCAAGGCCCTCGCCATGGAATGTAAACAACTAAGTGATCATAGTGCCCAGACTTATAAGTGACTCACTAAGGATCCTGAATTGAAGACACTGGAGTCACAGCTCCAGGAGGTAAAGCAGCAAGCAGAAATAGTATAGGCACAGTTTAATCCCTTGTCCACAGTTGAGAGGATGAAGCGATCCCAAAAACAACGCACTTCTCAAAAACAAGTCCACACCATTTAGAGAAAATTCATGGAAGTGACTTAGAGGCTCCAACCAATATAGGACGAGGCTTGCCAATTGTTCATGGAGATTGAAGGCCGAGGAGCATAATTAGAGCAAGTCATCACTGCAGCTGAACAATGCTTAGAGGGACCTATCAATGAAGTAGTTATCCAAGAGCTCACTGAGAAGGATATCATGGAATAGCAACAAGTCGAAGCATCTCGAGCCAATATCAAGGCTTTTGAAGCAAAGCTACCCAGATCAGAGTGACTCGGGACGCGTCACAGGTGAGTGTTGGGAGGTTTTTGGCCCTTGACCAAGTTTTGAGGATCCTTGGTCATGTTTGACCTATTTTTGGGACTTCGACAGACTTTCGAAGACAGAGCGCAAGCCGAAGCGAAGATCACGGGATCTCGGCCCCCTTTTTAGGACTTTTTGGGTTTTGGGCTTATGTAACGGGTATGGGGATGTCGGCACATGGGTTTACCCATGTTTAGGCCCTTTTTGTAATGTATAAATAGAAGTCTAGGCGATGTAAGGAGAGGAGGCTTGGTGCCATTCTAGGTGTTAAGTGCAAATGGTGATTGTAATTACTCTATGTATACTATGTGAGACTTGCAGAACTAAGTGCAAGTGATTGTAAGAGACTGTGGAAATAATTTGTGTTGTAACTCGGGGAAGGATGATCCAGCAAGGTGTGGACAGATCTCCTATCCTCTGCGGAGTAAGATCTCAAGGCTCTGTGCATGTATAATATTGGCATAAGGCAATAAAGAGAAGAAGAATTGGTGGACGTAGCCCCAGGGTTGGGGTGAGCCACGTATACCTTGTGTTGTGGTTTTTTGTGCTTATTCTCTTGTTTATGTGATTAAATGTTTAGTGCACTGATCTATTCTTAGAAGAATCTAATGTGATAGATTAATGTTGAATAATGTGAATGAATGCTAGATCTAATCTATGTTGATGTGCTTAGTGCTTGATTATATTGGATCTGTGTGAATACTACGCTGCTCTGTTATTAGGGTTTATCTGCACTATAAGCTAAAGCTGAATGTTGATGAACTATAACTGCTAAGTGCTCTGTTAAGGTGTTACAATCACAGATCGATGTCCCAGCTAAGGTTGTAGACATCTGAGTCCTGCAACCACCCCTACCTCTACCTTCGGTGAGACTTCATCTTCTTCGCAGGTGTTGCCAAAAGGGCTAGTAGTTAGGGTTTTGTTGGTGCGCTATTGAAGCGTTGAACCCTGGGTCTGCCCCTATGTGACAACAAGAGGCATTCCCATAAGAGGCCAAGGTCCCAGGCATGTGAGAATCTTCGTTGGAACCTAATGAACCTTTTGTTTTAGTGAAAAGGGCCTTGGAATGGGGTTAGGGACTCATGGGAAAGTGGATGGGATTTGTGGGATTTGTGGGATTTTGTTGGGGTTTCACACCCACAAGGAGGAAAAAAATATTCTATTTAATTGTTGAGTTTATAAGGGGTTCCTAAACTCACTCGTAAGACTCCTATATAAGGAGGGGAGAGATTGTGAAAATTCACAGTGTGTCATTATGGAGTTAGCATAAGTGAGAGTGCACTTTTGCTAGGAGCTTGGAAATTTCAGCAATGGAAATTATGCAAATGTGGAAATCTGGCCTAGGATTTCTTGAAAAAATTATGTTTCTATTTTCAGCCAAGGAAGGATACTTTTCCAGCCTAGGGAGGTCACATGTGTGAGGAGGAAAGGAGCAATAGGTCGTACGTATGGGAGAATAGGTACGACCGCACATGTGAAGCAGTCATACAAATCACACTTGTGAACAATACGGTACAAATAGGTTGTAATGTGTGGATAAGTCTGCATGTGTGAGAAAACAGGTATAGGTCCGCACATGTGAGAGAGACAAGACAGTTTTCACGTGTGGAATTTTTCTAAGAAGGTATGTATAACTGATGTCAGTAGGTCGTACAGGTGGTAGTTGTAGCATATTTGTAGGTAGAGGATGTTTCCAGGATTTTGCTGAGGTTTGGTTTGGTGATTTTTTGTGGTTTTCAGAGGACAAGGTTGTCCTCAATTTTGGTGTAATTGTGACAGCTGGGAGGGCTAGTTTTTTCCCTCAAAATTTCTAAATTTGATAAAGTTACAGAACAAAATTTTTGTTTCATGTGTATTAATGATTCATCTTTGATCTTGATTGTTCTCGTTGCTATTTTTTCAGTCAATAATTTCAATGTAAAATTATTAAGTCATAACAACTAAGGTTTATTACTTAATCACAAGGAAGTAATTTTCAAACCTGAAATTAGTCACATAAAATTGCATATGAAAATTGACAATCGAAACAACTATATATTTCTTAGCCTCAAGTGATCAATGGGTCCTATTAGAAATAGATATAAGGTTTTCTATGGAAAGATGTTTTTTTCTCTCCTTTAGATCCTCGATGCAAAGCTAAGATGGATTATTTCTTCCGATTGGCCTTTAGCCTCATATATTGCCCATGATTGGTATAAGTGGAAGTAAGTGAGCTATAGTCGATGTATTGGGTTACCAAGGTAAGGCACGTGTATTGGGTTATCTAGGTTATAGGTTAATCGTTACTAGCACTTCTATCCATCCATAAGTACCCAAATGTGGTCACATGATAACCCTCCATTGTTATATTGTGGTAATCATTTTCCATAATTAGACTCTTACACTCAAATAGGGTCATTACGTGGTCAATTAGACTCATTTATATTTCACTTTCTCATTATCATTTGTTAATTTGAATCATGCACCACTCAATTGCTTGTATGTGTGCATCTATCCCCTTAGTTTCGAGAAAACCTTAGTTTCGAGAGAACCATCGTGGCCCATATATATATACCTACTATTGGGTTTTCTTTTGTTTTTTATATTATATTTTGATATTATTATTATAGGAAAAAACAATAAACTATTAACCATTAATGAGGAAGTAGTCATTAGGGGTTTTATTTTCTTTTTATTAGTCTCTCTCATGGGATTATAGCAATAAGTTTGTTTTTGATGTGACATTAATTTGTTTTTTACCATAAATTTGTGTATACAATGTAATGTTTAATATAGGAAAACAAATATATATTTTTGGATATAATAAAAATATTCGAGTTTCTCATTTCTAATTAGTTGATAAAATTGAAGTGTTATTGCTCTCTTCAAGTCTTTCAATATATAAAATTAATTAAGTAATCAATGAATTTCACCAATCACCACATCTAAGTATAAAAAGTTGTACTATGTATTTATTATAATGCATTATTATATTTATATTATATTTATTATCTAATATATTATTTATTATTATATTTATATTATATTTATAATATTTTATTATATTTATATCATATTTATTATATTTATATCATATTTATTATATTTATATTATATTTATGAATATTCATTATATATTTTGAATAACAAACAACCCTCAATTATTATTTTTTGACAAAAAATATTCATTATTTGTGCATTTAATTATATTAAGTTTTATTGTTCAACATGTATTTCCCAACTAACTCGGCAGGGACTAAGTTGCCATGCAACCCTTGTTAGTCCCTGCCAAAGGCTTGGGACTATAGCAATGAGTTGCCCTTTGACTATGTATTAGTTTATTGTTGACTTTATATTTATGTGTTATATCCAATGTGTAACATAGAGAATCAATATATGTATTTTTTTTAATAATTAAAAATATATTTTTCTAAAATTTAATTGGCTGATATCTTTGAAGTGTTATTGCAGGCTTCACGTCATTCAATGTATAAAATTGATTATACAGTTAATGGATTTGAAAAGGAATGGAGGGACCATGCTATTTGCCTGTATTTATTAGGGCCCGCTGTACCATGAACAATGAATCCCACCCCAATATCTTGTACACCATAATAAAACCTCCCTTCTTAATTTAATATTAAAGTTCACTGGCTGGCGTCGATATGAGAATCAGAGTGAAAGGAGGAGAACACACTTCACATATCTACGCCATTCGGTAGAGCATTGTGAAGGCCCTGGTTGCCTTCTACCAGAAGTACAGTATGACAGGACTCTTCTAGTGGCCGATCCCAGGTGCTGTGAGCCGAAGAAGTTCGGAGATCGAGGTGCAAGTGCACATTTCCAAAAGTCCTATGGTTGAAGTCCTATTTTTGTTGGGGTATTCGAGACAATTTTTGATATTTTTGAAATCAACTTGATTATTTTCATTATGTTATTTTTTTATAATGAATATTATTTTATTTATTTCTTATTTTTAATATTTATAGTAAATTTTAATATATTATTTGTTGATAGTGAATATTATTTTATTTTGTGATTTTTAATGTTTATAATAAATTTTAGTATATTATTTCTTATTTTTATATGTATTAATTTAAAAAATTAAATTAATATTAAATAATATGAAATGTAAAAGAAAACATTTTTATAAATTAAAATTTAGGGTGTTGGTTAAAGATTTATCTTTATAAATAAAAAAATTTGAAAGATGAACTGATTAATGGATCGATAAATAATAGTTTTGAAAATGACAAAAAAAAACTACTATTATCTTTGAAACATATAAATACTTCATCATTAATATAAAAAATAGAACTAATATAAAGTTATTTTATTTTTTTTTAAATAATAGAACTAATTTAAGTTATTCACATCACACAATTTTATATTTATATATACATATATATAATCTAGATAAAAATATATAATTGCGTGATGTGAATAACTTAAATTAGTTCTATTATTTAAAAAAATTAAAATAACTAATATTATCTTTCGAATATAGATATATCTTATTATTTTATTTTAAATAAAAATTTAAATACAATTTTAAATAAATAGATTTTAAAAATCTAAATAAAGGAAATTTAGCTTAAGGTTCATTATACATTTTGAATTATTATTTTTTGACAAAAAATTTTATTACTTGTGCATTTAGTTATATTAAGTTTCATTGTTCAACATGTATTTTCCAACTAACTCTGCAGGGATTTTAGTTATATTAAGTTTCATTGTTCAACATGTATTTCCCAACTAACTCGTCAGGGACTGCGTTGCCATGCAACCCTTGTTATTTTAGTTATATATATTTTTTATATCATATGCAATGATGGAAGTGTAGCTTCAAGAAGAGAATTTACCCTTTGAGTAAAGTTAAGAGGTTGAGGTAAATATAAGAGGTTGTGGGTTTAAATATCATTGTCCTTTTTAGTTGTTGCACTTTTATTTTGATTTTGTTTTTATTTTAACTAATTTATAGATTTAGGTTTTTTTTATTTGTTTTGTTTATAAGTTTGAGGTTAAAGGTTTTCCATTCTCTTTTAAATTATATTTTATTTTTTTAAATACAAATCTTATCTTTATTGTAATTTAAAAAAAAATACAATTATTATACATTTTTGTTATAGTTTTTTTCTAAATACAATTTTATGTAATAAGTTTATTTTCAAATGCATATTTAGTTAATAGGTTGTTTTTATTATAACTTTGATTAGTGTTTGCAATTTAGGCTCTTGCAAGTTGCAAGATGAGAAGGTTTCAAATCTCAAACACTCATTTTATTTTCAACATTTTTTATATGTTCAACATTTTAGGTTTACAGGTTGAGTGGGCCTAATGGTTAAGAATATGTGTTTCTTCTTAAGAGGTCACAGGTTCAAATCCAGAAGGGGTAGGGTAGGGGGTAGGGTATGTATACCTTCGTAGACTTTATTAGTCAAATCTTTGGGCGAAGGGGGGTCCCTTATCCCACAAACAAGGGGGTCTCATACACCAATTTGGTGTGCTAGCTTGACCGTGACCTTAAAAATAGGTTATTATTATTATTTGTTCATTTTTAAATTTATATTTTTCTTAGTATTTTTATTTTCTAGTATAAATTTATAAACACACTTAAAAATAAACTTCTCTAACAATTTTAGGGTTTATGCATATCTTGTGCAACACTAAAATGTTTTTTCATTATTTGTGGTTTATTCAATGACATTATTAGTTATCTTCATACTTTTAATTTGTATATAGTGATTGTTTTACTTGTGTTTTTGGTATAGTATTTTGTTTTATTTGGGTATAAATGTATTTAATAAAAAAAATTACAAAAATTATATATATATATATATAAGGAAGGAAAGGTGTTATCTTCCCTCGTCCATCTTTAATTCTCCCTTTTTGACATGTTTTTTTTTCATGAGTTAATTGTTAATAGTTGACTTAGTCTTAAAAAATCTAGTTTACTCTTATTTGTTATTTTCATACTTAAAAGTTGAGAAGTTAAAGGTTCCATATTTAAGTATGTCTAATTATAATTATATTAATTTTGATACCAAATGTAAGGCTTCAAGGATTGTAAATGATAAGCATGTTAAATTGATTCATCAATAAAATAATCCATTTGTATTTCTATTTTATGCTTAAATATTCTTTAAAATAAATTAAATTGATTCATGGATAAAATAATGCATTTGGATTTTTTTCTTATTCTTAAATATTCTTTCAAATAAATTTGAAATCAACTTATAAAAATCATTAAAAGAATCTAAATTCGAGTAACTAACAAGAGTCATTAGCCAATAAAACTATGATAAAGAAATTAAAACTGCAATAAATTTTCTTTACTCTCCTTAACTCTCACCAAACGAGGTAAAATTTCCTTTTTGTAACAATAATGACATCCTCACCACTTTCCTACTAACAAAAAAATTCTCCTTTGTTCGTCTGCCATCTTAAAACCTTCTTCCTCCCCTTTGTTTGCCTTCCATCTTAAAACCTTCTTCCTCCCCTTTGCATTGATGACTCCACTTGTCAATCGTGTAAGGATCTGTGTGCATTGATCCCCTATATTAATTCTTTAAATATTAATTAATTAATGTGAATTTAATTTAATTTTTCTATTTTTTATTATTAATTTTTTTTAATGTACACTTTATAATAATATATATCTAGGAGAAATATTTGTACTATGTTAGGGACCTAACCCCTCATGTAGGTAGAATAATATATTTCCATGTAATAAAGGTCAATATTAATAAGGCCTAACAATAAGGAAGAATAAGTCTAATGTAAGAAGACCTAATAGAAGCTTCCGCTTATAGAATGATCTTCCCTTAGATGGTTCTTTTGATAGACATATTTAGTATAAATAGGAGTCGAGGGTATGAGAACTTTTGTCTTGGATAGTATTGTAATAAATATCTGCTCTGCTGGAGGTTGCCCCCTCGAAGAGGCAAGTGAACATTGCTCTCAGTAATCAAAGTGCTATTTATGGTGTTATTTTGTTATCATTTTGGTATTATAGTGGTGTTTTTTTTGGTTATATTGTTGATCAATTGCATTTCTAGCTATTTATTTATGTTCTGCATAATTTTTATATCTGGAATATTACAAGTGGTATCTTAGCACCTTCCTCTACAGAAAATTGTGGGTTATTTTTTTTTCATGGTAGAGACATATTCCGATGTCTTTAAGCTACAAAGATATGTCGTTACGCATATAAACCTGCAGTCGAGGATTCATACACGTAGGAAATACAAGTGGTACTTAAGCACACATCTGTTAGCCACCCTTGTAACCCTTGTTGGTACCCCTTTGAGTGGTAGCGCATCAGACAACACCTGTATACGGATCAGCCTAGATCTCCTGTTGGCACCATTATTTGATACCTATTCCGTTGGTTTCCTCTCTTCACCCTGATTGCAGTCATACCTATCATTTTTCAACAAAAAAAAAAATTGGACCCAACCTCCTTCCAACACCCTTATTTGGGATTTACCCCATTGGATTAACCTCGTTGCCCTAATCGTTGTGATACACTTCACCCATAACACATTTTATGTGTGGTCCCACCTGCCCCTTTTCATGTTCCCTCATCATCATGACCCATACCCGTAGCCAATACTTGGAAGCTCGCTTCAATACCTTGCACTCTAATTTCACAGAAACCCAACAAGAAGTGCGACAACTCAATGCCAATATTCTCTACATCAATCAAAAAATTCATTCCTCCATCGCGGGTTTAGTCGCTACCTCAATCGAGGAACTCAAACAAGACATTACTACCCAAATTGAATCTGTTGCTACGACGATCTACGCTAAGCTGCATATCCATGCAAATCTTCCCTTATCTTAGTCACCTTTGCATACCAAAGGTGAAACTTCCTCTCATTCCCAGAATTTTCAGCCCCATCAATTTTAGTGTGACCTATGCCTTCCGCATGTGGATGTGACCAAATTTGATGGATCGGATCCCACTGGATGGGTAACTCAAATGGAACATTATTTCTCTTTGTATGTCATTACGGATGAGTTGGCCAAACTCCTATATGATTTTCTCCATCTAGATAAAGAACGTTGGTAATGGTGGCAAAGGAGAAAGAATGTCCGCCAAGGGTATGTGGCTTGGAAACACTTTGTGGTAGAGATTTATAAATTTTTTGACACTTCAACCAACCATTTAGGCCATTTGACAAAGTTGAAACAATTTTTCATAGTGGAAGACTTTATAGCTTCTTTTGAGCGAATGGCTTTTCGTACAGAGGGCATGTCTGATGTTTTTTTCCGAGAATGTTTTATCAGTGGCCTCAAGGATGAGATTTGTGATCATGTCCTCATGGATCAGCCTCAAAGTTGGGTGGACACTACTAAAAGAGCTAAGGAAGCACAAAAGGTTGTCTCTTCTCAAAACCGCAAACCCTCCTTTATTCCTCCCACTAAACCAGTAACTCCAACTCCTCCTTCTACTCCACTGAATATCTAGAAATTGACCAGGGCCGAAATGGTTGAATGCCAACTCAAAGACCTTTGTTATAATTGTGATGACAAATATTTTTTGGGACACAAGTGTAAGGAACAAAATATTTTTATGGCCATCTCAAAGGATGTTTCAGAAGAGGATGTTGAGTCTCCCCTTGTGTCTGTGTCACCTAAACCCACTCACATAACCCCTCTCTCAGACCCTCCTAAAGTAGAACCGTTCATTTCCCTAAATTATCTCCCTGGCTTCTCTGCTCCCCAAACCGTCAAGATAATTGGTTACATCAAGGATAGGAAGGTCATCATTCTTTTTGATAGTGGAAGCACCTATAATTTTATTCATCACCACATTTCCCAAGAAACTAATTGCTATATTCGTTCAGTCAATAATTTCCAAATCATGATTGTCAATGGTGGGTCCATGAAATGTGGAGGGCATTGTGAGAATGTGCATCTCCAAATTGGTGACTATCATCTGAAATATCATATGTTTGCAATCGACATGGGCGGTTGTGACATTGTGTTGGGTGTGGAATGGCTAAGGACTTTGGGTCCCATTCTCATGGATTTAAAAGAATTAACCATAAAATTTGACAGGGAGGGCCAAGAATATAAGTTCCAAGGCAACACCGTTGGTTCCCCAGAGATCATTAGTTCCCATTGCATGGAAAATATGCTAAAAGGTCATTCTGGCATTATTTCCCAACTCCATGCCATACAAGCCACTGAGACACCCTCTGTGCCGCAGGACCTCCAATCCATCCTCTCTAAACATAAAGTGTTTTTTTACACTCCCGAGGGAGTCCCTCCTCCCTGTGGTGTTCACGATCATTCCATTCCCATTGTCCCATGAATATTTCCTCCCAATATCTATCCCTATAATCACCCCTTTTCCCAAAAAAATAAAATTGAGAAAATGGTTCAAGAACTTCTCAACGCAAGTGTTATCTTCCCTAGTACAAACCCCTACTCTTCTCTTGTGGTCATGGTACTTAAAAAAGAAGGTTCTTGGCACATGTGTCCTAACTTTTGTGCCCTTAACAAACTCACCATTAAAGACAAATTTTCCATTCCTATCATTGATGACCTCTTGGATGAATTGAGTGGAGCCTAGTTATTTACCAAACTTGATCTTCATTCAGGCTACCACCAGATCCATATGAAAGAGGCAGACATTCATAAGACTTCCTTTAGAACTCATGAGGACCACTATGATGTTTTTTTCATGCCATTTGGCTTGTGTAATGCTCCATCCACTTTCCAAAGCCTCATGAATCATGTCTTTCATCCTTTTATCTGTCATTTTGTGTTAGTTTTCTTTGATGATATCCTCATCTAAAGAAAAACCTAGAAAAACCATATTGCTCATGTGGATTGAGTTCTACATCTACTCTCTCAGCACCAACTTTTCCTCAAACAATCTAAATGTTCTTTTGGTGCCTCGGAAGTAGAGTACTTGAGTCATCTTGTTGGAAATGATGGTGTTAGGGTGGATCCTAAGAAGTTTGAAGCTATGCAAGATTGACCTCACCCAAAAACTCTCAAAATCTTGCGAGGATTTCTGGGTTTAACAGGTTATTATCACAAGTTTGTTAATAATTATGGAAAGATTGCAACACCTCTCACTGCACTCCTTAAAAACAATTCTTTCACTTGGACTCCAACAACTTCTCAGGCTTTTCAAACCTTGAACATGGCCATGTGCACCACTCCAGTCCTGGCCCTTCCTGATTCCAAAAAGACCTTTGTCCTGGAATGTGATTCTTTCGGGAAAGGAATTGTCATTGTCTTTATGCAAGAGGGTCAACCTTTGGCCTTTGCCAACAAACAATTGTCTGAGAGAAATTTTCGCAAATCAATATATCAAAAGGAAATGTTGGATATTTTGCATGTCATGGATCTTTGGCGACCTTATCTATTGGAGAAAATCTTCTAAATTAAGACAGGTCATCAAAGCCTCGAGTATTTTCTGAAACAACGCCTTTCCTCCCCTAAGCAACAAAAATGGGTGACTAAGATCTTTGTATATGATTATGAGATCATTTACAAAAAAGGAAAAGACAATATGGTTGTTGATGCACTTTTCAGAAAATCTTTTTTCTCTCTCTTTCATTATATCAAATTGGATCCAAGATGTTCATCAGGAATGGCTACATGATCCCAAAAGGTCACATATGATACAACAATTGCAGTCCAATTCTCCAGTTTCCCCAGGGTACTCTTGGGTCAATGATGAGCTTCGATACAAAGGCCGTTTATTTTTAAATAAATAGTCAAAACTTAAATCCGTGGTACTTTCTGAGCTTCATGATACACCCACAGCTGGGCACTCTGGGTTTACCAAAACCTATGACCGGGTCAAATGTTCTTTTTTTTGGGAGGGTATGAAAGAGGGCATTCGTAATTTTGTGGCTGAATGTGATGTGTGTCAATGAAAAATGGGTGAAACTGTCAAATCTCCTGACACACTACAACCACTTCTTATTCCACCTACTATTTGGTAGGATATCTCTATGGATTTTATTGTCATCTTACCTAAATCGGGAAATAAATCATTCATCATGGTGGTAGTTGATAATCTTTCCAAGTATGCTCATTTTTGTGCTCTTCAACACCCATTTACAACATCTATTGTGGCTCAAATGTTCATGGATTGGGTCTTCAAGCTTCATGTCATACCACATTCTATTGTTTTTTATCGCGACCCAACTTTCACCAGCAATTTTTGGCAAGACGTGTTCAAGATACAAGGCACCCAATTGCATCTTAGCACAACTTATCATCCCTAGACTGATGGTCAAATTGAATTTTCAACAAATGTTTGGAAACATATTTGAGGTTTTTTGCATCAGAAAGGCAGAATCAGTGAGATCAATGGTTACCACTAGTTGAATGGTGGTACAACACTTCATACCATACAAATATGTGCATGAATCATTTTGAAGTGGTATTTGGACAAAATCCACCTTCATTCCTCTCATATTTTCCAGGTGTCTCGAAAGTCCTAGCGATTGACCAAAAACTTATAGATTGAGAAGCTATTCTCCGTACCCTCAAAGAGAATTTGGTCATGGATCATAATCACATGAAACAACAAGAATATCGAGGTCACTCTGAATGTCAATTTGCAGAAGGGGATCAAGTGTTTCTTCGAATGCAACCTTACAAGAAAACTTTCCTCAATGCTGACCATTGTTAGACACTGGTGCCCAAATTTTATGGTCCTTATATCATTCTCAAGCATGTGGGATAGGTTGCCTATCAGTTAGAGTTTCCTAGTCATTCTAAGCTCCATCCTTTTTTTCATGTTTCCTACTTAAAGAAGGTGATTGGAACTAAGTTCCAAACTCAAACCAACCTTCTTGAGTTGGACGAAGAAGGCTCCATTTGGCTACAACCACAAGAAGTTTTGGACTAGTGTGAGCGTCAATTGTGTTAATGAACCATCAAGTAAGTGTTATTCCAGTGGAAAGATACAACTCCAGTAGATGCAACTTGGGAACCAACTACCATTTTGCAACAATTTCCCCATCTCAAGCCTTAAGGACAAGGCTGTTTTTAATGGGGAGGACATGCTAGGGACCTAACCCCTCATGTAGGTAGAATAATATATTTCCAGGTAATAAAGGTCAATATTAATAAGTATTAGTGATCCAGAATCGGATCCAGAAACCTGATAGGGATTAAAAATGCACAAAAATGAAAGTGCTCGAAATGCGACAAAACCAACGCCATTGCGTCCGTCTCATCTTCCTGATTCCGACGGTATATTTACTTCGTCAAATGGGCTTTGTATGAGCAAGATATCGCGTTCTGTCCAAAAAGTCAAATAGGGAAAAAAGGGGATAACTGTACAGTCCGTACAGTGCCATGTGGCACCCCATGATTGGTTTGTCGATTGTGTAAAATTTTGTGGCTTGGCCGGGAGTCGAACCCGCGACCTCCTCTCTGGGCAACGGACTGGCAGGACCGGGCTAACCGCCTGGCCCGTGGGTGTTCCTTGTTAGCTATATGGGAATGAATATATTTGAATTCAAATGAGGGGAAGGATGGTGGGGGATTGGGCCAGGGCTTAGCCCCAGCCCTCGATGTAAATATATGACCACACCACGTAGTCGCGAGACAACGCATGGGAGCGAGTTTTATGGATAGGGTTCAACCCCCAGATCCTGGGGAGGATCCCATAGGACCGGGGCTTTACCACCTTTTTGGGCACGGTTAAACCGTTAGCTTGCGGGCCTATGCAAACGCCAACAGAACCAGGAGCTGGAGCATATGGAAAGGGGCCAGCGCATGGGCGCGTGGCCATATGGACCACCCATATGATCGATTTTATGGGGGGCGCACCCAGACCTAGTGGATTATCCCCTAAAATTAAACCAAAGTGGGTTTTTTGGTTAAGATTTTGGATTTTTATTAATATTATGCCTGATATTATTGGATTTTCTCCATTTTTGGGAGATATTGGGCATTTTTGGAGACCAAATTTTGGGAGGAAGTTGGGGATGGATAACCAACTTTAGATCTATATAAAACAAGCCTGTTTGAGGCCATGGAGGACAGTCAAGAGGCAGTCAAAGCAGAGTTATGTTGAAGAGAAGACAAGCCAAATCCATTTTGATGCAGGGAAGCTTTTGAGGAGTAGATGCTGTTGGGCCATTTCTGGGAGCTCCGGACATCTCTTTTGTGTGTCGTTTTCTTTGCAGGATTCTTTAGATCTAGAAGAACATGACCAGATCAGTCTTGTAGCCATTTGGCATTGCAGTGATGTACTTTTGAGCTTTTGAACAGAAATAAAGAAGCCTCCCCCACAGAGACAAAGGCCCGGAGACGTAGGCAAAGTTGTGCCGAACTCCGTTATCAATCTCCGTGTTATGGTTTGCTGTCTATTATTTCATTTCAGATCTGCATATGTGTATATGGATGTTATAATTCCTCTTCTTTCCTCATTCTTTCTCTAAGTTTTCTCAAATGGTTAATTAATGCATGCAAAATCAAAACTCAACCATAGTCATTAAAAGATCCTACGGATCAAGTGGTATCAGAGCTAGTTGACGTTTGGATTTGAGTTTTGCATGTTAACCAGGGAAAAACTACAGGATGGTGAAGGTGAGATTGTTGCAGAGAATCCATTAATTGGATTAAGAAAGAGAGCTTCTCACAGCGAGAAGATGGCATTGGAAGAAGGGATTTCTCAAGATGAGAAAGAGTTCCAGAAAACATTCCATGCTATGTCGGAGATGGTGAAAGTTTTGTACGAAGATTATTTAGAACGGAAGCGGCCAGTTTTGGGTAATTCTTCAAAAGGCAAAAGTGAAGAGGAAGAGGACCATCCTTAGATTCCTCCTTCACCTCCATCAACACCTCCTTCTTCTCCTTCTTCTTCAATTTCAAGTTCTAAATCTAGTGAGAAGAAAAATGTTCATAAGAATAAACATGAAAGGCCATTGTTAAAACTTGATGTAAAATTTGAGTTGCCCATATATGATGGTGAAGTAAATGCATAAAAACTTGATAACTGGATCAGGCAGATGGAGGTATACTGCAGTGTGCAATAGATCAAGGATGAGGGCACACAAATCAAGTTGGCATCTTTGACGCTTACAAGTACAACTCTTATCTGGTGGCAAAGCAAGCTGCAAAAAGGAACACAACATGTGGGTAATGTATTTCCATCATGGAAGAGTTTAATTTCTACACTTAGGAAACAATTCTATCCTTTGGGTTATAAAGAAAAAGAATTAATTGAATGGAGATCTTTAAAACTAAGAAAAGGACAAACAGTGCAAGAATACACCGATGGATTTAGAAAAATGGAATTAATGTTAGATATTCCTCTACAAACACAAGAAACTCTTATGAAGTATATAGGAGGTTTACCTGCACATATTAGAAACACCGTTTTCATGTTTGGACCCACTAACCTTGATGAGGTTTATGTTCAAGCTATGTATATTGAAGCAGGGAAAGCAGGTGTGTCAGGGGAATCATCATCTTCAAAGAAAGAAGACAAGAGGAAAATGCATGGAAAGAATGAAAATGCAGTGGCAAGGAAGGAAGGAAAACCCTCTTGCAAGCATTGCAAGAAAGAGGGACATGATGAGGACAAATGTTGGCAGTTGCATCGCGAGAAGAGGCCAAAGTGGTTCAAAGAAAAGAAGGGAATGCAAATAGTGGCAACGACATATAAACCCACAAACTTGGGATCGGATTCAAGTGATGAGTCAAATATCTCATTGGTTGGTATGACAGGTAAAAATGGTGAAGAGATTGATTGTAGAAGCAAGTTGTTTGATATAAGGGTAATCATGCGACACACTAAGATAGACACATTAATCGATAGTGGATCTCAATCTAATTTAATCTTAGAAGAATTAGTTAAGAAATTGGGGTTAAAAACAAAACTACATCATAAGCCTTACACACTTAAATGGATAAGCAATCATCATCAGATGCACATAACAAAGCAGTGCACAATCAAATTTGCAATTTCATCTAAGTATGTGGACGAAGTAACATGTGATGTAGTGTTGTTAAGAGAATGTGGAATGGTCTTAGGTAGTCCATATTTATATGATCGTAAGGCAATCTTCTATAGGACACAGAATCAATATCAATTCACTAAAGTAGGTCAGGATTATGTGGTTCATGCTCATCATATTAAAGAAAATAAAACACTTCAAATAATGGAACAATTAAAGAAGACAGTGCAAGCAAGCAACAAACCAATAATTGTTTCAAATGAAGTAATTGATCTTAAGAAAGAACAAGACATGGTTGTTGAATGGAAAATCAATCATAAGTTGCTTCAAGATAAGCTCATGTCGTGCAGATATTTCAAGTATATCACCTCATTTGCAGTCATCTTTTTGATGCTGTCATTAGCAATGTTTTCTACATGGATGATAGTGGCTTCAGTAAGATGTAACAGGGTTCAAATGGCTAACAATATACTGTCAGTTGTCATGATTGTGTTACAATTGATCTTGATGAGACAGGTGCACAGG
>ML798418.1:594135-616339 GCA_009831015.1 Picea engelmannii
TGATGGACAGACAGAGAGAGTAAATAGAGTAATAGAAGACATGCTGAGAATGTATGTGATGGATAAACCATCAAGGTGGGAAGACTACCTGCATTTGGTAGAATTCACCTACAATAATGGGTATCATACATCTCTGAAGATGATCCCATTCGAAGCACTTTATGGAATAAAGTGCAACACTCCAGTGAGATGGGATAATCTAGCTGACAGAGTAGTAGTTGGACCTGAACTACTCAAAGAGATGGAAGATCAAATGATAAAAATCAAACAGAATCTGAAAGATGCCCAGGATAGGCAGAAAAGTTACGTTGATAGTAACAAAACCCATAGAGAATTCAAAGTGGGTGACCATGTTTTCCTGAAAGTGAAAACTAACAGGAGTTCCCTGAAGCTGGGAAGTTGCGCCAAGTTGGCAGCAAGAGTTTGTGGGCCATTTGAGATCCTGGAAAGGATTGGGCCAGTTGCATACATGTTTGCATTACCTACATCTATGAATGTACATAATGTGTTTCATGCTTCACTGCTTAAGAAATATGTACCTGATGCTAATCATGTTATCGATTGGACTGTGATTCAGGTGGAACCAGAAGGTGTCTAGCAAGTGAATCCTGTGCGCATATTGGACAGGAAAAGCAAACAGCTCTAGAATCGAGCTATAGAGCTTGTAAAGGTCCAGTGGACCTAGTACAGTCCTGAAGACGCAACATGGGAGCATGAAGAAGTAATGCGGGCAGAGTACCCGCATCTTTTTGAAAATTTTGAAAGACTTGCAGAGACAGTGTAAGTTGCACTGAGGACAGTGCAAAAATAAGGGGAGGGGGATTGTAGTGTCCCCAAGGCCGAGCCCCGTTGAAAATCATGATATATGAAATGAATTTTAAACATGTCTATAGGATGGTGAGCCATGTTTTGTATAAGCTAGTAGGCTTAAGTGTTTGTTAGGCCAGGAAGCCTAAGTGTTGAAGGCCAGGAGCCTGCTGTTGTACTTGTATGTATGCAGACTGATTAATAAAATATAAACACTGCCAGGTGCAGACTCACCACGATGAATGAGTGAAGGGGGAATGTGTGTCCACAGAGTGGGCAAGGGATTAGGGGCTGGAAGGTGGGAAAAAGGGAGCTAAGTGTTGAGCCTAGGGGCTAAGCCTAGGGGGCTTAAGCCTGGGAATAACATTTTAATATTATTTCCCAAAAGACATGTGTATTTTATTTTATCCTAAGTTCCTGGCAAGGGAAAAACGTGCAAAAGGGATGCATGCTATGGGACGCATGCATTTCCCAGGGTGACAAGTGTCAACCCTGGTGCATGCAAATATAATAGTCAAGATGAACTGTGGGAGGGGGATCTTCTCCATTCTACCCAACTGTCTGAGGGTGAACCAGTCTGACCTCTGCAAGATTACCCTCGTACCATTCCAAAACAAAAACTGTGATATGATCCCGTGATTGTGGAACCCATTGGGGAAGCGTGTGTTCGTTTTTCCCAATTGGATGTTGCGGCCACACAGTGCTGGACTACGCGTAACATACTGACCAGAGTAATCTTGTGTTGAGATTATGTATGACCTCTCTTCTGGTGAGGGAGGTGACTATGGTTGGGAAGAAGCAGGTTGTCAGGCCTGTGAGCAACTCTTTCCAAGTGAAAGAGTTTGCTAGGAAGCGGTCTCTTCCAGAGAGTGTCCAGCACCATCTTCAAACTCTGAGACTTCCTGATCCGGCCTATTGCTGAGACCCAGAGAGGAGGTTAGCACCGATGGACTGTGCGTGTGAAGGTGTATACTCCCAGGTGGAACAGGTATGTGGGGAATGAGAGTCTGGTAGTAGTGGGCGTAAGATGGCATCTTTGGGAAGAATCTTTCCAGATATTTATGTGTTGTTTTCCTTGTAACCTCAACCTAGCCTAGGATTCCTTGCCTTGGGGTGGAGCTCAGTCCTAGCTCAGGGGTGATCCACTATTGAGATGATGAGCAGTGTGGTCTAAGGCTGGGAGGTTTGTGGAAGGCCTGCACTTGGTTGGTGGATTTCACCACTATTACAAGATAAGTATCTAACTATGTTCTTATCACATTTTGGCATGATTGTGCTGTACATATAATATGTATCATGTTTCCCGCTGTGTATATGAATTAATATGAAAATCTAATTGCTTGCTGATTATGGTAGTAATTCATATGAATACTCTGTGTTGAATGTGTTTAATTGTTAACTGCATGTGGATTATATACTAAATTGTATGTGTTATGTAAATCCAACGTAAGTGTATACATAGTGTTATAGTGCATTATAAGTTCTGGGGAAGCAAAAAGGTACACTACAATATGGATGCAAGAAGACATTGCATCTTAATATAAAGTTTGGTATTGCAATGGGATGAAATGGATTAAAAAATGGGGAGTTGAAAATGAACATTTTTTTGATGAAACATTATCTAGTCAAGACTTGGCACAAATACCGTAATAGTGAAGTTGTGGAAAACCTTGATGAGAAATGAGATTCTATCAATGTGAGATCAACCCAAAGCTTACTAAAATATAAAAACGATATCTCTAAGGGAAAATATCTAAGCACAAAAAAATATTTATTTTATCAATTGAGTCTAAGTTCTCATCACCTATAGTTGATGCAAGGAGATCAAAAAAACATAAATAGAGTTTGCATCACCTATAGTTGATGCAAGGAGATCAAAAAAACATAAATAGAGTTTGCATCACCTATAGTTGATACAGGAAGATCAAAAAAACATAAATAGAGAAGAATGTATATTATTGTTTTGCAAACAAAGATAAATTGAGGATGAGATGCATGTGACGATACACTGTACTAGGTATGAACAAGTTACTAGGACATAAACATTCAATTCATTTTGAATATTTGAGTAGCTTACATATCTTGTTGAGTTTGTCAAAAATAAAGAGACAATTTTATTAAGGATGTGTTGACGGGCATTTATGACTCATCGTCAACGAGAAGAGAAGATCCGGACTGAGGTTGTCTAATTAACCCAAGCCGTTTGGGATAATATACCCTGACAAGTTTATTGGCTCTTTTAGCGAACTAGGATCCTAAAATAACTAAAAGATGTAAACTAACTAAAGGTATGATTCTAACAATCAACACATTAATTACAATTTCCTAACTAACTGTTGTACTATGTACAGTAGATATATACAATTACTAGGTTTAAGAAAAAACTTGTGAAAATAATTGTTTTAAACTGTTGAATCAAACTAGGATGAAGAATAAACAAAAATGTTTTAGTACTATAACTGAAAAATAAATAAACAATACATGAATAAGATTGAAAATGATATAATGATAATGAAAAAAGAATTCAACATTTGAATGATGAAATCATTATTCATTCACAAATCAACAAATTAAATAAATAATAAATTAGCTAACCTTACGGTGATCAACAATTTTAAGCTAGATTTGTCTCTCTATAACTACATAAGCTCCACTTAACCTATGTCAAGTATAAATCTATGACAAAAGCAAGAATGATACTTTCTGAAAAAACTCAAAGAAGTCTTTTATATTCTGAAACAAATATATGATGATATAAAGACAAATTATTTTATATCATGTGACTTTAGAATGTCCAATAACTGAAAATGAAACAAATTCTAACTCTCAGTTAATTGTATTACCGACTATCTAGCATCAAATGTAAACTCAAAATACGTGAATATACGATCAGTCACATATATCAACTGAACCAAGTAGAGAAAAACATAACATGAAAGGTTATATGTAGAACAGACTAAAGCTAGTTCAGTATATATAAAATTTCACATTTAAAAATTACATGAGAAACAATGATAACATTGCACAGTCTACAAAAGGAAGAAACCCAAAGAGTAAACTATTTCTCATATAGTTTCAAAAAAATAAGTCCATCATATGGTCCAGGCGGAATTTCCCTTATTACTGGGCACAGAGTGCTATTTAAACAAGTTTCTAATATGTTCCTCATATCATGCAAGATAGAGATAGATATTTTTAAATAATCTTTTACTAAAACAAAATAACAAAAATATAATTTTGTTGAAGTATTACAATCCAAAACAGTTATACCATTAAACATTGTTTTTCAAAAACCAAAATTACAAGTCCACTATATGCTCAACCTATGACTCATTCCACTGATCGTAGAATATCGATCTGTTGTTCACCTGAGACAAGGAAAACAAAATCTAATTTAGACAATAATCAAATAAATAATTTAAAAGACAATAAAAAGAAAAATCAAAACGAATTCATGTATTACTCAAACAAAAACCAATCGTAAATTACAGGAAAAATATTTACCAATTAGGAATTTGAAAGAGAAACATCAGACAAATATGAGTTTATCATAGCATTGAAACTGGTTGAGTTTTTAATCGCCACATTTCTTGACCTCTTGAAACACTTATTTTCCATGTGTGAATTCGATCGAATGAAAGTTTTGAGTTCATCGTTCTCCCTTTCAAGAACTGAATTTTGAGTGATCACTTGATTCAAGTGCACCTGTAGGTAAGGAATATGTTAATAGTATCTATTGACCCAGCCAAAACAATTCTCACTATAAATCGGTTCTAAATTTGGTAATGGACGAGTATGATCTATAGTGGGAGATTTTCCCTGTTCAATGATCCTTTTGAGATCATACTGAATACATGAGAAACCTTGTTGTTCCTTTAAGAAAGGAAGCAAATTTGATACAGAATTGTATTGGGGTGCATCAATGTGGGTATCATCAACAAAAATCCAGTCATCGACATCAATAATAGGGATAGGTTCTTCACGATTGTGATGTCGATTTGTCACCATTCTAGAAAGGAGTCAAACAGATCTTTTGTTCTTAAAATCAATATCTAGAACTCTCTGTGTTTTATGTCTACCTTTTTTCTTGATTTTAATTTCATTCAAATTAACTACATATGGCCCAGGACTAGGAACAACAAGGAACTTACCCTTCAGATTATCCAACACATCTTCTACGGAATTTTTAGTAACACAATCACGCCTCTGGTGTGTGCTTCTGGAGGAATTATGAAAAAAAACAGGGGTTTTGGTTAATGACACAGGGATTCCTTGCAATTTGACATGAAGGTTTATCAAAGAAGGAGTCGATAGGCAAGGGTTGGTGGGTTCATCAAAATGTAGAGGTGAGTTTATTACGGTTTTAGGTGGAGAGAAACCATTCCTATCCATGAAATCTTGCCAATTGTCCCCAACCTTTGACAGTTGTGAAATGACCAAGATTTCAATTAGGCCATTATGAAATAAGCTAGACTGTTCATTTAGGTTTTGCCTTTGGTAAAATCTAGCCATTTTTTGCAGGATTTTATTCAAGTAGAACGACATGTTCAAACCAAACCCTAAGAAAATGATTAGCAAACGAATATGAAACAGGAAAACTAGTCCATCTCGTCCCTCCTAGGTGAAAAATTGCTTGAGTATCGACAGTAAACCATTCCATCAAGGTTTAAACAAAACTATTGGTGTACCTTTGACATTGTAGCACGACCTCTTAGAAGCCATTAGCAGGTGCCAAGGGATACCTTTGAATTTGATATTTTTGAACCAGTGAGCTCCTTATTGGGGAAATATCATGGCTTATGCAATCGAATCCTCACTAAATTCCATTTTTAAATCGCCTATTTTGTCCTTAGCACCATCAAAAGTCTATGAAAAATCTTAAGAGATTTTGAGGTTAAAACTTTTGAAGGAATGTATAAATTTAACCCATCCATATCTTGTGAGATCATCTATAGCATCATCCTAGGAGAGAAAGGCTTGTGAGCCATTTGACTCTATCCTCACCACAGGGGCCATGGCTTTGGTCACGATATACTAGTAGGAGTAGTGAAGAGAGGTGTATACTTGAAACCACCCAATATGAAGGATAAGCTATACATTTTCAGAGGTGACCCAATAACTAAGGCTTCAGGAGAAAGCCACCATAGCCACCACTCAAGTTGTTGAGTGGATGTTGAACTAGAGGACATGCGAAAATGAAAACCACCTCCTCAATTTACAACCTAACCAAAAAATGAAGCACTACCACCTGAGGCAATAAATGTGAGCTTGAGCTAGCAAGATGAGGGAGTAAATGTTTCAAAGCATGACTGGAATTCCTGTACAATAATGATTAGACTGTGCTATGAAAATATGGAATAGCGTTCATATTTTGAGTTATATCAAAGTTTGAATTTTATGAATGATTGTGGAGGTGCTATGTGATAATTAACACTCCAAATATATAAAACGACTAAGGCATGCCCCAAAGGTGACCAACTCATATGTTAATGGTAAAGACACCATTAAAAAATAGATAAGCTCAATACCCTCTAAGTTCTTTAAGATCATTAGGTGCTACTAGGCACTCATCCAAATTCACATAGAGACACTTTAAAATATGTATGATGTGTTCAAACCAAGTTTGTTTCAATTTCATGCTTAAACAATCATGAAATTGAACAAGGAAAAATGAGAGATTTAATGAAAGAAATTAACTCAAAAAACACACAACCAATCAAGCAATTTTTCAAAAACAAAATCATAATTGAAGTCTTCATAAACGCAAAGTGGTAGGTTAATTTTTTTTCCCCATCAAAACTTTGTTTTAAACACCGATAAAATCATCATGAATATCTAGCTTCCAACAATGGAGACACACTGGGCGAAGCAGTTATCTCTGCATCATCAGAAATTCATATCAGGGTAAATATGACTCAGATAGTTACTAAAAACAGTTAAAAGATAGATCAAGCATTTTGACATTAACTCGAAAAAATAACACAGTCATTCCATCAAATAAAGTTTTGTCAAAAAACTGTAATCCGAAATTTTGTTTTGATCAAAGGGGTAACAATATTTATACAAGTAACTCCAATACCATTGACAGGGCCACTGCTTCCAGCAAGCGTTTATAGCCCTGGCAGGGATGTCATTTAAGCATCTCTAGTACTTCGATCCCATCCAAAAGTCATCCATCTACGATAAAAATATCTTGATATCCGATCAATTTAAAAACATACATGAGGATCTTTGAACCTGACATTGCTTTGCTACTAGCATGTCTATTCAGTACCCCGATGAAGTTGTCTTCGTATCATGTGTGCATTTACCCACTGCCAACAGACCTGTTCAATATCCTAATGAGTTTGCACACAATTACCACACATTAAATTGCTTCCAAGTCTCTAAAATTGTTTATAAAACTTTCAGAAACTTCATGATAACAAGAGAGCTGGGTGATGCTGAAGATTTCACAGTGAGACAATCATAGGATTGATCATTAGTATTGTTTTTTTGTTCTTTGAGAATTGATAACTTTCATCATAATTTGGACATTTAGATTTCAATCAAGAAATCATCTTAGGAATGGGGAATCGCTTTGAGTTGATCTCATTAGAACTGGTATGGTCTAAGAAGTTTTAAAGATAGTCGTATTTCCCTGACACTTCAACAAAAACCAAGAACAATAATTTGGAAAAGACTTACCATAATTGGTCCGAGTTTAGAACTTAATGTGCAGATGCATTGAAATATTTCAACTATTTCTAGTGAATGATTCAATTCCATTTAATAATGAGTGATGATTTAGAAATAATTATTAAAGAAACATAAAAAACAACAGAAAATGAAAAAAAAAACAAAGAAAAACACAAGCTAAAGATATTTACAGGGGGGGAAATATGATTTCTCTTAGGCGAAGTATTTCTTGACAGACTGACCATTCATTGTAAAAGTGTCTGGATGTCCCTCTAAGTTGTGCAAATGAAAAGAACTAGGACCCAATTTTTCAAAAATGACAAAAGGCCCTAGCCACAAGTTTTGAAACTTAGTATGTTCTCATTTATTCTTGTTCTCTTTGTCCCATTTGAGGACCAAAACCACTACATTAAAATTTCTTTCTGAGGACAAACTCATATCAAACCAGATTTTAAAAATATGTTGATGTTGATCTAATTTATGTTTTTCTTGTGTCCTTACTTCTTCCAATTTTAATAAAGTGTTTATTCGATTCTCTAAATGGGGACATACCTCTTCCTGAACTTTTGTGATAATTGTAGAGAAGGGATTAATATGTGTGGAGTAAGAATGACTTCTCTTCTGTAAATGAGGAATAAAGGATAATTGAGGATGGAATCTTTCAGAGTGACTCTATCTGCCCAAAGTTCCTTGTACAACGCATTGTGCCAATTGTTTTGATTTTTCGACACTGTTCTTTTAATTATTTTGATCAGATTTTTATTTGTTGACTCGGACAAACCATTTCCTTGTGGGTAATAGATGGAAGAATATTTTAGTTTAATCCCTTTTTCTAAAGAAAATACATTCATATCCAGGGAAGAAAAATAAGAAGCATTGTCGAAAACTAAATAGTCAGGTATGCTGAAATGAGTGATAATATGAGAGTTTAAAAACAAACTATCTTACTCGTGTTGACTATATTTAATGGTAAATCCTCAAACCACCTTGTAAAATAATATGTTGCCTTGAGAATATACTTGTATTGCTGTGAGGAAGGAGGATTAATCGGTCCTATAATATCTAGGCCCCACTTTTGAAAAGGTGTGTCTACCGTAATAGGCTGTAAAGGGAAATAAACATTCTTTACCCCTCCTGCAGCCTTTTGACAGATTATACATTTGCGGGCCAAAGTGTGAGCATCCTTAAATAAGGTGGGCCAATAGTATCCATCCCTAAGTACCTTGTGGTTTGTTGTATCTCCACCAAAATGACCCTCGACATCGTTGGAATGAAGTTCATCTAATACCTTTTCAGATTCTTCTTTTTCTAGACAACGCATAAAAACACCGTCAAAATTTTTTCGAATCAATATATCATTAATTAATTGAAAATATGTATATATAAGCCTCATTTCTCTTCTACTTTTTGGATCAAGGTTACAAGGATCATCTTCGTCCAACAAGTAAAATCTAATATTATCATACCACGAATTAGACACAGTTTGTGCACAACAAATTTGTGTTTCATTATACATATTTGTAGCTAATGTATTTATTTAATTTTCTGATTTCTCAACTGAATCAACTACCAATTTACAAATTCCTTGAGCTCTAACAATTTTTGTGGGCACTATTTCGAGATCATACTCCTGAAGGGATGTCATCCAATTTTCCCTTTTCTCCCCTAGCTCCTTCTGCACTAATAGATTTCTTATAGCAGGGTAAGCAACAACGACTTTTATCTTGGATTTCAAAAGGTAAGATCTGAAATGTTTAACTTCTTTGAAAAAAACGTATTCTTATTGATCTACCACAGGGTAATTTAATTCTTCTCCTTTAAATGAGGATATCATAAATGAAATAGGTATCTCATTGTTTTCAACATTTTTCTGCATGAGCACAACAACATAATATCTATCAGATGCAAAAGTATACAACATGAAATCCTAGGAGAAATCATGACTCATCAAGGAGGGTACTTCGGTTATAGATTTTCTAATGGAATTAAAAGATTGATTCTCTTGTGATCCCCATTTGTATAGAACATCCTTTTTTATCAGGTTTTGTAGAGGTATAACCATCTCAAAAAAACTTGGGACAAATCTTATGACAAAATTAATTTTACCCAAAAAGGATTGCATTGCCTTTTTGGAAGAAGGTGTAGGAAGGTTGGAAATGGCCTGGGTTTGATCAGGGTCAATTATCATTCCATTTTTAGAGATTAGAAATCCAAGTAATTTTCCTTGTTCTACTGCAAAGACTAATTTCTTAGGATTGAGTGAAATACCAAATTTGCGACATCTTTGTAGCACAACCCTAAGATGAGACAAATGATATTTCTTGTTATTAGAAAAGGAAGTAACATCATCCCGATACAAAAAAACTAACTGATTGATAAGGCCCCAAAAATCAGTGTCCATTTCCCTCTGGAAAGTGGCCCCGACATTGATTAATCCGAAAGGCATTTTTCTATAGGTGTAGGTGCCTCCTGGGGTACGAAAAGTGGTTTTTAGCTGATTTGATGGAGAAATAAGGACCTGGTTATACCCTGAGAAGCCATCTAATAAGGATAGTTTTTCATAACCAGATACTTGTTTCAAAATTTGTTCCATTGGGGGAACATGGTAATTGTCTTTATTAGAGGCCCAGTTCAAATTGCGAAAGTTGACACAAAGTCGAATTTCCTCATTTTTCTTCCTTACTGGGACTAAGTTGGATACCCACTGAGTATGTCAGAGAAGAAAAATGATCTTGGCGGTGAGTAATTTATTTATTTCCTTTTTTACTGTGGGTTCTAATTTAGGATGCATTTTTCTCAAATTTTGTTGAAAAGGTTGGGTTTGGGGATTCATGGGGATTACATGTTGTATTATGTTTGGATCAAAAGTTTCTAGATCATCATATGTCCAAGAAAACACGCCTTTGAATTCTTTGAACAATTTTGTGAAAGAAGATCTCTCTTGTTTAGAACACCCTTTTCCCAGATTGATATTTTGAGGATTATCTTGCGTTCCTAAATTAACAATTTCATATAGTAATGAAGAATTATTCGTTTTGCAATTGACTACCCCTCTAAACTTGTAATGTAAATCATAAAAAATTTCTAATCTAACAACAGATTTGGGGATAGAGTTTACCATATCGGATGATACTTCCGCAGAACGAGGGTCGAATATTACTGTGAAATCTCAGAGGTTTTCATTGTGGGTTCTTTCATCGATTACTGCATCTTGGAAGTTGCTTCCACATGAAGAAAATTGATGATCTATTGATCGTCATCAAACACTCTCCATTTTTTTATGTTGTCGGGAATCGATGACTTAAATAACAATTCAACCAAGAATATGTTAGGAAAAAGACCTTCAGCAGGCAATAATTTAGAGGCAACATTAGCTAATAAATCATCTTCCGAATTACTCAACCTAGGGATGGAATTTATATGAAAAGAGAGAAATTTATGTATTAAAATCCATACCTCAGTTTGGTAGTTTTTCAAAAGATGTGATAAAAAATGTATCATGTTTCTTACCTGCTTGACTAGGATTTCAGAGTCACCAAATACTACAAAGTTTTACACGTCAAGATATAGTGCCTTCTTTAGTCCCTGAAAAAGTGCTTCATATTATGTTGTATTGTTAGTACATTCAAATTCCAAACGACAAGCAATAAATGTTTTATTACCTTTGGGATCAATTAGTACACAACCAGTGCCTGCCCCTTCCCAGGATTTGGATTCATCAAAGTATAAGGACCAGTTTTCTTTGTCATCAACAATGTTCGATGTAATTCCCAAAGTTTCCATCTGAGTATAGGTCGATATTTCATATTGTTGTTCTGGTTCGATGATAGAGGATATTTCAGTCATGAAATTTCCAAAAAAGGTATTCATTCCTTGTTCCTCAATTGTATTTACACTAGTAGCAAAAGGATCATTAGGATTGTTTAAACCTGTAACAATGTACTTGAGGTAACATTCTTTGTTTATTCTGATCATGTTAGGCTATTCATTTTCTGGCAGCCACAGATGAGACCAATCCATAGAAACTAACCATGTAACTTCTCTGACCAATATCTATTAAAACATAAACCATAAACTTATGGAATGTCAACAACAATAATATCAATTACTTGGTAGACCTTTGGGTTAGATGAAAACCTTATCAACAAATTTTTAAGTTCACCAATGACCTTGAAATTAGCTCGATCTAACTGAATTCTCGTTAAATCAAAAGGTTTTACTTTAGTGTTAATTTTCTGACACATAGATAGAGGCAATGCATTTGATGAGGCGCCAGAATCAACCATGTTGTTATGTACGTTTTTGTTTAAAATTTTGAAAGTTAGCAAAAAAGGAGGTACATTTTTTCATGTTGAGACAACAAAATTCTGCTGATTTTTTATGGATGTACCTGAAATAGTCTTATCTAAATTTTCTACATTTTTCTATGATATGTCCCTTTTATCCTAACTTTCAAATGATGTTTTACCAGAGACATATTTTTTTTTATTTGGGTCATTTTATGTCAATTTATTACTGACATTCTTTTTATTATTCTTAGCTATATTTTGGAGTATTTTTTGTAGGATAAGGGGGAATTTAAGTAATTCAAAAACTGATATATTTTCCCTCAGTTTTTTAAGATCTTCAACCAAATCATATTCTAAAACTAGGGAAATAGGGTTTGTCTAGTTTCAGTTTGTTTTGGCTGTTTGGAAACCACATTCCTGCTTGTTTCAGGTGCAAGTTTGTTTTGTGCTTTACTTCAAGTGTTATAAGGATGGAAAATTTCAAAATTATCTTGAAAGACGTTGTCCACAAAATGCCCAAAAATGGGAGGAGATGAGTCCTCCTCATAAGGTGTTTCTTCTTCACCCCTATCATCTTGATTTTCAGGAGGTGCAGAAATAGTGTTATCATGTGCTTCCAATATTGATTGCAAAGCGTACTGTAATCCCTCAAAGTTCATACCTTATGTGGTCGGGTTTGGCCGATTTGTAGGAAAAGGTTTCCTAAAAGGTGGTTTAAAACCTCCTTTACTTGTAGAGGCCTCATCGGTGGATCTTTTCAAGTCTACGACCTGATTGGACAATTTCTGGAAAGCTTTTTGCAAACTTTCCAAGTCTAATGTCTCTTGTGGGTTTTTATTTTTAGGAGGTCTAGTGAGAATTTATATTTTCTTTTTAGAAGATGAAATTGCTCAAGCCTCACTATTTAAACTATATTTTAAACTCATAATGTCCTTCTCGATAAGGACTGTCTCCTCAAAGGTTTCTAGTAATGTGTTCTTTTTGGACCTTTTAACCCATATAACTATATTGTTATGTAGGGCCTTAGTATAGTATGCAACAATCAAGTTTTCTGTAGGCATTGAATCTACAGGGATTTTGTTTTTTAACATAAGGAATCTTTGGTTGAAATCCTTAAATTTTTATTTAGGTTTCATTTTCATAATAGAAAGTTCCATTACCAAGACTTTTGGAGATTTATCATCTCCAAATTTTTCTAGAGAGTAGGTTTCAAACTTGTCCCAAAAGACGATAGTTTGAGGTTGTTGCGCAAAATACCTGGTTGAAGCATTCGCCTCAAAAGTGTAGGGGAATAACCTTCACACGACATCCTCGTGTTCAACACTTTGGATCCTAACATCTAGCATGAATTTCTTGATGTGATCCTGATTGCTTTGAATCTGTGTCGAATTTGGGCAACCACTTTTCCAGATGTTTGGGCAACGAGTGTTGGGGTCCAAGTATTTCCATGACATCTTGATCGAGCCAAGTTCTGGAGAGATTATTTTGGTTTTCCATGGGATTTGGTGGATATGAAGGTTGAGATTGTTCAGATGAAGAACTAGCTTCATCCAAGGATTCCTCTCTTGAATAGGGTGGAGAAGAACCAAGTGGAGATGGTGGGAAAGTAGATCCCCCAGCACCAAGGGTTAATGATTTAGAAGGATTAATGATATTACCAGCTAATGTGTTACCGAGAAGACCAATGTCAAGAGGTTGTTCTTGCATATTCGTGAAATCAAGGGGTTGATTTAGCTATCTACCATGCTCTCTGATTCGGGATAGGGCACTTTGAATTCTCAAAATCGATTAGCGAAAAATTTCATGTACATCAATCCGTTAAGGAAATGGTGTCACTGGATTGATGGGAATGTCCGTAGTAGTTTATGAGGTAGTAAATGGGTCAAGTGTAATGTTAGGCTCTGAGCGACTACACGTCACGATAGGCGAACGATTGTTTGGGGGAGTCCTACGGCCTCCTCATGCCGTCAATGAATTTTAGGCCCTCCTTCTAGTGCCATTTTTTGATGGTTGTTTATGAATCACTGTCAACAAGAAGGGAATATCTGGACCAAGGTTGTCTAATTAACCCAAGTTGTTTGGGATAATCTACCTTGACAGATTTATTAGCTCTGTTAGCCAACTAGGATCCTAAAATAACTAAAATATGTAAACTAACTAAAGGTATGATTCTAACAATCAACACATTCATTACAGTTTCCTAACTAACAATAGTACTATGTACAATAGATATATACAATTACAAGGTTTAAGAAAAACCTTGTGAAAATAATTGTTTTAAACTGATGAACCAAACCAAGATGGAGAATAAACAAAATTGTTCTAGTACTATAATTGACAAACTAATAAACAATACATGAATAAGATTGAAAATGATATAACGATAATGGACAAATCATTCAACATTTGAATGATGCAATCATTATTCATTCGCAAATCAACAAATTAAATAAATAATAAATTAACTAACCTTACGTTGATCAACAATACGAAGCTAGATTTGTCTCTTTGTATTTGTATAAGATCAACTTAACCTGTGTCAAGTATAAACATATGACAAAAGCAACCAGAATACTTCCTCAAAAAACTCAAAGAAGTCTTTTATATTCCGGAACAAATCTATGATGAAATAAAGAAAAATGATTTTATATCATGTGACTTTAGAATGTCCAATAACTAAACATGAAAGAAATTCCAACTCTTAGTAAATGGTATAACCAGTTACCTAGCATCAGATGTAGACTCAAAATACTTGAATAGATGATCAGTCATCGATATCAACTGAACCAAAATATAATGAGCCACGTAGAAAAAAACATAACATGAAAGGTTATATGTAGAACAGACTAAAGCTAGTTTGGTATAGATAAAATTTCATATCTATAAATTACATGAGAAACAATGATAACATTGCATAGTCTACAAAAGGATGAAATCCAAAGAGTAAATTGTATCTCATATAGTTTCAAAAAAATAATTATATCATATGGTCCAGGAGGAATTGCCCTTATCACTAGCCAAACAGTGTTATTTAAACAAGTTTCTAATATGTTCCTCATATCATGCAAGATAGAGAAATATCTTTTTAAATAAGATTTTACTAAAACAAAATAACAAAAAGATAATTATGTTGAAGTCTTACCATCCAAAACAATTACATCATTAAACATTATTTTTCAAAAATGCAAATTACAAGTTCACTATACGCTCAACCTATGACTCATTACACTGATCATAGCACATCGATCCGATGTTCACCTGAGACAAGGAAAACAAAATCTAATTTAGACAATAATCAAATAAATAATTTAAAAGACAAGCTATAGAATCTTTGATTTTGTAGCTGGTCTAAATAAAAACAAAATCAAAATGAATGAATTTATTACTCAAACAAAAACCAATCGTAAATTACAAGAAAATTATTTACCAATTATGAATTTGAAAGAGAAACATCAGATAAATCTGAGTTTATAATAGCATTGAAACTGGTTGAGTTTTTCATCACCACATTTCTTGATCTCTTGAAACGCCTATTTTCCCTGTGTCAATTTGATAGAATGTAAGTTTTGAGATCACAATTTTCTCTTTCAAGAACTGAATTCTGAGTGATCACTTGATTCAAATGCACCTATAGGTAAGGAATATCTCAATAGTGTCTATTGATCTAGTCAAAAAAATTCTCACAATAAACTGATTCTAAATTCGACAATGGATGAGTCTGATCTATAGTGGGATATTTTCCCTGTTCCATAATCCTTTTGAGATCATACTGAACACCTGAGAAACCTTGTTGTTCCTTTAATAAAGGAGGAAAATTCGATACAAAATCGTATTGGGGTGCATTGGCGTCGGTATCATCAACATAAATTTGGTCGTCAACATCAATAATAGGGATAGGTTTTTCATGATTGTGATGCCGATTTCTGACCATTCTAGAAAGGAGTCAACCATATCTTTTGTTCTTAAAATCAATATCTAGAACTCTCTATGTTTTATGTCTACCTTGTTTCTTGATTTGAATTTCATTCATATCAATCGCATCTAGCCCAGGACTAGGAACAACAAGGACCTTACCCTTCAGATTATCCAACAGATCTTCTAAGGATTTTTTACGAACAAAACGTGCCTCTAGTGTGTGCCTCTAGAGGACTTATGCAAAACAACAGAGGTTTTGGTTAATGACACAGGTCTTCCTTGCAATTCGACATGAAGGTTTCTCAAAGAAGGGGTCAATAGGCAAGGGATGGTGGGTTCATCAAAACACAGAGGTGGGTTGATTACAGTTTTAGGTGGAGCGAAACAATTCCTATCCACAAAATCTTGGCAATTATACCCAACCTTTGACATGTGTGAAATGACCAAGATTTGAATCAGGTCATGATGAAATAAGATAGACTATGCATTTAGGTTTTTCCTTTGGTAAAATCTAGCCAATTTTTGCAGGATTTTAGGCAGGTAGAACGCTAGATTCAAACCAAACCCTAAGAAAACCATTAGAAAATGAATATGAAATAGGAAAACTAGTCCATATCATCCCTCACAAGTGATGAATTGCTTGAGTATCAATAGTAAAATGTGCCATCAAGGTTTAAACAAAACTATTGGTGTACCTTTGACATTGTAGCGTGACCTCTTGGAAGCCATTAGTAGGTGCCAAGGGATACCTTTGAATTTGAGATTTTTGAACCAACGAGCTCCTTCTTGGGGAAATCTCGTGGATTCTGCAATCGAATATTCACTAACTTTAGGTTGTAAATATCCTATTTTGGCCTTCGCACCATCGAAAGTCTTTGAAAAAGATTGAGCAAATTCGATTTTAAAGCCTTCGAAGGACTGTATAAATTTAACACATCCAAAGCTTGCGATATCATCTATAGTGTCATCGTGGGAGAGAAATTCTTGTGATCCATTCGACTCTATCCTCACCATAGGGGCCATGGGTTTGGTCATGATATACCAACATGAGTAGCAAAGAGGGGTGTATGTTTGAAACTACCCAATATGAAGGATAAGCTCTGCATTTTCGGAGGTGGCCTGATAACTAAGGCTTTGGGAGAAGGACACCATAGCCACCACTTAATTTGTTTAGTAGATGTTGAACCAGAGGACATGCAAAAATGAAAACCACCTCCTTAATCGACAACCTGACCCAAAAAAGAAGCACTACCACCTGAGGCAATGAATGCAAGCTTGAGCTAGTAGGAAAAGGGAGTAAATGTTTCAGAGCATGAATTATAGTCATGTACAATAAGGATTAGACTGCGATATGACAATATGGAATAGTGTTCACATTTAGAGTTATATCAAAGTTTGAGTTTTATGAACGATCGTGGAGGTGCTAGGTGATAATTAACACTCCAAATATATAAAACGAATAAGGCATGACCCAAAGCTGACCAACTCGTATGTTAATGTTAAAGACACCATTAAAAAATCGATAAGATCAATACCCTTGAAGGTCTTTAATATCATTATGTTCTCCTAGGCACTCATCCAAATTCACATAGAGACACTTTAAAATTTGTATGATGTGTTCAAACCAAGTTTGTTTCAATTTCATGCTTAAACAGTCATGAAATTGAACAAGGAAAAATGAGAGATTTAATGAAATAAATGAACTCAAAAAACACATAAACAATCAAGTGATTTTTCAAAACACAAATCATAACTGAAGTCTTCATAAACCCAAAGTGGCAACTTAAATTTTTTTATTCCATTAAAACTATGTTTTAAACATCGATAAAATTGTCAAGAATATTTGGCTGCCAACATGATGTTTTAGAGCATCAACAAAAAAAAAAGTAAAATGTAAGTTGAGACATTCTTAAGATAAATAACACCAAAGCTATAAACTTATTTTCTTGTCCCATATATTTTATAGGGCCTCTTGTGTACAAAAATACAAATATTTTATTTTATTTTATTTTATTTGTAATTGATTAATGGATTACAATTTCTTTTATGTAAATAAAGATTAGATTATAATGATAAGTCATACATTTTAGGAAAAATATTGACTTATAATTTTTACAACACAAATGCTAAAGTAAGTTGTAATGACCATAAATATAGCATACTTAGTAAATCTTCGAGCTTAAACGGGTCAGGAATATTAATAAATGAAGATCTTCTTCTCGAAGACCAAGATGAATTAAGGAATGAAGTTCAAAAGGTAAAAGAAGATGGGAAAGAAGGAAAATGGGCAATAATTAGAAATCTAAAAGCTATTGTTATGGATAGAGACCATAAGGATAATAATAAATAGGAATTTTGGACACTCAGTATCCTTTTATGGAATTGTCCTGGCTTTCCATGGCACAAAGGTCCTATGATAAGTTGGATCTCAAGTGATATTGATATTATCTATATAGTTGAAACTTGGGAGCATGAGGAGTCTAAGGTACCTAACATAGAAGGATAGGAGACATAGATTGTTATATTAGAAAGAGAATTTCTCCTCACATTCAACTTCATAAGATTGACCCTCTCAATTAGTACATTTGGATAGAAATTTCAGACACCAATGCTAAGAATATGTATAGAGCAATTTTCTATTTTTCACCTATTAATTCTACTTTTTATAAGAAAAACAATCTAGATAAAAATTGTCCCTATAATAATTTAGAACAAGATATTTATAGTTTGAAAAATGAAGGAAATATGCTCCTGCTTAGGGACTTTAATGCTAGGATTGCAACTAAAAAAAATATTATTTTAAGTACTGAATCCAACCATAATCCATTATGGCTAGTTGAGGACCTTGTTTTATATAATAGCTAAAAAATAATCTATGAATACCTAATTGATAATTTCTTTGGTACTGAGTTGGTCAAGCTCTGCAACTCTCAAGACCTATTAATTTGCAATGGAGTAATGAAGCGGCCAAACTCCAACTAGATGACTTGTATTCATGGGCTAGGTAGTAGTGTTTTAGATTATGTGATATTTTATATCCTTATTTCCAACCAAATAGAAGATTTTAACCTTTTAAATTACCATGAGCCTGACTCTGATCATAAACCTTTAACCCCAACTCTAAACTTTTTCTTACATAGGAGCACCATTGAAGAGAATTATGATAATCAAAGGAATCTGCGCTTTGACAAAAGAAAAGTTGACATTTTCTTAAACGATTTAAATAGTAAATTAAATATGCTAACTTATAAGGACAACATTGAAGAACTCTATCATAATTTTACAACTACCCTTTCCACTTCTATTAACAAGTTCTCTTTAGAGGTGTCCTATAAAAAGAATAATAGAATGACCAACCCTTGGTATGATAAAGAATGTAAAATTGCTAAGAAATCCATTAGGGATGCTTCTAATGAGCCCTTAAAACTCAATAAGATCAATACGTACAAATCCCTAATTAAAAGTAAAAAAAAGTACTATATCAATAAAAGGCAATAACAACTTTCACAACTCTATAAGATGTATCCTAAGAAGTTTTGGAGACAAATTATAAACCACAATACTAAAGAAAATAATAGGATTCCCTTAACAGACTGGAATTCCTACCTTAAAATTCTTTACAAGTTCCCTAATTCCATGAACACCATTCCTATTGTCCCTACGAAGGAAGGAGTTTTTTATTTAGATGACATAGAGTTTGGGGTTAAGCGGCTTGCAAATGGGAAAGCTAACGACATTAAAGGCTATTGAGATGAAATTTTTAAAATCAGAGGGCCTATCCTTATCCCTCACATACAAAATCTCTTCAATTTAGCAGTCAAGCAGGGCTTCCCTAAAACTTGGACGCAAAGCCTCATTGTTCCTATTTTTAAAAATGGGGATAGAAACATTCCCTCTAATTATAGAACCATTATGATTAGCCCAATTTTAGCCAAGCTTTATGGAATTATTTTGGAAAATAAGATTAGCCTTTGGATAGAAAGTCATGGTAAAAGAGCTAAAGGCCAGGCCAGGTTTATAAGATATCATTCAACTGTGGACCACCTTGTTACCTTTAGAATCATTGTAGAGGAGTTCTGCAATACTAAAACCAATATTTTTTGTTGTTTTGTTGACTTTAGAGAAGCTTTTGACATGGTTCCTAGGAAAAACCTTTGGAATAGATTGGAAGAGATAAAAGTGCCTCTCGAGTTGAGGGTTGCTTCAATAAGGATGTATGAGAACGTTATTGCTAAGTTTAAAAACACTTAGGGCTGGTCAAAAGACATTAACTACAATATCAGAGTCAAACAAGGTTGTCCCTTGTCCCCTACCCTTTTTGGCATATACATTAACAAGCTAGAAGATTGCTTGGAAAAAGAAGGTTGCATTAGTCCTACTCTCACTAGTATAGTCATCAATCGTCTTCTTTATGGCGATGATATCGTTCTTATGTAAAGGAGTCCTCGTGATATTGAAAACCAACTAAGAATCCTCAAGGATTTTTGCTCCAATATGGGTATGACTGTTAATACTGATAAGACTAAGGTCATGATTATTAAATCCAATAGGATCCCTTATGATACCTTCGTATATGAAAAAAACAACTTCGAGAAAGTAACTTCATACAAATATCTTGGAATTGGTATTCACCACAAGCTCAATTGGAATTATAACATTGAGAAAATGATTATTGGGGGATGGAAAACTTATTATGGTCTTTAAAACAATTGTAAATCAGTTGATCTTTGGAGTTGGGATAAGAAGAAACTCCTCTTTGAGACTCTTGTTACACATGTTATTCTTTATGGATTTGAAGTCTGGGGATGTAGTATCTGATGCAGGAGCATAGGCTCATGAAAATGAAGTCACCCATGACTTCATCAAAGTTGAGTGAATCAAAGGAGACCTAGGGTCTCACACTTGTGTAATTTGTTATTTTGGATAATGGGCAAGGATTCTAGATCCTTTCCACTTGTAAAAGATAAGATAGGGTTTGTTAATGGTTAGTGAGTCACTGATGACTCATAGGGGTCAGTTGAGTTTATGAAGGACTCTGTTCCTTAATCATAGGATCTGGAAACAGAAATCCATTGTAATTAAATACAAGTTTGGTCGATGGTTGAGATAGCTGAACCTAGTTTAATCCAGTTTATCCTAGATGAAGGTTAGATCATAGAAGCTTATATTAGCTTGAAGTTAGCTCGAGGAGAGAGATATAGGAGATAGATATAGAGGGGAAATGAAGAAAAACACAGAGAATTGTGAAAGAATTCTGAAGGAATGTAGTAATAGAAATTCTTTCTTTCTGTGTAAATACTCTGTACTCATGATTGGTTTTTTTATTCGATTTGTGATTTTCTCATTTTCAATGGATTGAATAACAGTAATTCATTGTATGGTTTATAAAGGAATTACTTCGAGAGGGATTCTGTAAAGTTCTGGAAATCTTTACAGTTGTTACAAGGGGGAAGACCCTGGATTTTAAATACAATCTGTATATGTTAACATTCTGTTCAATATGTATATCCATCTACTGTTATCATAGATCGGGGAATATGTGATACATATGACTTATCAGAGGAGTATCAATTCCATAGAGCATGTGTTTGAATCGATCGATGAGGAGAGCAAAGGAGAATGTACATCCCCAAAATCAACGGTATAGATTTGAGCGGAGTTTGGCCAAAGGTAGAATGAACAGTTGAGATTCATTTGAGAATCGAATGGACAAGATCAGAGAAGAGATTGAAGGCTGAGAAATAGATGGTCCAGATCTCAGCGGAGAAGGGAGAATGCGGAGTTCGAGGCACCTGGTCATTTCCGTTGGAGGATATGTGTCGAATAGTGTATGGGAGCGAAAAATGCAAGAAAGGTACAATCTGTACGGTAAGTCATTTCCATTGGGACCTTTTGGTCATATTATAAAGTCGTACGGTGCTTAACATCATATGCCAAGTCTCTTTTCCGTTGGGTGCTAAACAAAAGGAAAAGTGTTTAATCTGCCAAACAAAGAGGAGATCTGCCAAATAAAACTAAAATGCCAAGTACAGTGACAGATAGCTAAGTTTAGCTCTGTCAAAGAATGATGAAAGACCATATTCAAGGTAGATTCCAGTACAGTAAATTATGGAATCGAGGATCTACTTCGACATAGCAAGTGGTGCTTGCATCAAGTGGTATCAGAGCAAGGATTTCTCTCTGTAGGAGGTATCTTTTATTCTCTGTGAAGGAATTTACTTTTATATATTCATGAAAGTATGGGTGTTGTCATAACTAATTCTTGTTTTGGTTAGCACAAAGAATTGATGAGTGTAACATACAGAGAAGTAGGAAAAGAAATATCCTAGAAGCAGATTATGGTCAAAGATAAGAAAAGAGCAAGATACAAACAGAAGATGATCCATTTGGTATATGGATGAACATGGTCAAAGATCTTGAAGGCATAAAGAGATGATATGCTGACTATAATTGTAGGTACAGAAGCAAGAAGACTGATGAAAGTGGCAGAGTATGGAGGAAAAGTCTGAGTAATG
>ML798419.1:0-12142 GCA_009831015.1 Picea engelmannii
ACTTTTATGATGATCGAGAGTTTAAGTGGAAGGGTGAGGAAGGCAAAGGGTTATGGAGGCAAGAGGAAGATGACTGTGATGGTAACTAAAATCAATTCCAAAAATCTGGAAAGTCGTCACTAGCCACACTAGGAAAACTAACATAGTTTCAAGAGGAATGCGACTTCACAAGGGAAATTTGGTTAATAAATTTTACTACTACACCCGAAGCCATTTCTACATATCTAAAATTGTCCTGTTCGACTGCCTTTTCCTCAATTATTTTCATCGTTGCATTAGAAATAAATCTCTTTGTATCACTGAGATCTATTAAAATACTAAAAGTTTGATCGGCGATGGTACCTGACGTCTAGAGCACAGTGGGATGGTGCTCATCCTAGCGGTTATTCTTCGTGGCATGAATGTTGTGGGCCTTGCCCAAATATGCAACTGTAGTGTGTCTTATTGACCTGACCTCTTTGGCCTTATCAACCAGGCAGTGTTGCTGGTAAGGTGGATCTCCACTTGTCGCATGATTAGTCTTGGTGGAGTCCTAGCCTAACCCCTGCTCGTCAGATCTTCCTCAACTATGAGGGCCTGCCACTCTGCATCATCCAACGTATAAGGCATTAGTATCCTCACTTTTGCACGAATGTTGAGGTTGAGGCCAAAATCAGACTTGTTGACCTTTATCTTCTCTGTGTTCATGCATTTTATTGATGTAATACAACAATGATACAAGGCTTTGTACAACTCATATCCAAGATCTTACTTCCATCGAAAATATTTAGACTTCAAGTAAGAGCTATTAACTAATTAATGAATGTTTGTTTCATTTCAAGTAACTTCATAATTGTTATCACACAAAATCTATAGACTATACTCTTGTTAAGTTATTGGTAGCAACAATAAAGTTGAAGATTTTATCTCTCTAAGTTAACACATTTTTTTTCTCCCAAGGTTAAATGGAATTCTTCACCGTTGTTGAATTTTATGATGACCGGGAGTTTAAGTGGAAGGGTGAGGAAGGTGAATGGTTATGGAGGCAAGAGGAAGAAGGTTGCGATGGTAACTAAAATCAAGTCCCAAAATCCAAAAATTCGTGGCTAGCCACACAAGGAAAACCAACACAGTTTTAAGAGAAATGCGACTACACAAGGGAAATTCGGTTAATAAATTTTTCTACTACACCTAAAGCCATTTATACATATCTAAACTTGTCTCATTTGACTTCCTTTTCCTCAATTATTTGTAGTGTTGCATTATAAATAAATCTCTCCATATCACCGAGATCTATCAAAATACTAAAAGTTTGATCAACGATGGTACTTGACTTCTAGAAAATAGTGGGATAGTACTCATCCTGGCGGTTATTCATCGTGGCATGAATCCTGTGGGCCTTGCCCAAATCTGTAACTAGTGTGTGTCCTGTTGACCTGACCTCTCTAGCCTTCTCAACTGGATATTCTTGCTGGTAAGGTGTCTCTGCACATGTCCAATGATCAGTCTTGGTGGACTCCTACCCTGACCCCCACTGGTAAGATCTTTCTCAGCTATGAGGGCCTGTTGGTATGCATCGTCCAATGTATAATGCATTAGTATCCTCACTTTCACATGAATGTTGAATTTGAGGCCAAACTCAAACTTGTTGACCTTTATCTTCTCTGTGTTCATATGTGGAGCATACCTAAGAAAATCCATGATTTGGGCATCATACTCTAACACTAAATGACCACCTTGCTGTAAGGAATTGGACTCATTGAGCTGGTGCTCATGACTTCCTCTCAAAAACACCCTTTCCGGAATCGTTCCTTAAGCAACTCCCATGACACGTCTTTGACAACCATGTTTTTTTTTAGGTAGTAGCATCTTCCACCATAGAAGAACGCTCCTCTTCAGCTGAAATACTGCCATGCAGAATTTAATGTTGGAGGTGTAGTCACAAAGTGTGAAGCACATCGCTAGGATCTCCAACCATGCCTCAGCGGTTGCGCCTTCCGTGGCACTAATGAACTCGAGAAAATTCACCTTCTAGAGTTTCCTTTTAATTCTACTGTTGCCTACTAGAGTGCACTGTGAACTCTCCTTTGGTATAGGCATCATCACCTCATTACTATCTATTTGGTTAATCAAGGCCTCTGACATCCTCTAAATAGACTTCATCCAATCAACCACATCCCCCACAACAATCTTCTCCTATTCAATGACTTTCTCTTCTCCTTATGGGTTAGAACCCTTTGACATGGACGCTACTGGAGGCATCACGCCTCTGCCCCTAGTACCATGTCGTCTACCTCCACGATGTCCTCGAGGCACTAACCATGATTACCGTATGGAAAGGTTTAAATTTTAATTAGGAATAAGTAAATACTTAATTGTTTAATAAAGTGGAAGGTGTGACGATCCACAGTTGCGGGGTTGAACATGCTTTGATACCACATGTAACGACCCTGTCATTATGACACAACGAAGTACAAAAAGTAATTGTTTTTAAATCATTAGTAAATTAATGTCAGTGCATAATTCATACAAACGCATAATCATCATGACATCATAATTAAAATCATTATAAGCGACACACTATTGTAATCAATAATGACACAAGTCAACTCATAACATGAATGATAGCGACACAAGATCAAAACAAGAACATAAATAACAAAGCAGTTCAACACATCACAATCAACCGAAGCATATATAAATAATGAGCATCCATATTGCTAAACATATAAGGAACTACCCACCCAACCTACCCTGTAAGGTTAGGACCTCTAGGACACATAAGCAATGCTCAATCCAATGATTCATCTAATTGATTTTGACCACTTAAGGTCTTAGGGTTGGCGATTGTTCTAAGGAACAATGCGGTATCTAAATCCCACTAATTCAATGAAGCCGAAATCCAATTAGATCTGTAATCAAGATCACCTAACAAGTAATTATGGCACAAGATTAATATAATTACTAAATCAGTCAACATCAATATTATTATACTGGCGCAAGAGAATCTAATCATTAAAATGATCGTACATAACATTAATTTCAAGGAGTAAGAGTAATCATCCATTTTACTTCGTAGCGCAAGGAAATCAATCACATAACCATTCATACATCACATTAAAATCATACATTCACATAATTACAGTCGCAAGGGAAATCTAACTATGTTAACAGTCATACATCAACTTGATTTAATGGCGCAAGACATAACTAAATTCCAAAAATTTATAGATTAGCTTATTTAGTGGTGTGAAGAGATCTAAGTACCTACTCATTTATACATCAACATTATTCCATACAAGATTATGCTATCCCAATTTTAAATATTTAAGGATGAGTCAATATCCTCTTAAGAAACCATAAGGACGACAACCATCTTTAAGCAATGATTTACGAAGCCCATACTACTTGAGTATCTCTTAAAACCTCAACAAGATCATTCATAAAGGGAAAGTGAAGGATTTAAAGTGTTGGCATATCATTCTAAGAGAATTAAGGAAGGTCATCATTATCATGAACTGAATCATAGTGCACTAAGAATCACTATTCAATCATCCAATTCTTTTGAAGTTACAATGCTAGTTTTAGAATTTATCTAGAGCCCAAGAGTAACATGAGGGTTCTATTTTTCAAGACAAACAAGTATAACATTTATGATTTCTACTCTATAAGAATCTCCCTTATTATATCCCAAGGCATGGGTATTGACCCTTATCAAGAGTACTATTTCAACACATGCTCATACTCCCAACGACCTCTAAACCCACTTTTACTTGAAGTCAAGATAAAGGTTTTCAGACTTTATGTGAGAGAACAGGCATGAATGATCTAAACCTTGAATGTAAGTCTGTTCCTCTAACTATTACTATCTCTTAAAATAGAATAAGGCATGGCATTCCAGATTAAATTCAAATAATACCATGAGAAACACTAAACTAAAAGTATTATTCCAATACTATTGTAATACCCCTTTCCATTAGCCTAGTATAAAATAAGAATTAATAACGCTTTACCTCACAATGATTAATTAATATATATATTCTCAGAAAGTGTAACTTTACATAAGTACTAATATTACATTATTTTAATAATAACCTCCATCACTGGGGGAGACCAACAATTAAGTAGTTTCAACTTGCATTTTATTGATGTAATAGAACAAGGATACAAGGCTTTATACAACTCATTTCCAGTAGCTTACTTCCATCGAAAAACAATTAGACTTCAAGTAAGAGCTATTAATTAATTAATAAAGGTTTGTTCCATTTCAAGTAACTTCATAATTGTTCACACACAGAAGCTACAAAGTATACTCCCGTTAAGTTATTGGTATCAACAATAAAGTTGAATCTTTTAGCTCTCCAAGTTAACACATTTTTACTCTCCCAAGCTTAAATGGAATTATTCACCATTGTTTACTTTTACGATGACCACGAGTTTAAGTGGAAGGGTGAGGAAGGCAGAGGGTTATGGAGGCAAGAGGAAGAAGGTTGTGATGGTAACTAAAATCAAGCCCTAAAATCCGGAAAGTCGTGGCTAGCCACGTAAGGAAAACCAATACATTAATCTAAAGGAAACCAACATCCCTGCTACTACATCACTCTTGATATGTAACATGGCTGCTACACTAATATACAGGAATGCGTTGGCTAACATCACAAGGAAAACCAACATAGTTCAATGAGTAATGCAACACCCCAAGGTGAAACACTTGGACGTATAAGTCCTAGGTCCAACAACTCCTTTAGTTGCATTTTCAACTCCTGTAAATTAGGTGTGGACATTCGATAAGGCATTCTTGCTAACATCTTAGTTGCAGGTTGCGGATCGATTGTAAACTCCAATTATATTTCGGGTGACAACCCTAGTAACTATTCTTGAAACAAGTCTGAAAATACGTGTACTACCGTAAGGTCTTCCAATCCTTTCACTTCACCTTGTTCATTTAATGAAAATATTGTGTATAACTTTCATCCTTGGGCATGCTCTTCTGCAGCTATAGGGAAGAAACAAACATCAAGGACACTCCATGGTTTCTTCCTACAAACACTCTTCTCTGTCCATTTTTAATGGTTAACAAAACTATCTCGTCTTATAGTTGGGTATCACATCATGCGATTCCAACTAGTCCATACTGATCATGATGTCATACAATCCTAAGATTGTGACATATAAATCAAAATTCATTACAAATATCCCAGTTTAATGAAATATTATGTAACCCTTCCTCCAACCTTTTGGTTGGCACCCAAATCCATTTCTATGCATCTAAACTTGCCCCGTTTGACTACCTTCAATGCAATTATTTTTAGTGTTGCATTAGAAATAAAGCTCTCTGTAACACTGAGATTTATGAAAATACTAAAATTTTCATCAGCGATGGTACTTGGTGTCTCGAGTACAATGGACTGGTGCTCGACATGGAGGTTATTCACCATGGAATGAATACCGTGGGCCTTTCCCCAATCTCCAACTATAGTGTGTCTTGTTGCCCTAACCTATATGGCCTTCTCAGCCACACAGTCTTGCTAGTAATGTGGCTCTCCACATGTCCAGTGATCAATATTGCAAAAGTCATACATTGACCCCCACTGGTCAGCTCTTCCTCAAATATGAGGGTCTCCTAGTCTGCATCATGCAACGTCTGAGAAATTAGGATAGTCACTTTCACACGAATGTTGAAGTTGAGGCTGAACTCAAAATTTCTTACCTTTAGCTTCTTCGTGTTCATATGTGGAGAATATCTAAGAAGCTCCATGATTCAGGCATCATACTTCGACACCATAGGACCACCTTCTCGTAAGTTGTTGGACTCATTGAGATGGTTCTCAATGACTTCCTCTGAAAAATATCTCTCCTGAAACCGTTCCTTGAGAAGATCCCATGACACATCTTCGACGACCATGTTTCCTTTAGGTAGGAGAGTCTTCAACCATAGAAGAACACTCCCCTTCAGTTGAAATGACGCCATGCAGACTTTCATGTTGGAGGTGTAGTAACAAAGAGTTAAGCACATTACCAGATTCTCCAACCATGCCTTGGCGGCTGAGACATCCAAGGAACCGATGAACTCGCAAAGCTTCACCTTCTCGAGTTCCCTGTAAATGCTACCACTGCTAGCTGGAGTGTGCTATGAACCCTTATTGAGTATAGGCACCCTAGCCTCCTTCCTATATAGTAGGTTAATCAAAGCCTCTAACATCCTCTGAAAGGACCTCATCCAATCAACCACATTCCCCACAAAAATATACTCCTATTCAATGAATTTCTCTTTTCCTTGGGGCTTATAACTCTCTGGTGTGGAGGCTACTGGAGTCATCACGCCTCTGCCCCTAGTACAATGTAATCTACCTCCACGACATCCTCTAACCATGATTATTTCATGGAAAGGTTTAAATTTTAATTAGAAATAAGTTAATACTCAATTGTTTAATACAGTGGAAGGTGTGGCAATCCATAGTTGCGGGGTTGAACCCTCTCTAATACCATATGTAATGGCCCTGTCATTACGACACAAGGAAGTACAACAAGTAATTATTTTTTTAAAGAATTACGAAATTAACGTCAACACATAATTCATAGCAACTCATAATCATCACAACATCATAATTAAAAGCATTACAAGTGACACGCCATCGTAATCAATAAAAACACAAGCCAATGCATAAGATGAATGAAAGTGACACATGATCAACAAAAGAACATAAATATCGATGCAGTTCAATAGATCACAATCAATATAAGAAAATATAAATAATTAACATCCATATCATTGAACATATACGAAACTACCCACCCAACCTACCATATAAGGTTATGACCTCCAAGGCACATAAGCAATGCACAAGCCCAAAATTCCTCTGATTGATTTTGACCACTTAAGGTCTTAGGGTTGGCGATTGTTCTGAGGAACAAGGAGGTATCTAAATCCAACTAATACAATCAATCCAAAATCCAATTAGATCCGCAATCAATCTCACCTATCAATTAATCATTGTGCAAGAGTAATATAATTACTAAATCAATCAACATCAATATTATTGTACTGGTGCAAGAGAATCTTATCATTAAAATGATCATACATCACATTAATTTCAAGGTGTAAGAGTAATCATCCATTTTACTTGGTAGCACAAGGAAATTAATCACATAACCATTCATACATCGCATTAAAATCATACATTCACATAATTGCAAGTGCAAGGGAAATCTAACTACTATAACAATCGTACACAAACTTGATTTAATGGTGCAAGAGAGAACTAAATTCCAAACAATTATACATTAACATATTTAGTGGCGCGAAGAGATCAAGTACCTACTCATTTATACATCAACATTATTCCGTACAATATTATGCTATCCCAACTTTTAATGTGTGAGGATGAGTCAATATCCTCTTAAGAAACCATAAGGAGGTCAACTTTCTTTAAGCAGTGATTTACGAAGCCCATACTACTTGAGTATCTCTTAAAACCTCAACAAGATCATTTATAAAGGGAAAATGAAGGGTTATTAATATAAGATAAGTAATGAAGATCATCATTATCATGAACTAAATCATATCGCACTAAACATCATTATTCAATTATCCAACTCTCTTGAAGTTACAACACTAGTTTTAGAATTTATCTAGAGCCCAAGAATAACTTGAGGGTTCTATTTATTGAGACAAACAAGTATAACATTTATGATTTAATCTCTATAAGGATCTCCCTTATTATATCCCAAGGCATGGGTATTGAGCCCTATCGAGAGTAGTATTTCAATACATGTTCATACTCCCAATGACCTCTAAACCCACTTTGACTTGATGTCAAGATAAACATTTTTAGACATTATTTAAGACAATAGGCATGAATGATCTAAACCTTGAATGTAAGCTGGTTCCTCTAACTATTACTATCTCTTAAAATAGAATAAGGCATGGCATTCCAGATTAAATTCAATTAATATCATGAGAAACACTAAACTAAAAGTATTATTGCAATACTATTGTAAGACCCGTTTCCATTAGCCTAGTATAAAATAAGAATTAATAAACCTTTATCTCACAATGATTGATTAATTAATATATATATATATATATTCTCACAAAGTGTAACTTTATAGTAGTACTAATATTACATTATTTTAATAATAAGCTCAGGGAAACTAACAATTAAGTAGTCTCAACTTGCATTTGATTGATGTAATACAACAAGGATACAAGGCTTTATACAACTCATTTCCAAGAGCTTACTTCCATCGAAAAATGTTTAGACTTGAAGTAAGAGCTATTAACTAATTAATGAAGGTTTTTTTCATTTCAAGTAACTTCATAATTGTTCTCACACATGATATATAGAATATACTCTCGTTAAGTTATTGGTAGCAACAATAAAGTTGAAGCTTTTAGCTCTTCAAGTTAACACATTTTTTTTCTCCCAAGGTTAAATGGAATTCTTCACCGTTGTTGACTTTTATCATGACTGAGAGTTTAAGTGGAAGGGTGAGGAAGGCGGAGGGTTATGGAGGAAAGAGGAAGAAGGATGCGATGGTAACTAAAATCAATTCCCCAAAATTGAAAAGTCGTGGCTAGCCATGCAAGGAAAACTAAGACAGTTTCAAGAGGAATGCGATTGCACAAGGGAAATTCGGTTAATAAATTTTTCTACCACACCCAAAGACATTTATACATATCTAAACTTGTCCCGTTCGACTGCCTTTTCCTCAATTATTTTCAGCATTGCATTAGAAATAAATCTCTTTGTATCACTGAGATCTATCAAAATACTAAAAGTTTGATCAGCGATGGTACCTGATGTCTAGAGCACAGTCGGTTAGTGCTTGGCCTGGTGGTTATTCGCCGTGGAATGAATCTTGTGGGCCTCTCCCAAATCTGCAACTATAGTGTGTCATGTTGACCTGACCTCTCTAGCCTTATCAACCGGACAGTCTTGCTGGTAAGGTGTCTTTCCAAATGTCCCGTGATTTGTAACACTCTTTCACCTTAAGTTGTATCACTCTGATACCATACTGTAAATCCCCCTTTCCATCAGTCGGGCAGGCGCTACTTTGCAGAATAACAATCTCATTCTTATATATATATGACATGCATTTTAAACAGGTTAAACACATTTAAACTTAGAGTGAGCATAAGAATTATTGTTATTATAAATAATCAGTGGCTTTAACATTAATTCATATGCACAATAGAGTACATGATACTTACAAATACATAGACATGCGGTAACATAATTGAAACATCATCTGGTACTTATCTTTGAAAATGGTGGTAATTCCACCAACTAGGTGCAGGCCTTCCACGAATCTCCCAGCCTTAGACCACACTGCTTATTAAGCTCAGCAGTAGGTCACCCCTAAGTTGGGACTAAACCCCACCCCAAGGCAAGAAATCCTAGGCTAGTCTGAGGTTACAAGGAAAACACAGAGTCACAAGGAAGGAATTCTCTCCCAGGAACCACTCATACTCACTGCCCACAGGCTCTCTTTCCCCACATGCCTGTTCCACCCCAACAGTATACACATTTTATTTCACCTAGATAGTCCTTCAGCTACTAACCTCCCTTGCCTTGGGTTTTAGCAATAGACCAGACCGGAAGTCTCTGAGATCTGTGGCAACTACAGGGTTCCTTCCAGGAGTTCTCTTCTTCCTCTATGCACTCTCTCACCTAGAGAGAGTCGCTCACAGGTCAAGCAACCTGTTATTCTAACTTCAACCACCTCTCTCACCTAGAGAGAGTGTTGTATGGTGTTGTACGACTGGCCAACAAGCCACACGCATTCCAAAACTGTGTGGCCACAACAGACAACGGGGAAAATAGACACGGGCTTTCCAATAGGCTCAAAAATGACAGGATGGTCTCACGGTTATGGTTTGGGGATAGATATTCCACACCCAAGATCGATCTATTCAGACAGAGGATGTCTCGACTTTCCAGAAATCAACATAGGCTATCCCCAAAATCAATACAGACTTTTCCCCATTGTTTCAGAATTGCATGAGGTCTCTTGCAGAGGTCGGACGGGTTCACGCTCAAGCAGTCAAGGGTTGAATGGTGGAGGAACCCCCAACACGGCTCATCTCAGCCATTTTATTTGCATGTGCCTGGGTTGACACTTGTCACCCGTGCAACTGCATGCATTCCTTCAGCATGCATTCCTTCCATTCATAAGTTGTTTGTTGTTCCAAAAGAACTTAGGATAAAACATATTATTCACATGTATTTTGGAATAATATTAAAATATTATTCCCAAGGACCTAAGCCCCTAGGCTTAACCCCTAGGCTCAACTCTTAGTCCCTTTTCCCACCTTCCAGCCCCTAATCCCTTGCCCACTCTATGGAAGCTTAGTCCCCCATCACTCATTTATCATGGTCGATCTGCACGTGGTGGTGTTTATATTTTGTTACTGTTCCGCATAAATAGAGGTACAAAATCAAGCTCTTGGCCTTCAACACTTAGGCTCTCTAGCCTAACAATCACATAAGCCCACTAGCTTATATAAACTCGACTCACCAGCCTGTAAAACATATTTATAATTCATTTCATGAACAAGATTTACAATAGGGCTCGGCCTTGGGGGCATTACAATCCCCCTCCCCTTATTTTTGCACTGTCCTTAGTGCAACTTTACACTGCATTTGTAAGATTTTCAAAATTTTCAAAAGGATGCGGGTATTTTGCCCGCATAACATGTTCATGCTCCCATGTCACGTCCTCAGGACCGTACCAGGTCCACTGGACCTTTGCAAGCTCCATGGCTCAATTCCGGAGATGTTTTCTTTTCCTATCCAATATGCGCAAAGGATGCACTTGTAGAACACCTTCTGGTTCCACCTGAATCACATTTCAATCGATAACATGATTATCATCAGGTATATATTTCTTAAGCAGTGAAACATGAAACACATTATGTATAGTCATAGATGCAGGTAATGCAAGCATGTATGCAATTGTGGTGTAGACCCACTCGACCCTCAGGTCGAGGATCTGCTTACAGGATCGTTTTTCATTTCCCTTTGAGCTGGATCGGCTCTTTCAATTCTTGGCTTGAATCTCCTTTCTTTTGATCCACAGGTCCTTTCGAAAGATTCCCTGGCGCGAATGGCACTAGGTGCAAGCTCCCCCTTCTCCATGTGACCACCGGCTATGACTAAGGCCTAAAGTGAAAGGCACTTGTCACAACTCGCCTCTCGCGAGTTCGTGAATCGAGACTCTTGACTCTTCCTGTCCAATCCCGCGATATCTGAGATCACGAGACGGGTATAAATCCTTCTCTTGTAAGTGCCCTCTGCGTGTGACCACTGGCTAGGCTTCCCACTAGCACTTCTCACCTTTTGCCACTTCGCAAGTTGAAAGGTTGGGCATCCGTCCCCTTACCTTACGAACCCCCGAGACACAAAAATTCAATGGGGTGTTGACTATCTTCAATGAACAACACATGTCTGACTATCTATTCCATTGGCCCACCTTGCGATTCTACCACGTGTCCCTTACGCTCCACTTCACACTTCGCCAGTTTGCTCCCCAAAGTGTTGTCTCCTTTATATCACAATACCCAAAGTGTCGAGATCCCAAACTCCTCAATACTACTTATCACAGCTCGTGACCTCACAACTTTTATTTCTAATCTTTCAACTCTTCAACTACCGAGACCTGAACCTCCTATGTGCCTAAGCGTTGAACTACCTAATTCTAACACATCGTCCACGCGGTCCCACTACGGAACTTCTCGCCCTTTCGGGACTTCGCTTTTCGCAACCTAGAGCATCCAACCTTCGAGCTCTCACCTTGTGAACCTCTGAGTTCGTGAGATCTCTAGATCTCTGCCACCTGTCCTTCCTGGATGGATGGCTCTGATCCACTCGCCCCTTCACTACAAACCTTTCGTGAGCGATCCAGCGGCCCTGGCTGACTTGAATCCTACGGCCCTGATTTCTTTTGAGCTTACGCTTAAGGAAAGATCACTGTAACGCACCTGCTTCTCTGCAAGATCTGACGACTCTTGTGAGTTCGCGAATACTTCTCAAAGAATTTCGACCGTCCATTTCTTCCTGGTAAATTCCTATGAATTGTATCCAAGTGTTTCTCTGCGTAACTTACCCGCCTGCAATGCAAACTTGCTACGCCTCCTTTCAATGCCTCAAGGCACCAACTT
>ML798419.1:31566-44792 GCA_009831015.1 Picea engelmannii
CAATACAACTTCATTCAAAAGAAAAGAATATGAAAGTATAAACCTTCTAATTCATCAATCAATACATTATAACAATTCCTAAATTTACGTTTTGTTATATTATTAATATGACCAAGTTGTATAATTCCACAAAATACATTAAATCTAAAATTCTTATTTATGTTTTTTTTTTTTAATTTATGTTTACCCCTTTTAACACATAACTCCCATGTGTACACAGAATAATTTGAATTAATATAAATGTTTTAGTTATATATAAGTGATAATACCTAAAATATTAAAATTAAAAGTATTGAGTATTATAATTCTTTAATGCTTAACTTCTTAAATATCAAGTAAGATTGATGAATTGATTTTGGTAAAGTGTTTATGTTTACCCCTTTTATCATGTAATACACATAACTCCCATGTGTACATAGAATAATTTGAATTAATATAAATTTTTTACTGATATATAAGTCATAATACCTAAAATATTAAAATTAAAAGTATTGCGTATTATAATTCTTTAATGCTTAACTTCTTAAATATCAAGTAAGATTGATGAATTGATTTTGGTAAAGTGTTAAAACTCTTGAGTATTATAATTAATCTTTAACTTCTTAAATATCAAATAATGTTAATGATTTAATTTTGGAAAAATAATTATAGTAAATTCAAAACAATTGAATATAATTTTAATAATTTGATATTAACAAAATATTTATTATAAATTTATATATTAATAATAATAATTTTTTTTTGTAATTTCAATATATTCAATGTTAAAACATAAACATAAACATAATTTTAGATTATATATTTTGCAATGACTACTTTTATCATATATATTTTTTATCTATTATATATATATATATATATATATATATATATATATATATATATATATATATATATATATATATATATATATATATATATTAAATTAAGTCATAATCATTATCCACTCAAGCGAGGATGGCATAAAGATGTTCAGGCTAAATTATTGGGGAATTATGGAAGAAACCATTTTGTAGAATGAAGATACTATTAAAAAAATGTCAAATCAAAATTTAAGGAAAAAATGTGGTGTGATAAAGAGTTAGAGTAAAAAATAAAATTAAGGTATTATAAAGATGTAATCAACCCTAATCTAGAAGATCAAAATTATCTATATGTTTTTCCAAGTGTAAAGAAAAAAACAAGCATTGCTAAGATAAGAACAAATTCTCACGAGCTCCATAGTCAAAATGGACATTGGTCAATTCCTCAAACGCCATGGGATGAAAGAGTGTGTCACCTTTGTAACACTAAGAAGGTTGAAGATGAAAATCACCTTCTCTTAGATTGTCCAGCCTATACCCATATTAGATCTCATTTTCAAAATATTTATCACACTACCAACCTTCCTAACCTATTAACTCGACAAAAGTATGGTGATCTTGGAAAGCTTCTCTTAATTCTTTTCAAGAACAGAAAAAAATTCTAAAGAATCACAAGTAATCACTTATCCTCTTAAGGTCCGATAGACCAATTCAGTCTTAGTGGAAGTTAATCATCATCATCATCATTAATTTGATGTTTGATTTGGCACTGAAATTAAAATTAGATTATTAATATTACAATATGTAATAGATCAATAGACTAATATATTCTCTCTTCAAGTTCGATAATGTTAATCATCATCATCATCATAAAGAATATTTGTAAAAAAACAAATTAAATTATAATTAAAAATTAATTATAAAGATAAACTTATTATAATAATAAACAAACCTCAAAGTTAAATACAATATATGCATCAATACCATCCCTCCAATTATTATGGAAAGTTAAAATATTGACATTTAATTAAAAAAAATAGAGTTCATCTATACAATTATAAAGAAAAGTTAAAATATTAAGACTTAATTTTGAAAAATAGATAAAAGTAGATTGGGTTTATTTGGCGAGTAGATAAAGTTTAATATTCTTGGTAAAACTATAAATTTTTGGATTTTCAATAAAGATATAATAAATTTGATGAAAACATTATTGTTGCATATGATTCCAGTATGGTATCATGCCAAGTAAGCTATATCTAATACAAGATCCACCCAAACATGTGCATAAAACCTCATTTTCCAAACTAAATAAATGCTCAAAGACTTTATAATTTTTTTCCAATTTAGGTATGAGAGGGGTGTCATGGTGCCCTATTGTGTAGGCAAATCCCCAAGTCAAGGGATGTTTCCCAAGAGGAACCTATCTAATTCATGTAGTGAGTGTGAGGTGGGTTTTTGTGACGTGGATTCATCTTTGGTGCAAGTGATCCAGTTTTGTATATGTTTGTTTGTTTCTCTTATGGATTTAGATGATGATGTTGTTAGATTATGATGTTATGTTATTTGATATATATGTATAGACATGTGTTATTGACAGATTTCTCCTGAGTGTGAAGGACACCCGATAGATTAAGGATGTCGATGGAATCAATGGACCTCCTTAGACTCTGGATCGAGTTAGGGAGTGGGTTGTATATGGTTTGGGTATTTATGCTTATGCATATGTGACATATGATCGGGTATAGTATGTTGTTGTTTATGGATCATCGATAGTGTTTTGTTGATGGATGCAGGATAACAATTGCTTGCTAATAAGACTCACATAAGGAGTAAGGGGGCCATGCAAAACAACCAAATAATGAGGGAGAGGTGTGGCAGCAGCCCTACCACAACCTACTATCATGCCCACTGTGGCTCGAATTGTAGGTTAACAATTACTGAGTTTGAGAGATCCACGATGTCGTGAGAGAAGACTGAGAAACTTGCTAATGAATATTCTAAGGGGCATGAAATAAGGAAGGGTCCTTATTCCTTAGAGGCCCTTAGTCTCTCACAAGGTTGCTTGATGGAGTATTGACTCCAAGGGTTGGGAAACTACCAAAATTAGTCAAAGGTGAGTGGCACCCTTGGAGCACGTAGTACGTCTTGAAGGGCATGTCACATAAATAAAACATGAATAAAGGCGAGTGGCACCCTTGGAGCACAAAGTGCCTCTTGAAGAGAACATGGTGATTTTAATAAAGGTGAGTCAATGAGGCTAGGTTCCTAGAAAAAAAAAAAAATGACATTGTTGGACTTAAAATAAATATTAAATGAGTAATATTTATTAATTATGAAATCCCCTTAAAAATTATAATCCTAGTTTAAAAATTTGAGCTTAAGTTTAAGTGGGTAAGAAGACTAAAAAAATTAAATTATAAATTTAGTGAATGGTGGGGGATGAAGAAAATAAAATCAAGTTAAGAATTAAAAGAGAAATACTTTATCTAAAGATTTAATTATATGATTATGTGCACAAAATACTAAATTGGAAATTAAGATAAGAAGGGAAATAAATATAAAAAGAATGTGTAAGCATAGACATGAATCTAGAGACTAGTTAACTAGAGAAGAATCCCATTTTTAACTCAACACAGATTTAAAAAGGTGTCAGTCATAAATTGGGAATAAAGGAATAAAAGACAACTAGGAGTGATTTAAGGCGTGCTTTTAAGAGATATGAGGGAAAGTGACTTATAATTAAATTAAATTTTAGAATTTTTCTAGTGCAACTATTGACACGCTGACAATTGTACGGGACGGGGGAGGCGATTCTAAAATTTACTAATTAAAAAGTGAATTAAATGTGCAAAAGGATGGTGTCTTGAAAAAAATTGCTATAAAGCAATTGGTAGAGAGGAAAAGAGGATCATGACTGGTATGCATAAAATTATGCTGTCGGAATTTCTTTGACTGATTTTTCTTGTGGGGGTTGGGATACCCATATCGAAAAAGAGAGTGGTAGCTCGACCTTGCAAGACAAACTGGTAGCTATATATTTCTTTGGTTTTGTGTGCATGTCCCCTTTGCAGCTTGGGGGGGTAAGGGGGAAGAATAGTACCCCTAGCGGTGATAGCGAGGTACCAATGAGGTCTTCACTGTTAACAAGAGAGACAGAGGAGGAAGCGAAAGTGTGGAATAAGAACTTCAGATTCTTCTCCTCTGGTTATGGTAATCCTAAACTGAGATTGCGCTCATTAAGTTTCAATTTAAAATGTAGTTTAATTCTATTGCATACACATTGTTGGGAAATTTTATTTAAGGCTTTATATTTTTACTGAGATTTAATTAAGCATGTCGTTGTGGTATTTCATCTTTGTATTCTTTTCTCCATGAAAAATTTTCCCAGCCTTATTCTTTGATCATTGCGTTATTGTTTCGTTTTCTCCCTGGAAAAACCCTTCCTTTTAAATTTAATGTATTGATCCTTACTTATATAACTCATTTCCTCCCTATCGAAACCCACACTCTGAATTGTTTGTTACCTCCATGTTATTATGGGACCTTCACCCAATAAATTTATCTCTGCTCCCAAAATCCCAGCCCTGTGATGGGTCAATTCCATCTCTTGTGTTGGAAAGCCTCTCGGCGTTGCTCCCTCTCTACGTTTTTCCTTCATTCACAACAATTTTTGGCATAATCTCTCTCTGCGTTTTGCTTCTTTCACAACAAATTTTTGGGCATAAACTCTCTGCTTTTTTCCTTCATTCACATCAATTTTTTTGGCATAATATTCCTCTGCATTTTCTTTCCCTCTACATTCTTATTTTTTATAATTGTGGGGTTTTTTTCTAGGAGTTGGAGACCGAGGGTGTTTCCCTCACCCCTCTCTCTACCCAACGAAAACATTCATCTTTCTCTGCAATTTCATGCTTACACCCAACGAATTTAGGAGAATCTTTCATATTTTAGAACATTTTTCTTTCCTCTCCAATTTTGTGCTTACACACAATAAATTTGGGAGCCTCTTCCAGATTCTAAAACGTTATTCTTTCCTCTGCAATTTCGTTCTTACACCCAATGACTTTGGCAGCCTCTTCCACATTTTAAAACATTTTTCTTTCCTCTGCAATTTCGTGTTTACACCTAATGACTTTGGGAGCCTCTTCCATATTTTAAAACGTTTTTCTTTCCTCTGCAATTTTGGTGTCTTACTTAACCAGCGAATTCATGCATCCCTTACCATGAAATTTAACCTTTTTTTTCTTCTTAGAATTCGAATTGTCTTCCTAGTGTTGTTTTCGGTATCCTCTTACCTTTGCGTGAAGAGTAATACCTCAACACTTGTAATAAAAATTTAAACGCCTACCTTTTGTTCCTTCTCACAAGGATGAAAACTCTTTCATATGTTCTACTAGTTCTTTGCTTGGAATTTTTCTTTTACAAATTGTTATTGTAATTATGTTTATTAATATGACTAGAAGATAACCAATTACCCATAGGGAGAATGTCACCCTACTTGGTTTTCACGAAAAATTGTTCTCTTCAAGAAACCAACTTACTATATATAAATGTTACACTACTAACCTTATCATTCCCCTAATTATCAAAGCATGCATTGTTTATGTAAGTACATATTCACCTTGTCTTATAAATATATTAGTTGATTTTAGATTTTCAATGTTTTATGTAAGTACACATTTACTTGAAGTAAGACTCCTAATGTCATTGGAATACATGAACTTCAATATATGGTTTTAGCCTTCAACCTTCAGATATTAAGCACATAATTTACTCCCATTACATATTGAACCAACTCCTTTATCTTGAATCAATGGATGGAATAACACTAGTGATGAATGCAGGTGTTAGACATTAGAATTTTGTGCAATAAATGATAATGTAATGAATGATTGATCTAGGTAATTGACCTATTGCACACAATAAATTAAAATGTAAGGAATGCTTGTTGTAGACATTAGACACCTTGCGTGAAATAAATTATACTATAATGTATGTTGATTTAACAATTTTTTTATTTTTTTACAAGGGGAATCTATAACAACGATAGTATCGTACTCACATGACATGGGGTCGAATCCTATCGGCTACCTTATAACCCCTAGGGAGAAACACACAGCCTGCAAGCACGCTCTCCAAGTAAATTGGGGTGAGAATCGACCTTGAGACATCTTTTTACATATTTCCTTCCATTTACACGACACTTGCCAATTGGTCTACACCCCTGTGGGCTTGATTTAACAATTATTACTCGTGCCACTAAATTTGTTAATGTATGATGGATTAATAACTAGATTACTATTGTGACATTGAATATTGATGATTCATGATTTGATTAGAATTTAGTTACTATAGTGCCTTTAAATATTGTTGAAGTATGGTTGATTTATTAATTATATTCTCTTGCGCCTCGCGCAATAAAGTCGATATTTCATGCGTCTTGAATTGTTTATGTGTAAATGATGGATTAATTGAATAGAATGCTGGCATGCAATTCAATAATGTGATGTATGATTAATTGAGGAATTAGACTCCTTGCGGGCACTTAAATATAATGTAATGTATGATGTTTAGATGTTGGACTTCTCGTGTGAATGGAATTTAATTCCATGAATGATGGTTTAGATATTAGTCTTCTTGCACAAATTGAAATTTTTTTATGACAGATGATTGCATATTGTGATTGGGATTGTGCCTTGATGTAACTGATAAATTCTCTTGCACCTTGGATTTAATGTGGTCTATGATGTGTTATGAGAATGATTACCCATTCTCCATGTTTAATTATGGATTAGGATTGATGGATTGATGAAATTGATTATCATTGATGTTGTTTATTTAGCATAGTTAGTTTGGACTTCATTGTGTTAGTGGGATGTAGACACCTCCTTGTTCCTGAGAACAATCACAATCCCTGAGACCTTTAATTGTTAAAGTCAATTAGAACCTAGGATTGAGCGTTTCTTATGTGTCTTAGACGTCGTAACCTTGTAGGGTACATTGGGTAGGTACTCGTTTTATAATCTTTATTTGATTGAATGTTGTTATAATTTTCTTCAACCTTTTATGATGTGATAATTTGTTACGCAATTTATGTTTATGTGTCTCTATCCTTCGTTGACGCATTGATCTCTTTAATTATGATGTTGTTGATTTCTTTAATTATTGATTTCTTTAATTATGATGTGTCTCTATCCTTCGTTGATGCTGATATAGATAGCGTTCATTGAGAACTCAAGAAGGTCAAGTTTCCTGAGTTCTTGGGTACCACAGAGGGCGCACTAGCTGAGGCATGGCTGGAGAACATGGCGATGTGCTTTGCACTTCGTGACAACACCTCCAACATGAAGGTCTGTATGGAGGTATTTCAGTTGAAGGGGAGCGCTCTTCTACGATTGAAGACACTCCTGCCACAACTGAATATGATCATCAAAGACGTGTCAGGGGAACTCTTTGAGGAGTGTGTTAGCACATAGAATTGTAGTTTAAATATTCATGGAAGAAAATATATTATTGTTTTCAGAGCTTCTATTTTAAACAAATTCTCAGGGATTATGTCATAAAGTTTATAACAACTTCCTCCAAGTGGGCAAATTGTGTTTATGCCACAATCTACGAACTGGCTGAAGGAGAGTGTTGGAGGTTGAATAGTTTGTAAGCACATGTGTTAAAATCCTGAATTATGTGCATGAAAATCAAGTCTATTGGATACTTTATAAGGGTTATCACGGTATTTGAAGGTTGAAAGGAGTTCCTTTTACTGATATATATGTTGGCACTGTGAATTTTGTTGTGAACCCTCTGCTCTAGGACTGATGAAACTTTCACCTTTTGCATCCTTTCAAATTTAGCCTTAAATGAGTGAATTCTTACCCCTATCCAATTTACAATGTGTGGTTGATCATTTGTTGAAGCAAGCTTAAAGTTTCAAATGTTGTTAACCTAATTTTATGCATTTTACAACATTTGTTGGGTGATGGCTATGAGTTGTAAGCCATGAGTATCAGTTGTGGTGATTTCCACTAAGTCATATATCAATATAATGAAATTTTCAGCACTCTTGGGACACTTGATAGAGTTTTGAAATGATAAAAAATTGGAAAAAGTGAAACTGGCTACTACAGGAAGTTTCACAGTGGTGACTCTGCGTAGTTTTTACTGTTTTTAAGAAATTAGCATAGAGAAGAGGATGTTTTTTCTCATAACTTTTGAATGCTCATATGGTTTCCTCTAAAATGATTTTTGGAAGAAGAACATGATGTTGTTAACTTTCTAACAAAAAATCAGCCCGAACCAGTTTGGAATTTGAGATATATAATTAAAACACCAGTGCGCTACGAAATGTGTTGCAAACTCTTTGTTTTTGCATAGTTGATTGGATATTCACCTTGTTGGGAGGTTTCCACCTATCAAGGAGGGTTATAACGACTTCTCAGAGATCTGTTAGATGCTTAGGGACACATACACCTAATTTTTATCTCCATTAAAGACCTAATGCAGTGAGTTGGAAACAATTTATTAATGACTTCCAACAATTTCCTGAAAATTAACAGTTTGTTGGATTTTTGTCTCTTTGACTGTTGCCACCTATCTCCAAGGCCTAGAATCCAATGAAAGAGATGGAATCCAACCTCCTAAGTATATTTTGATGGTATTTTTTATTTAATGAATGAGGGATATCTTGGAGAAGGGTTGGATTCATGATCCAAGAGAGAAGAGAGTTAGAGGAGCAGTTGAGTTTCTCATTTGCAAGCCTGAGGGAACATGTTGCAGGAATTCATGTGATTAGAGATTCATGAAAGTTGTGATACGAAACTATTTTTCTCTTGTTTACATTATTTCTTATCATGCTTCTTAAGTAATACTTACATATTTTGAAGATCAAAAGATGCCTTTGGTTAATGGATTCATGAGCTACAAAGGATTTGTGGTAATTGCTTGTTAAGCATGGATTATTGTTCAAGCACTCTTTAATCTATATTATAGAAAGGATATATGTTATGTGGATATTATTCTCTTTTTTTACCTTCTATTCTTCTATCCATATTTGCATAAGCCTTTTTTTTGGTAGGAAGCCTGATTTTTTGTGATCTACAAAATGTTATGACTCCATGCCCCATAGAATATATTTGCAAGCATTCTTATGCCCTCCATTTTACCATTTTCTTATTGATCCACCAAGTATTACTTGTTTTAATAATTTAAATCAAATGGGAACTATGATTATCCTCTAACAATCTGAAGGTGACTCTCAGTGCTAACATTTTTGGCGCCATTTTCGGGGAAGAAGTTGAAGATCTTACCTAGGTTGTATGACACAGATCTAGCTAGTTATTGATGGTGAACAAGGACTGGAGACATAAAATATTGCCTATTTCACCTAGGGATTCCACTCCATGGAGAACAAATATGTCAAAGGCCATGGAGGCTATCTTGGAAAGGATATTTTATTCTCTAATCTTTTCAACCATCTCTGGTTTTCCAAATCCAGTGCCTAATATATCAGAATGGGGAGATTTAATTCCTACCTTTAGAGAAGAAAATGATGATGATAATGCTCAACATCTCATTAATTTTCATCAATGCATGGAGAAATTGAACTTGAATAAGGAGGATATCTTAATGAAAATGTTTATGTTCTCCCTGAAGGATGATGCTACAAACTGGTACTTTTCTCTTCCTGCTGCAAGCATATCCACCTTGAGAGAATTCCATGATACTTTCAATTTGCACTATAAAAGTTATTACTCCTCTGAGTTTTTTTTTCATGACTGTTGTGAGGAATATGAGAAAAGTATTCAAGCTACATTAACTTGCTCTCCTGACTTTGAGGTTGAAGAATACCCATCTCTTTCTTTTCCTAGTTCTCATGACTTAAAGGTAGTTTTTATTTGTTGTTCTTATGAGGAAGAGACAGTGGATGATTTTTTCTTTGAAGAATATATCTTTGACAACCTTGCTTATGATGAAGTCATTGTCTCAAATATTGAACAAGAGAAACATGTTGTTGACAAACACTTTGATGATGAACACTTTGTGGATAGAGAGCATCTTGAAAAAAAAAAAATGAATTTCAAGAGTCAAAGTTTTTTTATGGACAACCCATTCTTCATGAATATACCAGTGATGGTGATGAACATAATTTTTCTACGTTTTCTTTGGAACCTCTTAGCACTATTCCTTTATATGATGATTATGAGTCTGATCCTTGGGAATGATATGGAGGTGTTGAAGGGGAATTACATATGCAGTTGATCTCTTATCCATCACCCACAAATGAGCATCCCTATTTTGATAAAAACCATGTGCATGAGAAATAGATTGTTCTTACAGTACATGTAGAAATGATTAGTAGTCAACCCACAGGTGGTTCTGAAGATGAGGAGAAACGATTCAACCAACAAATACCTTTGTCTATCATTCAATCATATGTCCTTGCATAGGACATCAAACAACCTATGGGAAACTTTGAAGCACATAATGTATCCATTTATCAGTTAAGTATGCCTTTCCATCAGTTTCATGACCATGTCGATGAATACATGGAGTTGCACTTTTCAAATGCTTTGGAGCCTGCAAATTTTATCATTCTGACAACATTTGGAGGTAGTATTGGTGATCATACGAATGTATTTAGTAAATTTTCACACTTGTATTTCTTCTTATGGATCATTTGAAGTGAAGAGAATAATTATGTTACCAAACTATTTGAGTGGTTATGGTGGAAGTTTGTTTTCACCTGAGCAAATTGTAAAAGTCAGTTAGAGTAGGGTCATGTATATAAATAATCTCATGTTCAAAAATTTCATTTTTCATTTTTATCTTAGTATTTGAATCAGAATCAACCATCCCAATAGATAAGACACTACAACTACATGTTCTTGGATCCTCAGAGGGAGGTATCCATCCCTTGTGGACCCAGGTGTTAACACATAGAATTGTAGGATTAAGGAATCATGACACAGAATATCTTATTGTTTTCAGAGATCGTATTTAAAAAAAATTCTCAGGGATTATGTCATAAAGTTTCTAACAACTTCCTCCAAGTGTGCAAATTTTGTTTAAGCTAGGCGCTGCAAACTAGCTAAAGGAGAGTGTTGGAGGTTGAATAGTTTACAGAAACATGTGTTAAAATCCCTAATTATATGCATCAATATCAAGTCTACTAGATACTTAATAAGGGTTATCATGCTATTTGAAGGTTGAAAGGAGGTCCTTTTACTAATATATTTGTTGGTGTTGTGAATTGGGTTGTGAACCCTCTCCTCTAAGACCGCTGAAACTTTCACCTTTTTCATCATTTCAAATTCATCCTTAAATAAGTGAATTCCTACCCCTATCCAATTTACAATCTATGGTTGATCATTTGTTGAAGAAGGCTTAAACTTGCAAATGTTGTTAATGTTGTTAACCTATTTTTATGCATTTTACAACATTTTTTGGGTGATGGCTATGAGTTGGAAGCCATGAGTATTAGTTGTGGTGATTTCCTCTAAGTCATATATCAATATAATGAGGTTTAAAACACTCTTGGGACACCTGATAGAGTTTTGAAATGATAAAACATTGGAAAAAGTGAAACAATCTTCTATAAGAAATTTTGCAGTGTCGGCGCTGTGAAATGGTATTTTTGACTGTTTTTAAGAAATTAGCACACAACAAAGGACATTTTTTCTCATAAATTTTGAATTCCCATATGGGTTCCTCTGAAATTATTTGTGGAGGAATAAATTATGTTGTTGACTAGATGACGAAAAATCAGTCCGACCCAATTTGGAATTTGAGAGAAACAATTAAAACACCAATGCGCAATGAAATGTGTTGAAAACTCTCTATGTTGCATAGTTGATTGGATATTCTCCTTGTTGGGAGGTTGCCACATGTCAATGAGGGTTTGAAAGACTTCTCAGAGATCATTTAGATGCTAAGGGACACTTTCACCTAAGTTTTAGCTCCATTAAAGACCTCATGCAGTGAGTCGAAAACAATTTATTAACGACTTCCAAGAATTTTCTGAAAATTGCTAGTTTGTTTCATTTTTGTCTCTTTAATTGTATCACTTATCTCCAAGGCCTGTAATCCAATGAAATGGATGGGATTCGAACTCCTCAAGATATTTTTATGGTATTTTCTATTTAATTAAGGAGGGACCTCTTGGAGAAGGGTTGGATTCATGATCCAAGAGAGGAGAGAGCTAGAGGAGTAGTTGAGTTGCTCATTTGTAAGCCTGGGTGAATGTGTTGTAGTAATTTATGCCATTAGATATGCATCAAAGTTGTGATAAAAGAATTTTTTTCTCTTGTTTACATTCTTTCCTATCATCTAGCTTGAGTAATACTTACATATTTTGAAGATCAAAATGTTCCTTTCGTTAATGGATTCATGAGCTGCAAAGGATTTGTGGTAATTGCTTGTTAATCATAGATTATTGTTCAAGCACTCTTTAATCTATATTACAAAAAGGATCTCTATTATGTCGATATTATTCTCTTTCTTTACATTCTATTCTACTATCCATCTTTGCATAATCATTTTTCTGGTAGACAGCCTGATTGCCTATGATCTACAGATGTTATGACTCCATGCCCAATAGACTATATTTGAAAGTAGTCTGATTCCCTCCCTTTTACACTTTTCTTATTGATTCACCAAATATTACTTGTTTTAATCATTTAAATCAAAGGGGTACTTGGCTTATCCTCCAGCAATATGAGGGTGACTCCGAATGTTAACAGAGCGGTTCTAGGAGAGGTATTTGTCTGATGAATTTATTGAGCACCATCTCAATGAGTGCAATGCCTTATGACAAGGTGGTCATACGTGCCCAAGTATGAGGCTCATTTCATAGAGCTTCTAAGGTATGCTCCACATTTGAAACCCAAGATTATTAAGATCAACAAGCTCATGTTCAACCTTAATGTCATCATTTGTGTGAAATTGAGGATACTAAAGCCTTAGACTTTGCAAGGTGTTGTCTAGAAGGCCCTCATGGCTGAGGAAGTGTAACATCCCGCTCTGGCGCACTGACAAAACTTATTCTTTGAGGACACTTGCTCGCAAGTGATATGGATTTTTACGATGATGAACCACTTAACCTTGATGATGATGCGTCATGATTGATGACGTGATGTTTTACTATTTCTATATACAGCTGCTATTGAATTAGTTTCATTGAGTGTGCAGGGTTTCGGACCTTGAGGATGCAGAGGCATCCGTGGAACTCCCTTGGACTCCGGATTGAGTCAGGGAGTGGGCTATTTGAGTTGTTTTCATTTACAGTGATATTGTGTGGTTTGATGATATACTATTGATTTCATGATATGTTGTTGACGTGATCTGACATGGTGGTTGATGATGCAGGCTGACGATAGCTTGCCAACCAGACTCACATATGGAGTAAAGGGGCCACACACGAGTTCCAGA
>ML798419.1:55080-111682 GCA_009831015.1 Picea engelmannii
TTACCAATGTGACTATCCATTTGAGAGGGCCAGAGAAGTCGGTACAACCATACATACTAAAGTAGGATATTTGAGCAAGGCCCATCAAATTCATGCAGCGTTGAATAACTATCAGGCCGAGCACCAGTCTAATGTGCTTGCGATGTCAGGTACCATTGATGACCATAGATTTAGTATATTGATAGATCCAAGTGCTATAGAGAGATTTATTTGTGATGCAGTGATAAATAGAATGAAGGTAAAGGTACTCGAACATGACTATTTTATCTATGTGGAAATGGCTTCGGGAGCCAATCAAAAGATTGGAGGAAAGGTTTTAGACTATAGCCTTAACCTGGGATATTTTTTCACAAGGGACAACTTGTACATAACGATATTAGGATCTTATGATGTCATGATGGATATGGACTAGTTGGAATTACATGATGCGATACTCAACTGTAAGACGAAATGGTTAAGTTTGATCGATGGCGAGGGACAAAGACAAGTGATTGTAGGAGGAAACCAGGGAGTTTCCCTAAGTTTCATCTCTTTCCTACTGCTAGGGAAGAGTATGCACAAAGTATGCAAGCTATATGAAATATTAGCATTGAACGACAAGGGCATGGCTGAAGGACTAGAAAACCTTCCAGTCGTATGAGATTTTGAGGATGTATTCCTAGAAGAGTTACCAGGTTTTCCACTTGAAAGAGAATTGGAATTTACCATCAACGTAAAACCTGGAACGAAACTGATAGAAAGAACGCCTTATTGGATGTCAACCCCTGAGTTACAGGAATTGAAAATGAAACTAAAGGAGTTGTCTGACCTAAGAATAATACTTCCAAGTGTGTCACCTTAGGGTACACTTGTTATTTTCATATGGAATAAGGATGGGTCGTGGAGACTCTGCATTCACTGCCCTCAATTAAATAGGGAAATGATCAAGAACCAGTATTTGTTGCCAAGAATAGATGATTTGTTTGATAAAATGAAGGGTGCGATGATGTTTTCAAAGATTGACTTAAGCTCAGGATATCACCAGTTATAGATCAAGGAGGAAGAAATTCCTAAGACCACATTCAAGATGAGGTTTGGACATTACGATTTTTCCATTTTACCGTTTAGACTGACAAATTCCCCAAGGGTATTAATGAGCTTGATGAATGGGGTGTTCCATGAATACTTGGAAAAGTTTGTTCAAGTATTCATTGATGAAATTTTGATATATTTTCGGATAATGGAAGAACGTGATGAACATTTTCGCTTAGTACTACATTTCTTACGAGAGAACAAGTTATATAGGAAACTATCGAAATGCTCTTTTTATAAATCGAGGATTCATTATTTAGGGCATGTTATCTCCAACAAAGGTATCATTGTGGATCGAGTGAAGGTAGAGGCTATTATGGAATTTCTTGTGCCAACGAATGTACCCAAAGTACGTAGATTCGTGGGTTTAGTGGGATATTATCTACGGTTCATCGAAGGTTTTTCAAAGATAGAAAATCCGATTACAAAATTGCAGAAGAAAAACAAAATGTTTGTATGGACTAAGAAACGCATGGAAGCATTTCAAAGGCTCCAGGAGTTTTTGATGAAAAAATGGATACTAAAAGTCCCTGACATGGACAAGCACTTCTTGGTATGAAAATACACATCCAAGGAAGTCTTATGGGGTGTCTTGATGCAAGAAGGTCGATTGATTGCTTACATTTCCAGGAAGTTAAGAAAGCATGAGGAGAACTATGCGACTCAAATTTTGGACTTATTTTCCATTGTGTATGCCTCCATTTTGTATGACCTAATAGCATGGAGACACTACCTAATTGGATGAAAATTCAAAATAAAAATAGACCACTATGGTTTGCAACACATTTTTTCGCAAAGTGACTTGAACGTGCGGAAAAGGCATTGGTTGGAACTTCTTAGCGAGTTCTATTTTGAGATTATCTACATAAAAGGAATAGTGAACAGAGTGGTATATGCGTTGAGTTAGAGACCACACATATTTTCGGTGATACCTCTCCAGATGAATCTTAGTGAAAATGTTCTAACTATACAGTGTGACAATGAGTGGTATAAAGAGGTTAAGGAAAATATTGAATGAGACACCATGTTGGTACCAAAATTTGAAGGATTTACAATGGAAAACAATAGATTAATGAGATATAATAACCATATTTGCGTATAGCCTAATGACAAGTTGAGAAGTTTGATATTAAATAGAGCTCATAGAGCAGTGTACATGGCTCAAACAGTAGTCACGAAGATGAGGGAAAACCTTAAACTCTTATTCTTCTGGAAACGAATGAAGGTAAACATCGTCAACTACATGGCAATATGTCCAGAATGTTAGCGATTGAAGGATGAACATAGACATCTGGAAGGATTACTACATGCTCACACTATTCCGGAATCGAAATGGGAGGTCATTTCAATGGAATTTATTGTGGGATTGTCGATGATGGTAAGGAGGCATGACTCGATTTTCGTGGTAGTTGACACTCTAATGGAGAGTGGACATTTTATCCCTATGCATACAATGTATCAAGCACTAGACATAGCTATATTGTTTATCAAAAACATTGTGAGATTGCATGGCATTCCTAATATGATCATATCTAATCGAGGATCGATGTTTATAGGACGATTTTGGACTAGTTTCCAAGGGTGCTTGGGAACCCAACTTAACTTTAGTATCGCATATCACCCAGAGACAGACGGAAATATGGAAAGAATGAACCAAATCTTCAAACATATGCTTTGTATGTATGTGATGGACAAACAAAAGTGTTGGGAGGAGTTATTGCCACTGTTAGAGTTTTCATACAACAACAACTATCAAAGAACCATTAAGATGGCTCCATTTGAGTTCCTTTATGGAAGATTGTGTTGGACGCCTTTGAGATGGGATCAAATTGGGGATAGAGTCTTGGTAAGATCAGAATTGATCCAAGAAATCAAATGAAAAATAAAAATGATAAGACAAATGATCAAAGAAGTGGAGGATCGACAGAGGGGTTATGCCGATGTGCATCACATTGACCATAGTTATGAATTTGGTGATCGAGTCTTCTTCTGGGTGAAACTACACAAGAGTTTGATCAAGTTTGGGAAGGGTGATACAAAATTTCCTATTTTTCTGGGACGATTCAAAGTTGTGGGAAAGAAAGGGCCCATGGCCTATCAACTAGCCTTGCCTGATTCTTTGAGGTGTATGCATGATGTTTTTCATGTATTTGTTTTGTGACATTATGTTAGTGATCCTACACATGTGATTTACATGAGTTCTTTCCAGGTGTCAGATGAGGGTGCGTTCATGGAGGATCCAATCTGCATCTTGGACCATCGCATTCGACATATAAGGTGTCGATTAGTCGATCAAGTCAAGGTCTAGTGGGAAAATTTTAGTCCACACTTAGCTACCTAAGAGGACACATATGATATGCGCCAATAGTTTCCATTTTTGTTTGATAGTTAGACATTTAGATATTGTTAGATACTTTATTTACTACACATATATATACTGTGAAACTTTGGGATGAAGTTTAAAACAAGAGAGGTTGTATGTAACATCCTGATCTTGTGGGCACATGATTTGACTTATTCTTTGAGGACACTTTCATGGAATTGATACAGTTTTGTATATGGTTGTCTGTTTCATTTATGGATTTAGATGATGATGTTGTTGGATTATGATGTTATGTTATTTGATATCTATGTATAGATAGGTGGTATTGGAAAGTTTCTCTTGAGTGTCTAGGACACTTGAAAGATTGAGGATGTTGATGGAATCAATGTACCTCCTTGGACTCTAGATCACGTAAGGGAGTGGACTGTATATGGTTTGGGTATTTCTTTTTATGTATATGTGACATATGATCATGTATAGTATGATGTTGTTTATGGATTGTTGATAGTGTTCCGTTGATGGATGCAGGTTGACGATTTTTTTCTAATAAGACTCACATAAGGAGTAAGGGAGCCATGCACAACAACTAGATATTAAGGGAGAGGTGTGGCAACATCCCTTCCATAGCCTACTAGAACTCTCATTGTGGCTCGAATTGTAGGTTAATGATTACCTAGTTTGAGACATCCACCATGTCATGAGGGCAGACTGAGAGATTTTCTCATGAAGATTATAAAGGGCACACAATAAGGCATGATCCTTATTCCTTAGAGGTCGTTAGTCTCTCACAAGGTATCCTGATGTAGTATTGACTCTAAGGGTTGTACAACTACCAAAATCAGTCAAAGGCGAGTGGCACCCTTGGAGAACGTAGTGTTTCTTGAAGGGCACATCGCATAAATAAAACATGAATAAAGGTGAGTGGAACCATTGTATTACGGAGTGTGTCTTGAAGGGAACGTTTCAATTTTAATAAAGGTGAGTCAATGAACCTAGGTTCCTAGAAAAATAGTTTTGTTTTGACATTGTCGGACTTAAAATAAATATTAAATGAGTAATTTTTAATAATTATGAAATCCCCTTAACATATTTAAGCCTAGTTTAAAAATTTGAGCCTAAGTTTAAGTGGTTAAGAAGACTAAAAAAATAAATCATAAATGTAATGAATGACGGGTGATGAAGAAAAAAAAAATCAAGTTAAGAATTAAAAGTGAAACATTTTATCTAAAGATTTAATTATATGATTATGTGCAAGAAATACTAAATTGGAAATTAAGATAAGAAGGTAAATAAATATAAAAATAATGTGTAAGAATAGAGAGGAATATACAACTATTGAGAGGGTGACAAGTGTATGCGGGGGGGAGGGGGGGGATTCTAAAATTTATTAATTAAAAAGTGAATTAAATGTGAAAAAGGATGGTGTCTTGAAGAAAAATTCTATAAATCAATTAGGAAAGAGGAAAAGAGGATCATTACTGTTATGTGTAAAGTTATGCTTCCATAATTTATTTGACTGATTTTTCTTGTGGGAGCTGGGATACCCTGCTCGAAAAATAAAGTAGTAGCTTGAACTTACGAGGCGAGTTGGGAGCTAGATTTTTTTCTGGTTTTTTGTGCATGGCCCCTTTGCGGCTTAGGAGGCTAAGGGGGAAGAAGAGTACCCCTAGCATTGGTTGGGAGGTACCGATCGGTTCTTCAACTTAGCAAGCGGGAGATAGGAGGGAGCGCAAGCACAAAATAAAAATTTTGGATTCTTCATCTCTGGTTACAGTAATCCTAAACTGAGATTGTTCTCATTAAGTTTCAAACTAAAATGTAGTTTAATTTTGTTTCATACGCATTGCTAGGAAATTTTATTCAAGGTTTTATATTTTTACTGATATTTAATTAAGCATGTCATTGTGGTATTCTGTATTTTTATTCATTTCTCCATGAGAAATTTTCCCATCATTATGCTTTCGTCATTGCATTATTTTTTTGTTTTCTCCCTGGAAAAACCCTTTCTTTGAAATTTAATGTATTGATCCTTTCTTATCTAACTCATTTCCTCCTTGGTGAAACCCACGCTCTGAATTGTTTGTTACATCTGTGTTTTTATGGCACCTTCACCCATTAAATTTTATCTCTGCTCCCAAAATCGATTTCTCCCAGCCCTGTGATGGGTCAATTCCAGATCTTGTGTTGGAAATCCTCTTGACATTTCTCCCTCTCTGCGCTTTTCCTTCATTCACAATAATTTTGGACATAATCTATCTCTGTGATTTTCTTTTTTCACAACAATGTTTTGGCCATAAACTCTCTGTGTTTTTCCTTCATTCAAAACATTTCTTTTGGAATAATCTTCCTCTACATTTGCTTTCCCTCTACATTGTTATTTTTTATAATTGTGGGATTTTACTCTGTGAGTTGGAGACCCGGGGTACTTTTTTCACCCCTCTCTCTCTACCCATTGAAAACCTTCATCTTTCTTTGCAATTTTGTGCTTACACCCAATGAATTTGGGAGCCTCTTCTAGATTTTAAAACATTTTTCTTTCCTTTGAAATTTCATGCTAACACCCAATGACTTTTGGACCCTCTTCTAGATTCTAAAACGTTTTTATTTCCTTTGCAATTTTGTGCTTACACCCAGCGAATTTGGGAGCCTCTTCCACATTTAAATTTTTTTGTATTTCCTCTTCAATTTCGTGCTTACAACCAGAGACTTTGGGAGCCTCTTCCATATTTTAAAATGTTTTTATTTCCTCTAGAATTTCATGCATTACTTACACTACAAATTCAAGCATCCCTTACCATGCAATTTAACCCCTTTTGTCTTCTCAACATTTGAATTATCTTCCCAACATTTTGGGTATCCTCTCACCTCTGCGTGAAGAGTAATACCACAACACTTGTAATAAAATTTTAAACGCCTACCTTCTATTCCTTCTCACAAGGATGAAAACTCTTTCATATGTCCTACTAGTTCTTTGCTTGGAGTTTTTCTTGTACAAATTGTTATTGTAATTATGTTGATTAATATGACTGCAAGATAACCAATTACCCATAGAGAGACTCTCACCCAACCTGGTTTATACGACAACTTGTTCTCTTCAAGCAACCTACCTTACTATATATAAATGTTACACTAGTAAACTTAGCCTTACACTAATTATCAGAGTATGCATTCTTATGTAAGTACATATTCACCTTGTATTAAAAATATATTAGTTCATTTTATATTTTCAATATTTAATGTAAGTACACATTTAATTGAAGTAAAACTCCTAAAGTCATTGGAATACACGAACTTCGGTCTACGGTTTTAGCCTTCAACCTTCCGATATTAAGCACATAATTTAATTCCATTACGTATTGACCCAACTCCTTTATCTTGAATCAATGGATGGAATAACACTAGTGATGAATGAAGGCATTAGACATTAGAATTTTGCGCAATAAATGCTAATTTAATGAAAGATTGATCTAGGTAATAGACCTATTGCATGCAATAAATTATAATGTAAGGAATGATTGTTGCAGACATTAGATTAATAAGGAAGTATATAATTATTAATTGCGTCGTTAAATTTGTTAATGTATGATGGATTAATAACTAGATTACTATTGCGCCATTGAATATTGATGATGCATGATTGAATTAGAATTTGGTTACTATTTCTCCTTTAAATATTGTTGAAGTATTGTTGATTTATTAATTATATTCTCTTTCTCCTTGTGAAGTAAATTTGATATCTCATGCATCTTTAATTCTTGATGTGTAAATGATGGATTAATTGAATAGAATGTTCGCACACAATTGAATAATGTGATGTATGACTAGTTGAGGAATTAGACTCTTTGCGCGCATTGAAATATAATGTAATGTATGATGTTTAGATGTTGGAATTATCACACGAATGGAATTTAATGTCATGAATGATGGCTTAGATATTTGTCTTCTTGCGCAAATTGAAAATTTATTATGACAGATGATTACATATTGTGATTGGGATTGTGCATCGAATATAACTGATAATTGATCTTACACCTTAGATTTAATGTGGTATATGATGTGTTATGCAAATGATTACTCACACACCATTTTCAATTGTTTATTAGGATTAATGGATTGATGAAATTTATTATCGTTGATGTTGTTGATTTAGCATAGTTAGTTTGGACTTGATTGTGTTAGTGGGATGTAGAAACCTCCTTGTTCCTCAGAACAATTGCCAACCCTGAGACCTTAAATGGTTTAAATCAATTGGAATCTGGGCTTGAGCATTGCTTATGTGTCCTAGAGGTCCTAACCTTGGAATTTAGGTTGGGAGGGTAGTCATTTTAAAATCTGTATATGATTGAATGTTGTTGTAATTTTCTTCAAGCTTTTATGATGTGTTAATATGCTTTGTTATTTATGTTTATGTGTCGTTATCCTTCATTGACATGTTGATTTCTTCGTTAGTGATTTCCTTGATGAGTAATGGGTACTTCTTTAATTATGATGTTGTGAATAGGTGATGTCATGATCATGTTTTGATGTTAATTTCTTAATGCAAAAAAAAAAAAAAATTACCTTTTGTGCTTCGACTTTTCTCAGGCGTAACAGGGGGATGTTAAAATTTTTTGGAAAGACTTCTAGGTATGGGTTTCTTGACATACAAGGGTTAATATTATCTCATTTATTGGTGCCTTTGTAAAGGGTGTGTCGCACCTTCATTTGCAATGAAACCTTTTTCCAATCCCTTGCCATTTAAATTATTAATGTCTAAACATTTAGTACTATATGCAAGGGAAAGTAAAGAGTGTTGCAATGCCACTTGAAGCTAGGAACACATTGAGTGGCATAGAAAATGGAAATTAAAAGACACAACAAATGAATTCCCTCAAAAACTGAGACATTTACTAGTTATGTGCTTAGAAGGTCCTTGAATTTTATGGAGTATCATTTTATTTCTCTCAGGACCATAGAGAGAACATATGGAAGGATAATGATTGGATTTTATCTTTTTCCAGCTACAACACCTCTAGTTTTTTATCCCCTTCTTCCCATGAAATGAGTTACAATCCCTTATTGGGTGAATGAACCCAAAAATCCAAAAGATGAGGAGACAGAAGGGAGAGAAGAGTGGAAAGTGGTAAGTATAAGCGGGAATGGTGTTAACACCTAGTAAATCCTTATATGACTAATTTAGAAGGGTAACAAGGTAACTTGTTCAACCTATTTGTAGGATGGAAGCTAGCCCTTCCAAACCCATGGGTCTCTCTTACAATCTCAACCCTCCAATCTCATTTCAAAGGTAGGTTGTATTTATTAGGCAATGAATAGATCTTATGTGGGTATAATAAAGGTTTTTAGAATGTTTCTTCTTTAAAAGGGTTTGGTAAGTTATGAAGACAACAATTCATTGGGAATGGAGTCAAAGGATTGAAACTATCAAGAAATGTAAATGTCTTGGTAATAGGGTTGAAATGTGCAAAGGGAAGATTGTTGATGATTTTCGGTTTAGGGAAAATATGAGATGATGGTATAAAGGGGAAAAATAGTCCACCTCACTAGAGCATCTAATAAGAATGAATTCCAATGAAGCTTTATACGAATGGTAGAGTGCATGACCCTATGTCCTTGGAGCACCTAACAAGGGTGAATTCCAACAGATATATTTTGACCAAACAATGGAATAATTAATACAATATGGAAACTAATATAAGGTCACAATAAACACAGAAAGAAAATAACACATTGATACACATCAACACATGAATATCTGTTACAGGTGAATCCTCCTGCGGACAAGTGGATTCCCTCTTGGTCTCTAGACTCCTAAGGCCCAAACAGAAAAGTGCTTAACATGGACATTGACATCCTTTCAGATCTAATAAAGATAATATACAAAGGAGAAGAAGAAAGATATGTACCTTATTAATGACGTTTGTCCTTGCAAAGTTCAAGTTGAGCTTTGATCCTGAGCTCCCTGATAGGTCATGTAGAATAAACAAAGATACAATGGGCTTCCTATTATACTGATATTATCTCAAATATATATCTATCTACTAAAGACAAAGTGATATGGAACAAACATAAGTTTAAAAGAAACAGGCCAAGCATTGATTATTAATGAGAACAAATAAAAGGACTTACAATCCTTTAATGAAGGTGGAACAACTTCTTCCAGTTCTCCTTGTCCAACCCCTTTTCTCAAGTAATGTACACTGATTGATTTGATGAAATCTTGCTTATGGGACCATAAGTTTGATGTAATTCTCAATCTCCAATCTTTTCTATTAATACCACTTATAGGATCATAAGTTTGGTATCAATCTCTAGTCTCTCCTTCTTTTACCATAAGGAGGCCTCCTTATATAACCTTGGAGAGGCCCAACCACTTGAGAGATATTTGGCATAAGTTAAGGATTTTTCTCCTTTAGTTGAGGATCTTCCCTAAGAACATGCCTTGACCTTGTATTCGAATCCAACCACCTTCATAAATTGAGGGGATTCTTCCCTGTTTTAGCTCAACAAACAAAAAATCCATTCAGAAAAGGTAGCGCTCCCCCAAAAGGGTACAGAAAGTGTTTGATCACTCCCCCAAAGAGCCCCAATGAGCACTGGCACTCCCTGACAGTGGGTAGGGGAGCGCTTCCCTCCAAAATCCATTTTTTGAGTGGTTTTTTCAGTGGAAAAAGGATTGTACTCCTTGTCAGTTGATTTCTCTTCTTCAAAACTAGTCTTTGAGGTGTCTTAAGTATCCTTATGATGTCATTAGAGGCATGGCATAGGAAATATGTAAGTATGATGTTTGTGAAACTTGTGACACTTGTGGTCAATATGCAACACTTACAACACTTGTACTGATGACACTTGCAACACTATTGAAGTGAGTAATTTTGATGTGTAACAGATTGCCCCCCAAAGTGAGAAGTTAGAAGATGTGATGAGTGAAGTACTCTGTAGAATTTTTTGAGCAAGGGTACGGATGCAGAGAGGCTAGAAAAATCTACACACAACCATCAAACAAATATTATGACATGTTTCAAACCCAAGGTAGGCATAACTATGCTTGAGTGATAAAGAATTTTTAGGTATGGTCGCCATAAAATACACTGCAGTTCCATAATTATATTGGAAAAATTGTATAGCCACTGAAGATACAATGTGGATATATACTCCTATGACCTTAATTGATCCTATCCACGAAGAATAAACAATGGATATACAAGATGACAAGACATAGCCACAACCAATACAAAGTGGATCTATGTAATAGTATATGTGTCATAGTTCAAAAGAACTCCTTCACAACCTGGGAAAAGTATATATAAGAGTGATAACTTAACCCAAGGTATTCTTACCGATCTCGATGTAGTATGAATCTAACCATGTGAATATATGTCTTGATGTCGAACATGGCAGAAACCACTTGATTACCGGTCAATGAGGTAAACCATTAACAAGCGTGAGGGAGATCACCATTGATGTCAATGATTACCAAGGTACTCTATTAAATTTCGACGAATGTGAATAGATGAGATGAAGCCAAACATCCATGGAATCACATGATCAGGTGTCAATTATGTAAACCCATTGTCGGACATGAGGAGGCCTGCCATTGAGGCATGCAAGTCCCAAGGTACTAACTGGTTTCTAAGTCTAGTTCTTGGATAATGTGTTGAAGTCGACAGGAATAGAATTGTCGAAGGAGGGCCTTGATGTATCCCCCATCAATGACATGAAAATGACATAGAGATGTAATTGGTAGATCAAATGAACATGGACTGACACGGGTATTGAAACAAGATATTTGTGATGGCTGACTCTCGAGGCAGATACTTCCCTTGAACACTGAGGCACATCAACAAAAACGTGACATGGACCAAAAATGGATAATGCAGTGGATGTTGTAACTTTCGTCAGGTGACCCAAAGGAGTAAAATAAACTCAGAGGATTATCTCAGTGCAGAGGTTCAGTAAATCAAAATGCATGCAAAGACAAAGTGTCATGTTCAAGGGCGACCATAAGAGTTACTGGTAGTGTTCTCAAAAACAACTTGTCTTTCTTCTTTCACTTTTTTCCCCCATCCAGATAGACGAGTACCTATTTTTAATTTAACGAGCTCGAGTAGGGTAACACATGCCTGATATGACTCACCTTTGGTAAGTCCCTCTTCCTTTGTTTAGCAAATTGGAAGAGGTAAGGGTTTGGTCCCATATGGGCCCTTTAATGTATGATTGTTTAACGAGTCCAGATAAGGTAAACTCAGTGGTTTTTCATATTTAGAGAGTCTAAAAATGACTTAAAGACGAATCCAATGTTGTCCTTTTTCGTAATGTTAGTCTTGCAAGGCCGAAAAAGAGATAAATTATCACTCGAAATACACCCTTTCAAACCTTTTAATGAGTGGGAAAGGAAGCAAGATCACTCGACAATATTTTCACATTTAGAGAGTCTGAAAAGAGTTTAAAGAAGACTCCAGGGGGTTCCTTTTTCGTATAACCTTTACGAGTTCGAAAAAGGGATAAAAGTCTACTCGGTTACATTCTGATGTTTTTTCAAGAATGAGAAAAAACAAAGACTAAGCTCGGTATAGCTAGTGGCTTAACTCCAGAATGATCATTAAAGGTTTGAGACATGCCCTCCAAGCTTCAATTCATTCACCGATGTTGAGGTTGTCACCAACTTCTCTACTAGACGGAGAAAATGGATAAGAGTGGATGAAAAGAAGGTTCAAGAGAGGTGATTGTTTCATTTTTTAATGAGCTTAACACATAAAAAGAACTATGCTCAGGGCTCTGGGTTCAATCCCCAAATTTATGTTTCATTTTTTAACGAGCTTACCATAGAGAGAAAACTATTCTCAAAGCATCTGTTTCATTTTTAAACGAGCTTGCTACAGAGAAGAGAAACTATCCTCATGACATTTGTTTCATATTTTAACGATCTTGCTACAGATAAGAGAAACTATGCTCTTAGACTCTCCTTGATCATGGCTTCCAAGAGAATAATGCTCTGGAAGGATGCCATGTCAAGGGACAAAACGCAGTCATGTCTTCCATGAGATCTTTACTAGATCGAAGAAAATAACTCTGGAAGGAACACATGTCGAGGGTCATGACAGGGGTAAGGATATCAGGCTCCAATAGCCCTTCCGAAGAGATCACCATGTCAACTACTGGATCTAAATCATCAGAAGTTGAAGGCATGGGAGACAACGAAAAATCAACATCAGGAGGGAAGATAGAGTATATATCTCCCCGAATTTCTTCACAAGGGGGAAGAAAAGAGGATTGATGATGGTTATCATCCCAAGGTAGCTTGTCAATGCTCAGCATTTCCTTAATAGATTCATCAGAAGGAAAAATTGGGGAAATGTAGTCGATCGAAGATGACAAGGAATTTAACCGTGATGGCATTGAGTAACCGTCGGCTGCCAATATATATTGGTCATATGAAAAGGGAGAAGAGGATTGGACAACAACGTATGATGTTTCTGCTAGACTAAGTGGAATGGTTTCACGTAGCGCATCTAATTCCAAGGGACTAGGTACAATCCAAGGGTCAGATGATTCCAAAGATTGATAAGTCATGGTTGAAATCATATCGACGATAGCAATATGATGTGTAGTCGATGGAAGTGATGTAGGGAAGGTACCCATAAGGCTAGAATATTTCAACAAGACAACACCAACACTTTCATATGTGATTTTGTGATCTTCCAAGAATGGAATATTGTTGGTAGTGGGAGTGTGAGAGTCAGGTGTATAGAAATCTAACTGATCAACAGTGAAAAGTTTTCCCTGATGAGGGAATTGTACACATCAAAACACCGACAAGGAAATGGTAGTCATAGCATAAAACCAACTTCTTCCAAGTAATAAATTGTAATCGAGGGGAGCATCGACCACCTCGACATCAACAGTGATGGTTTTTCTGCCCAACTAGATGGGCAGGGACTGTAAAATCCCATGGGGATGAAAACCTTGCCCATCGAATGCGCATAACATCATTGAGGATTTGTTAAGTGCGGGTGATTTTAAACTTTTCCAACATGCTAAAGACATGACACAAGTAGAGGTTCCCCCATCCAAGATGGTTCGGTGAATTTGTTGATTGTGAATAACAACATCAATTTGGAAAGCAAGTTGGTGAGAGAGTCTAGATGTATAATTTTCTAGGTTAAACATGCTATGGTTGGACGACTCAGGATCAACAGCGCCAATAGTAGCAAAGAGCGTTCTACGTTGACTAGGGTAGTGCTATCGAACTTCTAATGCAGACATAACACATGGTGCTTGAGCCAAATCTTCAACAATGTTGTAGTTTTGGGCGGCAAACAAACTAGGATTAAAGGTAGATTTATGGATAGTGCACTTAGGAGGGCGTAAGATAGATTCAAATGTAGGTTTCTCAATCTAATGTGGCCCAAATGGAGGATTAACTATTGGAGGACTAAGGGAGGACGGTGATGGATTCGGTAAAGTATCGGTACCGTTAGTGATTTTTCCTTTGTCAGGTTTAACCAGTGTGTCATATGTCTTAGAGACAGTGGTCAAATTAATCCCATTAAACATATAAATATGGGCACTTGTTGAGGCCTCATTATGAGGATGGCTAGAACTACCCCCAAGAGAGGGGGTTTGAGAAACCATGGATTGTTGTTGTGGAAAAGGATGAGTAAGAACAACGGGTTGTGAATTTCCCTGGAAACGTTTGGCCACTTCATCACGATGTGGACAGTCTCAAGTGTATTGATCATCACCACAAATGATACACGGGAATTTCAGTTTCCGCTATGGTTTCTTTTCGGTAGCAGGTGTTTGAGATTGATTTTTTGGTTTTTCATTTTTATTAGTATTTTTTGATTTATTTTTTTCCTTCTTCTTACCTCCAGATTGTTGTGAAGAGGTAGATTGAACTTCATTCACCTCAGATATTTGAGTTTGGGGGAAGGTAGAGGAGAGTGTGGTCAACTGGGAAGTAGATTGAGTTTTGATGGAACCGATAACATCGTCGACATGGGATGAGGATGACAACTTGGATGGATCGGTATTAGCTCGAGCAACATTCAGAAGAAACTAATACAAAGTACCAGATTGTGAATAAACCAATTCTAAGTACTAACCCTGAGCAATGGTTTCTTCCTCGATGACTATGCCACCTATAGCGACATCATGAGCGATCGGGAGTAAAAGTGATTTAGTAAACCACTCCGCCAATAATATGTCAGGAATGATTTCTTTGATCATCCTTCGTCATCATCTCCACTCATGAATATGGTCAAAGATATGAATGGAGTCAGTTTGAAGAAGGGAGGTCAAGAGTTCAATACCCGTCTTGTAGTGAATAGGTAGTTAAAAGTGCATGAGGAAAGACATGGAAAGGGAATTGAAATCATGAAAAGAAGCACGTGGTATTTCAATATACCACTTTGTTGCAGAGCCTGTAAGTGTTCGTTGGAAAAGATGCAAACATATAGAATCATCCATGAGGTAGTTTGATTAACACCACAAATGGAAAGTCATCACATGGTTATTTGGATCATCTCCAAATTTTCCATCAAATTTTGGAATATCAGAAGGAAGTTTAGCTGGAATAACTGGCCAAACTGGGGAATGAAAAATAGGATCATTGGTTAACCGAGACATGCCTGAGAGATCTAGAGTCACAAGGAAAGGTAATTGTCGGTTAATTTGTGGATGATACTAGTGTGGCATAGGAACACCAGTAGGACCATAAACTGGGTTAGGTGGATAATTGTAACCAGTAGGTCCTCCTACATATGGTTGTTGTTAACCGAGATAAACAAGATTTGAGGATGTCTAAGAAACATTTGCATAACCCGGTGGGTTTTGAGCATTATAAGCTGGGTGATTTACTTTCCCATAAGGAAGATAAACATGTTGTCCTAGATGAGGGTAAGAAGTAGATCTTGGAGGCGGATACACATTATGGGGAGGATAAACATTAGACCCTTGGGAAGGATAAGGTTGTTGTCCTTGAGGACTCCAAGTGGTGTTTGGGATGCCGTCCATATAAGGTTGTCCATAAGATGGTCCGGAAGGAACAATATTTGATACTCCTCCTTGTGGGTTATGATATGAGTGCCCCCCAACATGGGGTTGGGTAAATGTGCCTCCCGAAGATACTCCCTAGGATTGTTAAGGGTTTCCAGCAAATGAAGGTTGCCCCCTTGCTAGCAGTGGATTAATGACCGGGGTATGGCTGGCAAAGGGAGGTTTCCCTCTAGGAGGAACATGAAAAGGGGGTTGTCCCCCAGGAAGGGTAGGACCATCATAGAATGGTGGTCTTCCAGGAGGGATAGGTCTGCTAGATGGTGGATTCCCTCCAGTTGGTTGTATTTGGCTGGAAAGGGTTTGGATTCTCTGGTGCAAATATGTCCTAGCAAGATTGTGCGAAACATGTGGAGCTGTAGAGTGAAAGTTTGTAAAAGTGGGGGTAGGGATCAAAGTTCCTTGGGAATGAGTAGAGGTGATGAGTCCAACATTGGGATGGATTTGTGCTAACATAACAGTAGGGTTAATGACTTGATCGATGGGTTGATTCATAGTTTGACTGGATGGTCTCGTTTCAACAGGAGGGTCATGAGGATGAAATGGTTGTCGAATGGATTCAAAATTCTCATAGAGGTCATGTCCTAATAAAGTCCTCCATAAAGAACGAGTAGGTGTGGGATTTGTATCTACTGCAGTGGTAGGATGAATAGGAGTCCTATACTCATCATCAAATATTGGTTTTGTGGATACCATATATGTTTTGGTAAAATATCTCTCAGGTAACTGTGGGACCTCTTCGTCTATGACATTCCCAAGGGAGTCTAAATGAAGCAAAAATGGTTCGAGAGAGGTTTTCGACACATATGTAGTGTGAGGAGTGGGATTCTCAACCATAACCAAAGCACCTTCTGGATTGTCTAACGAAGGAGCAACAACACGCCCAGCATCAGATTGATTTTCTGCCTCTCCATGGTAGTTGTCTTCTAGAGGGTTAGGAGGTAAGGGTTGGTAGCCATCCAGAGGAATCCCTTGCATCCTACATGATCAACGAAGACCTTTATCGTCTACAGGCTCAATTTTGGATAATAACAGTACACGCTGAAAAACTAGGGCCAACTAATGAAAAGAAACAACATACGCTAATAAAATCTAGGAATCAAAACCAAGCAAGCAAAACCTCTTTCGATGATCGTACTAGTTGGTGATGAAATCCAACGTCACATGATCAAGTCAAGAAGGGGCTAGGATATGGTGGAACAATTACAATGGTGACCTGCTTAACGAACTTTCACCTTGGTGCAAGCTTCCATGCAGTAATTATGGATTTACCCTCCAAGGAGCCCAAGTGAGTTTGACGAATGTCTGTTCAAGGTACAGTGAAACTTCCCTTCACCATCACCTCATGTAAGTACCTAAATATTATGGAAACTAAAGACACCAACTCGCAGTCAGCCCCTGGGCGGGTATAGTCGACAGTCCAATCCGAATGTATGGGCAGGATAACAAGCCTGAATCAACTCGAGAGGCTCCCACACCTAAACATAGGTATACCCTCAAGTGACCCCCAATATACGATCCGACCACTACACACAATTGAACCACAGAGGGATAATCCCCTTAATTCTCCTGAATGCGACCTCGTGTGTAACCCCTGTGTGAGAGGGGGATCCCAGAAAGCCTATATGACAATTGGATTTTCTCTCCTTATCGCAAGATGCTAATGTTTGTTTTTGAAAAACTTTGGAGAGTTGTACTCATAGCCTAATCCAAAGTGCTAATCCTAGTCTAATGTTGGTGGAAGATCCTAAAAACAAAAATGTTTTAGATAAATTTTAATTAGCGATAATTTTACAGTTGTTCTTTACTCAAAGGGTGTATGGCAATGAAATTGATGCTATTATGACTCAATTCCCAAAAAATGCATAAGAAAATGATAAGCAGTCTTGTCTTTCGATGAATGCCTATTTAAGGGAAAGAGAGAAAGTTCTTTTCATTATCAAACACTAAGATGCAACAACCTCATACAATTGTTTCTCAATCAAATCCAATGTAATGCTAAAAAAATTCATAAATGCCTTCTAAAATCCAAACCAATCACTAAAATATGTCCTTTTGCTTATATGTGAATGATAATCAGATGTAAAACTTCTAACATCAATTAGACTTCAGGATTAAACAATCATAAGAAAACCTCACACAAACAAAAATACACTCTCTTTGTGAATAAACAAGAAGGACAAAGATAACCAAATTTGCAAACAAGAACCAAAAACCTCAAACAAAAGAGAAATGATGGAAAATTGACCTCAAATATCAAATGGAAAGGTTCACAAACCTTTGGATTTCCTCACAAATCTTTCACTCAGTCAAATAAACGAGAAGAAAGCAACAAGTTAACTCTAGGTCAGCAAAGACAAAGAGTGACTTCAAGGAAAGGAAAGAAAATGTCAAATTTCCAAACAAAATAGGATCAATCCTTAGAAAACAGGGCTTTGAAGGGAAATACCAAGATGAACTGAGAGTATGAGACTCTGAGCAAGTGCAAAAAACGAAAACTGAACCCAAAAATTGAAAACCTAGAGGATTTTTCACAGAAAAGGGGGTAGCGCTCTGGTGTAAGGGGAACCAAAGAATTCCAACACTCTGTGTAAGACCACTAGGGAGTGTTAATGCTCTGATAGCAAGGGAAAGGGAGCGCTCTGCTTCAAAAGTTTAGAAAAATGCCCAGAAATGCAAAAAATCAAGTAAGCTCAGTGAATCAAATTACACAAGATGAAATCAAGATCCAATCAATCAGATCTAAGAATCAAAGAAACAGTATGATAGTATGGAGAAAGTCAAATGAGTGGGCAAAGGGCCGAATCAAGATCTAGGAAAGGAGACAAAAATCAGAGCTCCTCCATAGTGGAGTCGCCAATTTCTGTTACAGGTGAATCCTCCTGCGGACAAGCAGATTCCCTCTTGGTCTCTAGACTCCTAAGGCCAAGACAGAAAAGTGCTTAACATGGACACTGGCATTCTTTTTTGATCTGATTAAGATAATACACAAAAAGGAAGAAGAGGGATATGTACCTTGTTTAACTATGTTTGTCCTCTTAATATCCAAGCTGAGCTCCAATCCTGAGCTCCTCGATAGGTCCTGTAAAACAAACAAAGGTACAAATAACTTCCTATTCTATTGAGATTATCTCAAACATAGATCTATCTACTGAAGACAAATTCATGTGGAATGAACATAAATTCGAAAGAAACAAGACAAACATTGATTATTAATGAGAACAAGTAAAAGGTACTTACAATCCTTTGATGGAGGTGCAACAGCCTCTTCCAGCTCTCCTTGTCCAACCCCTTTGCTCAAGTAATATACATTGATTATGTTTTGATAACATCTCACTTATGGGATCATAATTTTGATGTAATTCTCAATCTCCATATATCCTTCTACCATGAGGAGGCCTTCTTATATAGGCTTGGAGAGGCCTAACCACTTGAGAGATCTTTGGGATAAGTTAAGGATTCCTCTCCTTCAGTTGTGGATCTCCCCTAAGGTCATTCCTTGACCTCAGATTCGAATCCAACTACCTTTAAATATTGAGGGGATTATCCCCTGATTCTCTCCAACAAACCAAATTTCACCCAAAAAGGGCTAGCACTCCCTTAGAAAGGGGTACAGAGCGCTAGAATGCTCCCCTAGAAGTGGGTACAGAGTGTCGTCACTCCCTTTCAGTAGGAGTGCTCCCCCCAAAAATTGATATTTTAGTGGCTTTTTTAGTGGCACAAGGTTTGTACTCCTCTGTCAATTGATTTTCCTTCTTCAAAACTATCATTTAAGTTGTCTTAGTGTCCTTACGATGTCATTAGAGAGACGACATAGGCAGTATGATGTTTGTGACACTTGCGACCAATATGCGACACTTACAATATTTATAACGACGACATTAGCCATCATTGCAACGAGTAATTTTGTTGTGTAACAATATCTCTAATACAAAACTTAACTCTTGGATTAACATCGATATGCTTCAAAGGAAAAAAAATCAGTAGCAATGAATTGTCTCCTCGAAAGTTCAACCATTTGAACTTGGAAAAAAATTATATCAAATTTAAAGAGTGGATCAGCAAGAAAGAAAAAGAAAGAGGGAAACATTCTAACTCTAGATCAGTGGTCATCCATTGGGCATGGAGTCAACACCATTCTGCATATCAAAGGTACTCAAGCTACCTATCTAACAAAAGGAGTTATAATTGATGGATGAAGGTATAACGAGGATAACAGAAAGAAGAAAAATCATTAAGCAAATATACTCTCTACTAAAATGACCCAAATATTATTATAACAGAAATCATGCAAGGAGGCAATCGCTACAACTCATTCACAACTCATGAATCTCCTTCTCATGAAAAAACATTGATCGTCAACACTTGTAATTCTATTCAAGGAATATGACAAGAAGAAATGATAATGAAAGAAAAAAAAGTATGATAAACAATTTAAGTGAATCTCTAATGGAATAAAATCATAATTACAATAGGCCCTCAAGCCTACAATTGTGAAACTAGAATACTCCTTCAGCTCTAGCCTCTCTTGGATCATGAATCCAACCCTCCTTTCCTCTTGTACAATGGATATATAGAAATATAGGTCCTTTCCATCTCACCAATTCAAACTCCAACCCCTTTCCCAAAATAGAAACAACTACAAATAGAAAATGACACGTTTTAACTGACTTCCTGCTTTTTAGGAGGTGAAATTCTGAAAACAAGGCTTCAAAATTCCACTTTTAATTCTCAAAATATAATAGTTGTGTAAAATCTGAGAACATTTTTGGTATATAATCTCATTCTCAAGAAAAATCCCTCTCGTTTTCTCAAAATTCATCTCCAGTTTCCCATAATATGTGTCGCAAAAACATGTCTCAAATAGGAAATCATGAAAACTTAAAAAATAGGGCCCAAAGATTCCTTCGAATATCCCAATCTGTGACACCTGTGTGAAAAATGAAAGAGGTTAATTTTCTTGGGTCCTTTCTTGACAATAAACTCGTTGGGATTTTTAAAATTCATCTTAGTTCACCCGAAAATCCTCATGGAAGTCAATTGGTCAAAAATACCAGTTCAACAGTCCTAGAACTGAGTTTTAGCAGCACATTGTGTAGTGCATTTCTTAGTGCATTCCATAGCACCTGTCTAAATTCGTAGCGCCTGAGCTAGTTCATCACACCATAAGAAAACAAAGTAGCCAAACCTTTCTTGACCTCCAAACAAGACAAAAAATCTCATGGAGTACTTGATGGCTATGAGGTTGATACTGGTAATTTTGAATTTTCACCAGGATCCTTGCAACCTATCCAACCTACAACCCTCTTCCTTAACTAGTTCGCAACTCCAAGTCAACTATAGCTTGCATACTCCGAGGAGGATGTTAATTGATGGTATGAAATAATACCGGGAGGTATGCTTAAATGTAGGCTTGAAAAACCATAGATCCTCCTTTACATGATCAATTTTATGTGTTAACATCTGGCTCCACAGGGGATGGAGGCCTCCTTGTGAGGCTCCAGGAACCTAGTAGTTCCAGTTTCTTTATCCATTGGGCTATGGATTCATATGGAATGTGAAACCAATCATTTTCAAATCTTCAAGATATGATATTTACATTATGTCATATCTTGATATACTGAGAGAAACTCTACTTATTTATTGAAAACAAAAAACAAATACTCAGATAGTAAGATTATTCATTCACACTCCTACTCTAATCAACTATATGTTGTGTGACATCCCCAAAAATAAAATATTTTTGAAATTTAAATTTATTGGGAAATTATTCCGTTTTTAGTAAATTCAAATTTGAAAGATTTTTCCCATTTATGGCAATTCCGAATTTCAAATTTAATAATTGTAATTAATTATTATGACTGTTGGGCAGGGATTTGATTTTACCCAACTAACTAGTTGACTATGACACTTGTATGAAAACAAAATATTTTATATTGATTGTAGGAGGAAAAAAGGAACAACCATGTTAAAATCAACTGCCCATGACTCCATGAGTGGGCAACATGTTGGAACCACTTCTGGGCTGATTATTACAAGTGGAAAATTAGGGATTTGGCCACTAGCATCCACTGAAAATCAGGGATTTAGAAAGCTGTGAAAATCCCCAAGGGAGGGAAAAAGACCTAGGAAAATAGACTTGGATTGATAAATAGCATATGTGAGGAGGCAAGACGCTGCCAAGTATGTTGGGAGAAAGAGACTAATGATTTTTCCCTTGCTGTTATGAACACTATGGAATGAGTGTGAGGCAAGAGGAATGGGATGGAATTGAAGGACATTGTTGAGGAAGAGTTTCCAAGTTCGCCCTCATGGGTTCATGGTCAGGGTAGGGGGTGAATTGGGGAGAGTTATTTTGATTTCCCTATTCTATGGTTGGGAGGAACGTGGTTGTTCCCTTTACCTTCCTGCTAACTAGTTCAGATATGTCTCATATCCCTCTCTGCATGAGTGATCTTATATATGATGTGATGTATTTATTGAATTTGAATCGAATTATTTCCCATTTCTGTTGAATGACTCAGTCACAGTTGTAGTGTGAATATTAAATTCGGTATGGATTTAATACTCCTGAGAGAAATCTATCCAAATGAATGATGTATGAATCTGATAGCATACCTTACAAATCTAATGTTGAACGACGTTTATGGTTTAGTCAAAGTTTGATTGAATACTAGAGTTGTTCTTTTTTTTATGTATTGTTAGGAAAAATCGGGGTTGTTGTATTTCTGTAAGTCTTTATACTTTGTAAGTCATTATTTTTGCTGTAAGAATTTATACACAGAGTTCATATTGAATTTTTAATTGTATATCTATGGATCAGAAAGTAAACAGGATCAAGGGCAAACATATCTACACATATATTCTTATGTATTATTATAGGAACTAAACTGTATGCATTAGAATGGAAAATAAACCTCTACAACAGTGAAAATTAGAAATGACATTATGTATTATCAAGCCTCGGTATAAGAATCCTAATTGTGAAAGTGAAAACTATTACTAGCGAGATAGAATTACCCTACACAGTAAAAGCGACCAAAAGGATAGATACGAATATGTATATTTGTAAGTCTGTACATATCGATACATATATATATATAAATAAGTAAGCATCCACAGGCCATATCTTAACACTTGACTTGGATAAACCTCGACCCTAAAATATTTTTCAACAGTAAAGAAAAATAGGAATACTATTGACTCATCGAGGTAATACAGAATGTATGAGTAAAAGGAAGAAATTCGTTTTAAGAAAATAGTCCTTCAAATCATAGATAATCCTCCCAAAACTGGTTATAACTATCAGATTTGAATAATACAGAGATTTAAAGGAAAACTGAAATGAGGKCCTTAATGACCAAGTGCCAGTTTGAGATACATCSGAACAGTGAAACGTTTTGATTAATACAATAGCCATTACAGTGTTCATTTAAACCGGAAAGTAATTCCCGTAGGAAAACCTTCAAATTATCATTACTCATGATTGTCGAACCTAATATTATAGATGGCRCCTTTATYGAATGCCCATAGACCAAAATTTGTGATCYTGTTTGTTGGATCTCCTGAGTAGTTAACAAAAAAAGGAACTCAAATACCTTTATATCGAAGATGAAGAGGAAGCTCCRGAGACCTTGCATGTACACAGGCCTGAAAGAGTTATCAATTCTGAGAATCAGTAAATTATTTATAARAAGAAACAGAACACCAACTGAAGTGATAATTATTATTATTGGAATGTACTAGAGAATATTTAACTTTCTCTTTGGTGGTCGCACCCTTTTCTTTCCTTGTCACTTGTCTCCTGAGTGGTTATCTAGGTCATGGGAGAAGTGCACAACAAGTCTCTGATGGGTCCGTGCATCAGCAAAGCCAAACATTAGTGATTATACCAATACCTTGAACAAGAACAAATTATAATAGAACAAAAGTACAGTTACAGTAAACAACAGATTTAAACATAGTAAATGACGGCATTGACTTCCTTAACACATAGACAGGTATAAATCGAGTTGTGATGAAGATAGGTTTCGAACCAAGATCTTACCACGTTGGACTCTGAAACCCTCCCCAAATTCAAGACCATAGAAAGTGATGTGAATAAACAGTCATCATAGGGCGTGTCAGGATCAGACCCCTATGAGGTCGCCTAGCAATAGTTAGCGTCACCAATACAAGAAAACTGTTGGTGCATACTTTTATTCAACAGAGGCAATAACCTTATAAATTTCTCACAAAACCCTATTTTTCCAAAGACACATATATAAGGAATTTTTTTCTAGGAATTAGACACGAATATCTTGAGTAGTATTGGCTTTTCTTTACCAAATAAGTAATGGCTATGGGCTCCATTGAAAAGACGAGCTAAGGGACCGAACAAAATGATGAACAAAAGGACTCAACCTTCGCAAAGGAAAGGTTGGGAGAGAAGGAGTTGTCACATACAGGGTACCCTAAACCATTTTAACACAAAAAACTCGCATGTATTTGACCCTGGTCTCATCCTGTAACCACCGGGTAAGAACGTGAAGTAGTGTAACCTCAGGCATACCGAAAACCCTAAACTATTTTACCAAGAGGCCAAACCGACAAGTCTCTGAGATTTGAGATCGAGGAGCGAGAGTGATGAAATTCTTGTTATACCGAAAGGAAATACATGAAACCTATGTGATAAGAACTGCAAGTAAAAGGCCTTCACTGATTTGAAACACCAGATCTCTATGCCTCTGGTTTTAAGTTGCATAACAGGAAAAGAACTTACCAGGAGAATGGGCCATGTCAACTGGAAGGCTAAACAACGACCTCTAGTGTACATGTTTCCCCTCAACCAAAAGAACCACCCACAGAGCCGAGGTTGTTTCCTCGGGGAGTCACAATGACAAGGAAAGAGCTCGCCTAGACTCTAAGTGAGGGGTCTACTTCTAGAGTAAATGTCGAAGGACGTTGGACCATGTGCTAGGACCAAGTTGGCATGTTGGGATTAGGGAAGGTCAGGTGGGAGAGCCATCAAGACTGGTGCATGCAGGTCCCCCTATTAAACACAGGCACAGAGCCTTAATTATTTTCTGACATATACATTTCCCTCCCTCACCAGCCAAGATACGAGATTAATGATAGTCATATCGCATCTATCCAGTTATAATTGTTTGGTCACAAAACTAACTTGTTCAGTTGGCTTACCATCCCTCTTCTCTATCGATGGAACAACCTTTAGCTATGAGTTAGTTTCATAGGATTTGTGCATGAGATTTGTCTTATTTAAAACCCTAAGTCGGATGACTACAAGTGTTATGACCATGACTAAGCCTTAAAGGAAATCCATTTCAGCAACTCGGACTTTGACAAATTAATACCACTAACCATGACTTAATATGAGTTACACCAAGGTTGTAACTCTCAACGTTTACATAGTATGTTGGATATGATATTACGACAGGGAAATGATATAAAGGTGCACTTGACATGAAGAATCCTTTTGTTTTAAGAAGACTAGGATTCGGATCCTAATAAACATCATATGCAGGTGAATATAGGTATAAGTATTATTAAGATTTATAAAAGAAAAACATCTGTGGAAAAGGTATTGTAAGCTTTGACAACCCATCATATAAAGTATGATATTTTGGTTTAACATGGTATTGTCCTCATATAATAGATAGAACGTCAGTCTATAATTAGGGTAAACTTTAATATCCTGTTCTACAATTTTATTAACGAAAAGTTGGAGATTAATGTACCAAAAAGAAAAAAAAAATTATGTCAATTTAGAGGTCCATTACATATGGTATCAGAGAAGAGTTTACAACACTAGGCCTTGAATAGGGCCACATTAACACTTTGACATATATATTTTACTTATGCAAAAATAATAAAAGCTTATTTGTTACAAACATAATACTTTTCAGTTTCGTGTTAATCATGGCAGCTCAGAATGATGCAGAAATCAGGATGGAAGGAAATCCAGAATAGGAACCTCATGGAGACCCAAGGCAGAATAGTGACGGAAGCTCTCCTACGGAAGTACTAGAAACAATGAAGAATCTTATTGTTGAGCTGCAGGTTTTCAAAGCAGACAATGAGAAATTGAAGAAGGCAGAGCGGGAACAACAAGAGATAAATGAAGTCCTGATGCACAGCATAGTGACCAAGAAAATCCCAAAGGATGATAACCACGACAAAGAGGTCAGCAAAAGGGCCTCCAAGAACTCTGGGTCAGAAACAAAAGAAGGAGACAGTTCATCCGAAGGAACACCTTCAACTGAAGAAAAAACTAAAACAGACAGAAAAAGAAAACAAGTGGACCACCTTGAAGGCGAATTTAAAAAAATTAAACCAGCCACCTTTGATGGAGAATCCAGGACAGGAGAAGAAGCTGAGGCATGGTTGTTGGACATCAAAAAATACTTTCATATCTACAACTATTCCAACAATATGAAGGTTAGAATGACCATCTACAATCTGAAAGGGAAGGCCAACATTTGGTGGCAAGACCTGAAATTGGCCAAGGGCCTGAAGGATAAACAGTTGGAATGGTGTTACTTTAAGAAGTATTTAAAAAAAAAATATACCTTTCTGAAAGCTATTATGAAAGGAAAACGAAAAAAATTTACGAGCTACGACTTGGACAGATGTCGATGGAGGACCTTATAAATAAATTTATGGAGCTGCTAAGGTTCGTACCATACATCTGGGAGGATAAGGTAAAAATCCAATGATTCTTAAGTTTTTTATTGCAGTCCTACAAGGACATAATTGAGTTCGACAACCCCAAATCCTTGAGTGAAGTATTCATGAAAGAATGAATGTGCTATGACCAGTACAAACAGGGAGTGGGGTTTCCAAAAGCCTGGAAGGATAAGAAACAAGATCGAATGAACCAACGGAAGAAGGGATACCAGCCAACTTTGTTTCATAATGCAGGAAAAAGATCTCCAAGAAAGGATTTTCACTCCAATCATTTGAATATGCAAGGCGGCAGTAAACCGGTAAATTTGGGGAAAAAAAGTTTGGGGACAGCTCCCGGGAGCCACTAAAGTGTTGGGAATGTGGAGAACCTCATCTAAGGAGGAACTGTCCATGTTTAAGTTCAAAAAATAGAAATGTAGTTCATAATTTACAGGAAGCCTCGATGGTGGGAGATGTGGGAAGAAGCCTGCATCAGATAAATGCAGTCATAGATGGTCAACAAGATCACCACCAGTCCTCTGTGGTACAGATCGAAGGTAAAATCAATAACTCTCGAATTTTTGTCTTAATTGACCCTGGAGCTACGTTAAGTTATATTACTCCTGAGGTAGTAGAGTCAAACAAAATTAAGAAATTGAAGCATGCAAAGTCATGGCTAGTACAACTAGCAACAGGAACTAAAAGGAAAGTAGTCGAATTTATTTCTGATTTGGAGTTTAGCTTAGATGGTCAAAATATAAGAACAAATCTGAACATCCTACCACTAGGAACTTACGATATGATTATCGAGATGGATTAGTTGGAACATCACAAAGCAGTGTTAGATTGTTATACAAAGTTACTCAAATATAAAGACAACTTCGACACTACTAGAATAGCCCAAGGTATACTAAAACATGTATCATTCAGGCAAGTTTCAACGATGCAACTCAAGAAATGTATGAGGAAAGGATGTCAAGTTTATGCCACCCAAGTAACGAATCTGTTAGGAAAGGGAGATAATCCAAAGTTAGAAGACTTTGTTGTCCTACATAATTTTAGGGACATGTTTGTGGATGAGATACCTAAACTACCCCCTCGAAGGGAAATAGAATTCTCCATAGACCTACTACCTGGTTCAACCCCTATCTCAAAAGCACCTTACAGGATGAGTCTACCAGAACTGACAGAATTAAAATTACAATTAAAGGAATTGTTGGACAAGGAGTATATTAGATCGAGTGTCTCACCATGGGGGGCACCGGTCCTCTTTGTGAAAAAGAAAGACTGTACTCTAAGACTATGTATCGATTATAGACAACTGAACAAAATGACTATTAAGAACAAATACCCCTTACCAAGGATGAATGATCTATTCGATCAAGTTGATGGGGCCAAGATCTTTTCAAAGTTGGATTTACGATCCGGTTATCATCAAGTTAGAATAAAGGACGAGGACATAAAAAAACATCTTTTCAAACAAGATATGTACACTACGAGTTTGTAGTCATACCTTTTAGACTCACTAATGCACCAGCCACATTTATTTGCCTGATGAACAACATTTTGAGTCAGTACTTAGACAAGTTCGTATTATCATTTATCGACGATATTCTGGTCTATTCTAAAATGGAGGAGGAACGTGATGAACACTTACAAATATTTCTACAAATGTTGAGGAAACACAAACTATATGCAAAATTTGACAAGTGTGACTTTTATCAAAAGGAAATACAATATTTAGGACATGTCATTTCTACAGAAGGTATTTTCGTAGACCCAAAAAAGATAAAAGCCATTATGGAATGGCTAGTACATAAGGATGTGGTAGATATCTGGTCATTCATGGGAATTATCGGATATTACCGCAGATTTATAGAAGGGTTTTCCAAGATAGCCTACCCTATCACGTCATTACAAAAGAAAGGGACCAAGTTTAACTGGTCACAAAAGTGTCAAGATATTTTTAACAAGTTGAAGGAATTATTGACATCGGCGACCATTTTGAAGGTAGCAAACCCAGATAAAGACTTCACAGTTTGTGTTGATGTAAGTAAAGAGGGACTAGGTGGTGTCCTAACTCAGGAAGGACACGTGATTTGTTACGAGTCCTGAAAATTAAAAGAACATGAGCGGAATTATGTCACTCACGACTTAGAATTGGTAGTGGTAATACATGCCTTAAAAATGTGGCGACGCTACATAATGGGAAGAAAGTTTCTACTATTGATGGATAATATTGGTGTGAAATATTTGTTTAGCCAACCATATCTAAATTCAAGGCAAGCAAGATGGCTAGCCTTCTTGAGGGAATTCGACTTCAACATCATACATATAGGGGGTAAGGAAAATAAATTAGCATATGCTTTAAGCAGACGAGTCCATGAGTTATTTGAGATAAACATCAGCAGGGCAGAAAGTGATCTGGAACAAAGGATAAGGACGATAGGTATTAACGACATAAATTACACTAAGATGATGGAAGAATTACAAAAGAGTACCGCAAACTCATATAAGCCAGATCTAAGTATCGAAAAGAAGGGACTATTACGATTCAAAAAAAGACTTTACATACCAGATTCAACTGAGTTAAAATTAATAGTTTTGGATGAAATTCATAAGAAACCATATTCTGGCCACCCAGGTTAACAGAAAACAATAACGACACTTAGAAAATTATTTTATTGGCCTAATATGAAAGGAGAAACAACAAAGTACTTGGCTAGGTGCCAGGATTGTCAACAGGTTAAGGCCGAACACCAGCATCTAGTTGGCCTATTACAGCCATTACCAGTACCAGAATGGAAATGGGAGACCATATCACTGGACTTTATAACAAGTTTGCCTAAAACTCAGAAACAAAATGATTCTATCATGGTTGTAATCGATAAACTCAGTAAGTCTGCACACTCTATTCCTGTAAAGTCTACTTTTAAAGCTATAAACATTGCTGAAATATTCATGAAAGAAATTTTTAGATTGCATGGTATTCCTAAAATGGTGATTTCAGATAGAGACGTAAAATTCACATCCTCTTTTTGGAAGGAATTGTTTGCAGGGCTAAATACTAATCTGAATTTTAGTACGAGTTATCATCCACAAACGGATGGACAAACCAAAAGGACAAACCAAATCATGGAGGATATGCTTTGCATGTGCGTAAGAACAAAACCAAACAAATGAGAAGATTATTTACACTTGGTAGAATTTGCATATAACAATGGGTATCAAACGTTGGCAAAGCTAAGCCCTTTCGAAGTACTGTTGACGCCAACCGCACTCCTCGGAGCACGACCGCTCTCCTCAGGACCTTCTTTCACTCATGGGCCGAAGAACTCAACGGTTCTTCTAATTCCCAATCGGGAATCCTGCACCCCATAGGTTATACCTCACGCGACCCTCTCTTCTCCCTTTCGGAGGATCAGAACTTCGTGCTTCGTGAGTTCTCTATTGATCAACTGGGCTCTTGAATCCCCGAGGCCCGATGTGTCAGTCAAATCGCTAACTTTTCCCTTGTCGGGACTTCGGCTCTCACAACCCCGAGCACCCGGTCCTCCAACTCTCGAGTTCCGATGTACCGAGACATCGATATCCTTCGGTCGTGATCTCGCTACCTCGCACCTCGTGACTTGTACCTTCCAATCTAAAGGTCTTTAACTAGCGAGTCCCGAACTCGTGAGATCTCTGATATCCTCCACCTATCTTACACTCGTCCCTGTGGCCCACGCAACTTACGTCACTATTGGGATGTCGCACCTCGCGACTCCCATTACCAACTCTCCGACGCTATTCTTCTGAGATCCTAATGAGCGATCTCCCGAATAATACAATACCGGCCAACCTGTATCAACACTCTACCCTCCTGAACTGAGAAATTTCCTGCAATAGGGAGAGATCTAACGAGTTATTGAAACTCGTAGATTCTCCACGAAGAATATCAACCGTCCCTCTTTTCCTAGCGCAATCCTCGAACAAGAAATATCTCTCCACTAGACTTGTTCGCCAACCTACGACTCCTCTAGCCGCCTACTTGCGTAACTTCTCTCTGCTGCTCTTCAACACTTTAAAGACTTATCCCTCCTAAGCTTCGAAGACTTCAATCTTTTTAGGAAGAACTCTTGCACGCACCCCTTGCGGAAAACCTTCAACAACGACTAAGTGTTGAAGCCTTCTCGACTCTACGCACACCTGCAACAGTAGTCTTTCACTTCCCTTTGCTCAGAATTGCAACTCTGAGACTCACCCTAGCCTGCGCACACCTTGTATGGCTCTGGTGCCAAGTCTGCACTTCTAAGAACTTAGAACAAAAGTTACCTCTACTTGAACCCTTCTATCAACGCACTCCTTGCAGACAATTCGACTGCACTCCTTGCAGGAATTCTCTGGTTCAAGATAGAGAAACAATTGAAACTAACTCCTTGTTCTCACAAACTTCAATTTAACCATGAAATCACATACACAACATATAAAAGCAAATGTATGACAAGAAGAAAACATTCAAGAGCAGAATATCAACAATACACAGAGAATAACACAGCCATGGAATTGAATCAAAGCTTTCTTCTATTAATTCAATATCTGTACATGGAGGTTCTCCAAACGCTTCTCTGCATGCTCTTCTCTTCTGCTTCAATGAATCTATTACAATGTACAAAGGAGGGTGCCTATATTTCATTTCCCTCTCAAGCTCTAAAGCTATCAAATCTAGAATTAAATATTCTATCTACTTTACATTAAATCTATTAAATGCCTCATCTACCTAAGGACGTGAGCTATCTGCTCAAGGTCCATTACAATATACAAAGTGTGCTTCATCAAATCAACACATTAATGTTTTGCGCAATAGTTTCAAGGTGCAATCCAAAAAAGAAATCGCGCTGGCTTGTCCAGCTGTCTCCCGCTTCCGCACTGGCTCGCTTGACGTGGGCGATGCTCCTGCATCATACTCCCTTGCTTGAAAAATTTCATGGGCTCCTACACAGTCTATCCATGCTTTTGAATAACTTCTTCTATCTCCCAGCTAGCATCCTCCACTGGGTGATTCTTCCATTTGACCAGATACTCATAGTATTCTTTTCTTCTGGTCCTTTTGGCTACTCTTTGATCCAGTATGTATTCCATCTACAACTTTTCTGCAACTGGTAATTGCTTCTGCCACTGGATCACTGGTTCTTCAGATCCAGTCTTTACTTCTCTAGCCCTGTATGGGTATAAGTCTGCGATATTAAATATCGGAGATATCCCGATGCCATCCGGCAACTCAATCTCATACGCATTTTCTCCAAATTTCTTCAGGACCTTGCATGGCCCAATTTTCTTCATCTTTAATTTGTTATATGTTCCCCTTGGGAACCTTTCCTTTCTCAAGTGTGCCAAAATCAGATCACCAACTTCGAACAGAAGTTGTCTCTGATGCTGATCTGCTCTATGCTTGTACTCCTTATTTGATTTCATCAGTCGCTGCTTCACCTGACTGTGAAGTTCTTGCATCGCCTCAGCGAATTCCTCTGCACTAGCACTGCTAGTCGCAGTCTGTTCTGAATTTTGCAATTTAGAAACTCCTCTTGGCTGCGTTCCATATACAACCTGAAATGGACTTCTACCTGTACTCTGATTCACTGAATCATTGTACGCGAACTCTGCCTGTGGTAACACATTGTCCCAACTGCTATGGTGCTCTGTCACCAGGCTTCTCAATAAATCTCCCAGACTCCTGTTCACAACCTTCGTTTGTCCGTCTGTCTGCGGATGATAAGCAGAACTAAACACCAAGTTAGTTCCTATCTTTTTCCAGAGTGTCCTCTAGAAATGTCCAATGAATTTAGTGTCCCTGTCCGAAACAATACTTTTCGGCAGTCCATGAAGTCTAGCGATCTCTTTGAAAAACAAATTTGTGATGTGCGTCACATCGCTGGTCTTCTGGCATGGTACTAAATGTGCCATCATTGAAAACCTGTCCACGACCACAAAGATGGAATCAACACCTCTTTGTGTCCTCGACAAACCCAATAAAAAATCCATGCTGATCGCCTCCCATGGCCTCTTGGTTATGGGCAATGGATGATAAAACCCCATATTCTGCTTCTGACCCTACGAATGTTGACAAATCCTGCATCTGTCAACAAATTTTTTGACATCTGTTCACATGCCTGGCCAAAAATACGATTCTCTCAGCTTTGCAAATGTATTATCATGGCCAAAATGTCCTATTAAGCCTCCGCTGTGTTTCTCCTTTAGCAAGTTCTCCCTCATATAGCAAATTGGAATATGGAGTTGATTGCCTCTGAACAGCAATCCTTCCTGGATCATGTAATCTATCCATGGGCTACGATCCCTAAGAAAGGGATTCTCAGCCGCTTTATACGCTTCCCCGAAGTCTGCATCTCCAGTATACATGTCTCTTAGGTTCTCAAAACCCAATGTTTTGACTCGGAACTCTTGCAGTAGCAAACATTTCCTGCTCAAAGCATCAACCACTTTGTTAGCAGTTCCTGAAATATGTTTGATCACAAATGTGAAATTCTGCATATACTCTACCCATTTTGCATGCTTCTAATTCAACTTCTCTTGTTGACTCACAAACTGCAATGCATGATTATCACTATGCAGTACAAATTATTTTGGGATCAAGTAATGCCTCCACTTCTTCAACGCTTGTATGATAGCATAAAACTCTTTATCATACGTGGAGTATTTCAGCTTCGCTTCATCCATATTCTTGCTAAAATATGCAAATGGTCTGTCCTCTTGACTTAGGACCGCTCCTATGGCATACCCACTCGCATCACATTTCACCTGAAATGTCTTCTGAAAATTAGGCAACACCAACATCGGTTGCTCTGTGATCTTCCGCTTCAACAAACTGAAGCTCTTTTCAACCTCTGTTGTCCAGTGAAAAGTCTTATGCCGCTTCTTCACTGTGTCCATCATCGCTGTGCTAATCCCACTGAAATTCCTGATGAACTTTCTATAGAAACTAGCTAAACCATGGAAACTCCTCACCTCGAAAATAGTTCTTGGTGATGGCCAATTCTTGATCATGTCCACCTTCTCCGGATCCATCCTCAACTCATTCACCGAAATGATGAACCCCAAGTAAATGAGCTCTGTTCTCATAAAGGAGGATTTCTTCATGTTAATCAATAGCTTCTCCTGTTGTAGCTTCCTCATCACAATGGCTAAATGTTTCAAATGTTCAGCCTTGGTCTTACTGTAGATCAATATATCATCCAGATATACGACTACAAATTTCCCGATGAATTCCCTCAGAACTTCATTCATCAGTCTCATAAAAGTACTTGGCGCATTTGTCAAGACAAATGGCATGACCAGCCATTCGTACAAACCTTCGTTCATTTTGAATGTTGTCTTCCATTCAACACCTTCCCTCATGCGAATCTGGTGGTATCCACTCTTCAAATCAATTTTTGAAAAATAATTTGCCCCGCTCAGGCAATCCATCAGATCATCCATTCTTGGCAGTGGAAATCTGTACCTGATGGTAATTTTGTTGATTTCTCTTGAGTCTATACACATTCTCCAACCTCCATCCCTCTTCGAACTAAGCACAATTGGAACAACACACAGACTCAAACTTTCTCTAACCAATCCTTTGTCCAGCAACTCCTGCACTTTCCTTTTGACTTCCTCATTTTCCTGAGGCGTCAATTTGTACGCAGCTTTGTTCGGCAAACTACTTCCTGGTATTAGGTCAATGTGGTGACTCACACTTCTCATCAGTGGCAACGAATGAGGTAATTCATCCACGATGATATCAGCGAATGCTTCTAGTAGTTCCTGAATCTCAACCGGTAAGTCATCCACTCTCGTGCTAGTCAGGACAATTCTTGGTTTCCTGACCACAAAGAATTGTGGATGTTCCTTCTTCTCCATCTCTGTGAGAAGCTCCTTCCCACTCATGAGAAGTATTGTGTTGCTTACTTCTGGTTTCACCTCCTTATCCTTTATCGGAAGCAACTTATGGGTTCTCCCATTCTTCTCCAGTGTATATGTGTTCATTCTCCCATCATGAACCACATTTCGATCATATTGCCATGGTCTACCCAATAATAAATGGCATACATCCATGGGGATCACATCACATAGAATCTGATCATTATAACCCCCTATCTTGAATTCAACTAAACACTGTTTAGTGACACTCACCTGATGTCCTTTTTGTAGCCATGAAACTTTGTATGGGCTGGGTTGATCAGTCGTCTCCAGCTCCAGTTTTTCCACCATCTCGATTGAAATGATATTATCAGTGCTTCCACTGTCCACAATAACCTTGCATTTCCTGTCCTTAGCTGTGCAAGCTGTTATGAATAGTCTGGTCCTCTGCACTGAGCTTTCCACCTCTTTCTCAGGTGTCAAAAGGACTTTATGCATTCCAAGCGATCTTCCGCTGTCTGCATCTTCTGACTCAACATCACGCCTCTGCGCTTCAGTGATGTGAGCTTCTCCTACATCCTTCTTTTTCTCTGGACACTCATAGGATTTGTGCCCACTCTTCCCACATGTAAAACATGTGATTACTCCTCCTCTTCCTCTACCTCGACCTCTAGTATGAGGAAGAGTGTTTTCATCAGCATAATCCCCTCGCTGATCATTTTGTTGTCCTCTTGGTTCAACATATGGCTGCCTCTGCTGTGAGGTTCCACCTCTTTCAACCTTACCCTGAGGGTTCTTCCATTCCTCCTTGGGCTTCTGGGTTCTTTCCTGGGAAATTGCCTTGCCTCTGGGCTAACTTCTGCCTCTCCCTCGATGTCCTTGCTTACGGCTCATCTTCTCCTCAACTTTCAGAGCCATCTGGTAAGCATCTTCCACCGTTCGGATGGTTAGCATGCTTAATTCATTTTGAATGTCATATCTCAGGCCATTCAGGTATCTCGCAACCTTCTCATCATCACTCTCCTGATGACCTACTCGGATATTGAGCTTGTAGAATTCTTTGGTGTACTCCTTCACCGTCATCAACTTCTGTCTCAGGTTCTGCATTTGCCTGAACAGTGTGATCTAATAGTCCCTTGGGATGAATTTCGCTTTCATCTTCGCAATCATTCGATCCCAGCTTTTGATCTTTTGCTTTTCTTTGGAACATCTATCTACCTGTAGCTCGTCCCACCACAACGCTGCATGTCCTTTCAAGCGCGTAACTGCATGCTTGACTTTCTTATCCTCTTCCACATCTTCATAATCGAAGTATGTGTCAAGAGCCCTTATCCAATATAGCAGCTCTTCTTCATCCAGATTCCCCTCATAGACTGGAATGTCCACCTTCGCCTTCGCACCCATCCTGGAAATGGCTTTGATCAACCACTCGGTTGATGCATATTCTACTGTGACCTCTTCTTCATGTCTAGCTTCTTCTTTGACTTCGGAATCACTAAGATCCCCAGTACCAACTCTGCATCTTAGTGTTGTCTCCATCTCCTCGAGCCTTGCTTGGAGATCTCTCATCTACCGCTCCATTTCTGGATTTCTTGTCGGCCTACCTCTTCTTCGCACCTCCCTATCTTTTCGGTCTGGTGACTGCCTCTCTCTTCTGGGTGGCATGATGTATCCTCTTCTTTGCTATAGAAAGCAAAGAAATCCCGCTTTGATACCACTCTGACACCAACCGCACTCCTCGGAGCATGACCACTCTCCTTAGGACCTTCTTTCACTCACGGGTCGAAGAACTCAACGGTTCTTCTAATTCCCAATTAGGAATCCTGCACCCCACAGGTTCTACCTCACGTGACCCTCTCTTCTCCCTTTCGGAGGATCAGAACTTCGCGCTTCACGAGTTCTCTATTGATCAACTGGGCTCTCGAATCCCTGAGGCCCAATGCGTCAGTAAAATCGCTGACTTTTCCCTTGTCAGGACTTCAGCTCTCATGACCCCGAGCACCCGATCCTCTAACTCCCAAGTTCCGATGTACCAAGATGCCGATATCCTTCGGTCGCGATCTCACTGCCTTGCGCCTCACGACTTGTACCTTCCAATCTAAAGGTCTTTAACTAGCGAGTCCCAAACTCACGAGATCTTTGATCTCCTCCACCTGTCTTATGCTCGTTCCTGTGGCCCACGTGACTTACGTCACTGTTGGGATGTTGCACCTCGCGACTTCGCGACTCCCATTACCAACTCTCTGACGCTATTCTTTTGAGATCTCGATGAGCGATCTCCCGAATAATACAACTTCGGCCAACCCGTCTCAACACTCTGCCCTCCTGAACTGAGAACTTTCCTGCAATGGGGAGAGATCTAACGAGTTACCGAAACTCGCAGATTCTCCACGAAGAATATCAACCGTCCCTCTTTTCTTGGCGCAATCCTCGAACAAGAAATATCTCTCCGCTGGACTTATTCTCCAACCTACGACTCCTCCAGCCACTTACTCGTGTAACTTCTCTCTGCTGGTCTTCAACGCCTTAAAGACTTATCCCTCCTGATCTTTGAAGACTTCAATCTTTTTAGGAAGAACTCTTGCGCACACCCCTTGCGGAAAACCTTCAACAACGACTAAGTGTTGAAGCCTTCTTGACTCTATGCACACCTGCAACAGTAGTCTTTCACTTCCCGTTGCTCAGAATCGCAACTCTGAGACTCCCCCTAGCCTGCGCACACCTTGCACGGCTCTGGTGCCAAGTCTGCACTTCTGAGAACATAGAACAAAAGTTACCTCTACTTGAACCCTTCTGTCAACGCACTCCTTGCGGACAATTTGACTGCACTCCTTGCAGGAATTCTCTGGTTCAAGATAGAGAAACAATTGAAACTAACTCCTTGCTCTCACAAACTTTAATTTAACCATGAAATCACATACACAGCATATAAAAGCAAATGTATGACAAGAAGCAAACATTCAAGAGAAGAATATCAACAATACAGAGAGAATAACACAACCATGGAATTGAATCAAAGCTTTCTTCTATTAATTCAATATCTGTACATGGAGGTTCTCCAAATGCTTCTCTGCATGCTCTTCTCTTCTGCTTCAATGAATCTATTACAATGTACAAAGGACGGTTCCTATATTCCATTTCCCTCTCGAGCTCTAAAGCTATCAAATCTAGAATTAAATATTCTATCTACTTTACATTAAATCTATTAAATGCCTCATCTACCTAAGGACGTGATCTATCCTCTCAAGGTCCATTACAATATACAAAGTGTGCTTCATCAAATCAACACATTAATGTTTTGTGCAACAGTTTCAAGGTGCAATCCAAAAAAGAAATCGCGCTGGCTTGTCTAGCTGTCTCCCACTTCCATGTTGGCTCGCTTGACGTGGGCGATGCTCCTACATCAACTGTATGGCAAGAAGTGTACGACTCCAATTAGTTGGGATAACCCGGCTGACAGACTCATGGTTGGACCAGAGATGCTCCAAGAAATGGAGAACATGGTAAGGAAGGTACAACAGAACTTGAAAGAAGCACAGGACAGACAGAAAAGATATGTAGATCAACAAAGAAGACACTTGGAATTTCAAGTGGGAGACCACGTTTATTTGAAGGTCAAAGCACGAAAGAGCTCGTTGAAATTAGGGAATTGTGCCAAGCTAGCACCCAGGTTTTGTGGGCCCTTCGAGATACTAGCTTGAATTAGAACCGTAGCATACCAACTTGCACTTCCCGCTAATCTAAGAATTCATAATGTATTTCATGTTTCTTTGTTAAAAAAATATATTCATGACCCTACTCATATGATTGATTGGAACTTGGTGCAGGTGGAACCCAAAGGTGAGTTCCAGGTGGAACCCCTGTGTATTCTAAACCGAAGAGAAATAGCACTTCGAAACAGAGTCGTCGCTCAGGTAAAGGTGCAATGGAAGCACTTTAGTCCTGAGGAGGCCACTTGGGAGTTGGAGGGAGATTTGCGGAAATCTCATCCAACCCTGTTCCAAGGAAGGGACGAACACTGAGGATAGTGTTTTACTGAAGGGGGAAAGGATGTGACATTCCCAAATATTAAATATTTTTGAAATTTAAATTTATTGGGAAATTATTCCATTTTTAGTAAATTCAAATTTGGAAGATTTTTTCCATTTATGGCAATTCCGAATTTCAAATTTAATAATTGTAATTAATTGTTATGGTTGTTGGGCAGGGATTTGATTTGACCCAACTAACTAGTTGACTATCACACTTGTATGAAAACATAATATTTTGTATTGATTGCAGGAGGACAAATGGAACAACCATTTTAAAATCAGCTGACCATGACCCCATGAGTGGGGAACATGTTGGAACCACCTCTGGGCAGATTATTCCAAGTGGAAAATCATGGATTTGGCCACTAACAGCCCCTGAAAATCAGGGATTTAGAAAGCTGTGAAAATCCCCAAGGGAGGGAAAAAGACTTGGGCAAATAGACTTGGATTGATAAATAGTATATGTTAGGAGGCATGACACTGCCAAGTATGCTGGGAGAAAGAGACTAATGACTTTTCCCTTTCTTTTATGAACACTACATAATGAGTGTGAGGAAAGAGGAACGTGATGGAATTGAAGGAAATTGCTGAGGAAGAGTTTCCAAGTTCACCCTCATGGGTTCATGGTCAGGCTAGGGGGTGAATTGGGGCAAGTGATTTTGATTGCCCTATTCTACGGTTGGGAGGAACATGGTTGTTCCCTTTTCCTTCCCACTAACTAGTTTAGATATGTCTCCTATCCCTCTCTACATGAATGATCTTATATATGATGTGATGTATTTATTGAATTTGAATCGAATTATTTCCCATTTATGTTGAATGATTCAGTCACAGTTGTAGTGCGACTATTAAATTTGGTATGGCTTTAATACTCCCAGGTGAAATCTATCCAAATGAATTATGTATGAATCTAATAGCATACCTTACAAATTTAATGTTGAACGGCGTTTATGGTTGAGTCAAAGTCTGATTGAATACTAGAGTTGTTCTTTTTTTTTATGTATTGTTAGGACAAATTGGGGTTGTTGTATTTCTGTAAGTCTTTATACCTTGTAAGTCATTATTTTTGTTGTAAGAATTTATACACAGAGTTAGGATTGAAGTTTTAATTATATATCTGTGGATCTGAAAGTAAACAGGATCAAGGGAAAACATATCTACACATATATTCTTATGTATTATTACAGGAACTAAAATTTATGCATTAGAATGGAAAATAAACCTCTACAATAGTGTGAATTAGAAATGACATCATGTATTATCAAGCCTCAGTATAAGCATCCTAATTGTGAAAGTGCAAACTATTACTAGCAAGATAGAATTACCCTACATAGTAAAAGCGACCAAAAGGATAGATACGAATATGTATATTTGTAAGTCTGTACATATCGATACATACATACATATATATATATATATATATATATATATATAAATAAGTAAGCATCCACAGGCCATATCTTAACACTTGACTCGAATAAACCTCAACCCTAAAATCTTTTTCAACAGTAAAGAAAAATAGGAATACTATAGACTCATCGAGGTAATACGGAATGTCTGAGTAAAAGAAAGAAATTCATTTTAAGAAAACAATCCTTCAAATCATAGATAATCCTTCCAAAACTGGTTATAACTATAAGATTCAAATAATACAGAGATTTAAAGGAAAATTGAAATGACGACCTTAATGACTAAGTGCCAGTCTGAGATACATTCGAATAGTGAAACGTTTTGATTAATACAATAGCCATTACAGTGTTCATTTAAATCGGAAAGTAATTCTCGTAGGAAAACCTTTGAATTATCATTACTCATGACTGTTGAACCTAAGATTACAGATGGCGCCTTTATCGAATGCCCACAGACCAAAATTTTTAATCTTGTTTGCTGGGTCTCCTGAGTAGTTAACAAAAAAAGTAACTTGAATACCTTTATATCGAAGACGAAGAGGAAGCTCCAGAGACCTTACGTGTACACAGGCCTGAAAGAGTTATCAATTCTAAGAATTAGTAAATTATTTACAGGAAGCAACAGAACACCAACAAAAGTGATAATTATTATTATTGAAATGTACCAGAGAATACTTAACTTCCACTTTGGTGGTTGTGCTCTTTTCTTTCCTTGTCACTTGTCTCCTGAGTGGTTATTCGAGTCGTGGGAGAAGCATGCAAAAAGTCTCTTATGGGTCCTCGTATCAGAAAAGCCCACCATTAGTGATTATACCAGTACCTTGAATGAGAACAAATTATAATAGAACAAAAGTATAGTTACAGTAAACAATAGATTTAAACATAGTAAATTATAGCATTGACTTCCTTAACACACAGACAGGTATAAATCAAGTTGTGACGAAGACAGGTTTCGAACCAAGATCTTACCCCAACGTTGGACTCCGAAACCCTCCCCAAATTCAAGACCATAGAAAGTAAAGTGAACAAGCAGTCATCACAGGGTGTGTCAGGATCAGACCCCTACGAGGTTGCCTGGCAACAGTTAGCGTCACCAATACAAGAAAAATGGTGGTGCAGACTTTTATTCGACGGAGGCAATACCCTTATAAATTTCTCACATAACCCTATTTTTCCAAAGACACATATATAAGGATTTTTTTTCCAGGAATTAGACGTGAATATCTTGAGTAGTATTAGCTTTTCTTTACCAAATAAGTAATGGCTACGGGCTCCATTGAAAAGATGAGCTAAGGGACTGAGTGAAATGCCGAACAGAAGGACTTAACCTTCTCAAAGGAAAGGTTGGGAGTGAAGGAGTTGTCACACACAGGGTACCTTAACCCTTTTTAACAAAAAAAAATCACATGTATTCGACCCTGGTCTCATCCTGTAACCACCGAGTAAGAATGTGAAGTAGTGTAACCTCGGGCATACTGAAAACCCTAACCTATTTTACTAGGAGGATAAACCGACAAGTCTCTAAGCTTTGAGAGCGAGGAGCCAGAGTGTTGAAACTCTCGGTATACCCAAATAAATACACGAAACCTATGTGACAAGAACTTCAAGTAAAAGGCCTTCACCGATTTGAAACACCAGATCTCTATGCCTCTGGTTTTAAGTTGCATAACAGGAAAAGAACTTACCAGGAGAATGGGCAGGGTCAACTGGAAGGATGAACAACGAACTCTAGTGTACATTTTTCCCCTCAACCAAAAGAACCACCCACAGAGCCAAGGTTGTTTCCTTAGGGAGTCAAAATGACAAGGAAAGAGCTCTCCTAGACTCTAAGTCAGGGGAGTACTGCCAGAGTAAATGTCGAAGGATGTTGGACCATGTGCTAGGACCAAGTTGGCACGTTGGGATTAGGGAAGGTCAGGTGGGAGAGCCATCAAGACTAGTGCATGTAGGACCCCCTATTAAACACAGGCACAGAGCCTTAATTCTTTTCTGACGGATACATTTCCCTCCCTTACCAACCAAGATACGAGATTAATGACAGTCATATCGTGTCTATCCAGTTATAACTGTTCGGTCACAAAACTAACTCGTTTAGTTAGCTTACCTTCCCTCTTCTCTATCGGTGGAACTACCTTTAGCTACGAGTTAGTATGAGGTTTTTTTGATTTAAAACCTTAAGTCGGATGGCTACAAGTGTTATGACCACGACTGAGCCTTAAGGGAAATCGGTTTCAGTGACTCAGACTTTGACAAATTAATACCACTAACCATGACTTAATATGAGTTACACCAAGGTCGTAACTCTCAACGTTTACATAGTATGTTGGATATGCTATTATGACAAGGCAATGATATAAACTTGCATGCGACATGAAGAATCCTTTTTTTTTAAGAAGACTAGGATTCGAATCCTAATAAACATCGTATGCAAGTGAATATAGGTATAAGTATTATTAATATTTATAAAAGAAAAATATGTGTGGAAAAGGTATTGTAAGCTTTGACAACCCATCATATAAAGTATGATGTTTTGGTTTAACATGGTATTGTCCTCATATAATAGATAGAATGTCAGTCTATAATTAGGGTAAAATTTAATATCCTGTTCTACAATTTTATTAACGAAAAGTTGTAGATTAATGTACCAAAAAGAAAAAAAGAAAAATGTCAATTTAGAGGTACATTACATGTTGTTGGATCAAGTAAAGTCATGTTTCCAATGTAACAATACAAGTAACTTCATGACTGAAATAATCCTCTTTCTTCCACTAATTATAAGAAAATAACAAAAACATAACCATAGCCATAAAAACTCCTTCAGGAAATCATTCTCACGCACAAGTGCTAGTGATATGATAAAATATGAAAACTTTAGAGAATCTAAAAGATATGACTCTAGTAATATTGTCGCTGGATCTTTGAAACTGCGATCACAATCATACTTATAGTCTTCTTATTGTTCCATCTTGAAAATAAATGGTCTCTGCAAATTCAGTTCCTCATGATTGTTGCAAATTACTTTTGTCTGCAAATCTAAAAGTTGTGGGATGCCTTCACTGATTTCAAGTGTTATTTGACCAAAATATAGTTGATCCTCATGTTTTATGGATAGAGCAATCAAATCTTCAGATTTATAATAATAAAAAATAATTGTAGTAGGAAAACTTTCATCCTCTTCATTATTCATTTCTTTTTCATGTTTGTGGGAAAACATATCATCTTGAAGGGAATTATAAAATTGATGAATATTGTGAGGGACAATTTATTCGCTATGTATATATCCAATCTCATCATTCAATTCATATTTCTCACAACAATATTCAAATAAAAACTCATATGAAAAATACCTTTTACAGTGTTTCTTGAATATTGTGTGGAAATTGTTCAAGAATGAAATGTTGGAAGGAGGTAATGAGAAATACCATTGACGTGCATCACCATCCAATGAGTGCATGAACATATTCATACATACATCCTCATGATGTATATCTAATTGATCCATGCACTCATGGAACTTGATGACGTGATCTATTGGATTATCCTCTTTCCTCTCTTTGAAGATAGGAACAAAATCTCCCCATTATGACATATGAGGTACTGGATGTGGGAAACCAGGAAGTGCAGAAAAGTTAAGAGGTGCAAACCTTCGAGAAAAAACAGAAGCAAATTCCTTTGACATATTAATATTTTGGAGTCACTACTAGATTTTTCCTTCATGGAGTCACCATGTAGATGATTATAGTCAACTTTTGTGTCCCTCTCTTGTCTACCATCAAGAGTTGGATCTATGTTGTTCTCCTAGGGAAGATCACTTCATACTTATTTCCCCGACAAAAACACCAAAAATGTTAACACTTAGTAAATCCTTATATGATTGATTTATAAGGGTACCAAGGTAACTTGTTCAACCTACTTTCAGGCTAGAAGCTATCCCTTCCAAACCTAGAGAGGGCTCTCTCTTACAATCTCATTCATCCAATTTCATTTCAAAGCCTGGTTGTATTTCACAGGTAATGGATAGATCTTATGTGGGTATAATAAATGTTTTTAGAATGTTTTTTTTTTAAGGGTTTGGTAAGTTATGTAGACTATAGTTCATTGGGCATGGAGTCAAATGTGCAGAGGAAAGATAGCTGATGCTTTTCAATTGAGGGAAAATATGAGATGATGGTAGAAAGTGGAAAAACATTCCACCTCACTCGAGCATATAACAAGGATGAATTCCAATGAATCTTTAGAGAAATGATAGACTGCATGGCCCTATGTCCTTGGAGTACCTAACAAGGGTGAATTCCAACACATGTATTTTCACCAAACACTGGAAGAATTAGTACAATATGGAAACTGATATAAGGTCACAATAAATGCAGAAATAAAATAACATGATGATACACATCAACACATGAATCTCTGTAATATAAAACTTGACTCTTGCATTAACATAGATGTGATTCAAAGAAAAAAATTTCAATCACAATGAACTTTCTCCTCCAAATTCCAACCATTCGAACCTAGAAAAAATTAAATCAAATTTAAAGAGTGGATTAGTAAGAAAGCAAAAGAAAGAGGGCAACATTCTGACTGTATATTAGTGGTCATCCATTGGGCATGGAGTCAAAACCACTTTGCAGATCAAAGGCACTCAAGATTCCTATCATACATACAGAGTTATAATTGATGGATGAAGGTATAAGGAAGATAACAAAAAGAATAAAAATCATTAAGCAAAGATATTCTCTGCTAAAATTACCCAAACATTATTAGAACATAAATCATGCAAGAAGGCAATCACTACAACTCATTCACAACTCATGAATCTCCTGCTCATGAACAAGAATTGATATTGAACACCTGTAATTGTATTCAAGAAAAATGACAAGAAGAAATGACAATGAAATAACAAAAAGTTTGATAAACAATTTAAGTGAATCTCTAATGGTAGACCTTTTACTTGTTGAAATGGAGACCTAATAAAAAATCCAAACCAATGTGTTTATTAAGGTATCCATGCTATTAATATTTTTTCTATAGTGGGAAAACCCCCCTATGGACTACACTAGGGTTCTAAAGTGTAGGCATAGCTAACCATCTAAAGTATCCTACTTTTAACAACTATCCCGACAACACCCCACATTCATTTATAATGTACAAAGTAAAGGGATCCAATAGTCTTAATTTAAACTCTGCATCCGATCTCGATCCCAATGCGTTCGGTCGATTCTCGACTGCAAATATCCTCTCAAGGTTGACCTGCATTCACCAAAACAAAAAAAAGAAACTACGAACATGAATTCTATATATGAACTAATGGGTTAGATGTCATAAAAAAATGTAAATTGAACATAAAGATAAAATAGATCATATGGTGGGATGACAAAAGTACTTCTTTATATTAATCTCACAAAGTCACTTACAAAACGAGATTGGTGACTGCTCCATGAACCTGGTCTTGGGCTCCTCTTTGCCAAGCTCCAACTGCTTCCACGTATCCTTCTTCTCTCACACTTCTCTCTAGAGAATAGGCATAGGCTTATGGATGAGGAAAAAGGGAAAGAATAGGGAATTATGGCTCAAAACTCACAATGTGGTTGCAAATTCTTGGGGCAATGGGGGATTAGGAAATGGGCAAAGTTTCACTTCTTTCATTCTTTTCCTTGGAATGTGACCCCAACACCTTATTTTATATGCCAAAAAGATATTTATTTGGTTGGTTGATGGGCTATGGGCGGTCAATTGGTTAGGCAACTACCCAAAGGCCTATATTCCCTTGCAACTTTTGTGGTTATATGAGGGTTGTAATGGTATATCTACTGTACGTACACAGGTAGTAGTGATGAAGCTAGTATACATACGTGGGCAATAGTCGTGCAGGGCGCGTACATCTTCAAAATTTTGGTTTTTAAGAAGAGCTATTCAGTATTGGCTTGGCAAAAATAGTAAGTAAGATGGCCTACTGTTAGGTATGCATGTCTGGTGAAAATTAGGGTTATGATAGATGCCCCCTAATGTGTGAGGTTAGAAGAGAATATGATGGTAGAAATACATTACAAATCTTTACCAACGTATGAAGCGAGTGAGCCCGGGGCCAAAGTTCAGGAAGTGCCATCTGCAAAATAACAATTGTCTCACCGAGGCGGGCATACCCATGCTCGAGATGAAATAAATCATGGCTACCAATCAAATACACTGCAGATCCATGTCGTATAACTATATAAAGTGTATCTGTGAGAAATACACAATGGATATACATCTCAAAATCAAATATATATGTGTATAGTATCCACATTTAAGAAGCCAACGATGTTGATGGCTTGAGATGAGGTCTTCAAAGCTTGAGCAACAACTTTAAGACATTCAAAACTTGGGTAGGAGTGTAATATGAGTGTACAACTTCACTACCCAGATCTCTTCAACGACCCATCAGGGAACAAACAAAAGGATCTCGGTGATCACACCGAGAACTTCATTGATTTTGAACAAAGACTTTGATTGGAATTTAGGGATGGTTGGGCATGAGGTCAAGAGACAAACTGCAGAAATGTCAACTCAAGTTCGGTAAAAATTCCCTTGGACAATAGAACGATGAATGATGAGACTCAGACAGCATGACATTGACATAAGTTCATGATGCAGGTGGTAACACAAACTCTTCATATGTTTGGAAGAATAACCAAACATAGGAGGACACAACTCTATGTTGTGAGAACAACTTCCTAAGGTCATATTAAATCCCATATCTTGATGAACAAATGGAAGGATGTGCTTTGTCCAAGGATGACTCATTGTGCTTTGTCTAAGGGAGACTCATTGTGCTGCCAAAAAAATAAAATACGTTTCCCATCCTCTTTTTGGGGTATATTTGATTTTTTTTGTCTTTTTTAATATTTTGAAAGATTGAAAAAGAAAAAAAAGAATGATACGTTACAAAGGAGGGACGAGTGTCGCAAACATACTAGCTCCAAGCGCAAGGAACACACTGATTCTCGGAGCAAGGAAACATATGCAGGAAAAGGACACTCAAGAAAATTCCTCCATGGTTCAAGGTGGCAAGACGTAGAGGCAAAGTGATACAAGGCTTGTGCATAAGGCATGCTTCAAAGGTTCAGTTGAGATCCACATGGAGCCATCAATAGGCCAAAGACACAGGAATGTGAATGTGATTAACAGGACACAATGATAACGCCCTTCAATGTAATTTTAAACGAGCCTAGAGAAGGTAAGCTCGGTGGTTTTTCATTTTTAGAGAGTCTGAAAAAGAGCAAAAGAAGACTCTACTGGGGTACCTTTTACGAAGATAGTCTAGTCGGTTCGAAAAGAGGATAAATTAGCACCGAAAAGATGTCTATTCAAAACCATTTCAACGAGTGTGATAAAGACAAGATCACTCGACAATCTTTTCAATTTTAAGGATTCTGAAAAGAGATTAACTATGGACTCACTGCCTTGTTCTAGATTTAGTCTCCTTAGTCTGAAAAAGGTGAAATTTGTTGAGGAGAACTCTCCCGGAGAGATGAATCTCCCGAGGTGTACCTTTTTCCTCCTTAATCTACAAGCCGATAAAAGGGGTAAACTCATGCTAGTAGATGTTTCTCTGAACCAATTAACGAGTGTGAAAGAACAAGGTCACTCGATGATCTTTTCAATTTTAAGGAGTCTGAAAAGAGCTTAACTATGGACTCCATAATGGATGTTCTTCTGTACCAGTTTAACGAGTGTGAAGAAACAAGCTCAATCGACGATCTTTTCACTTTTAGAAAGTTTGAAAAGATCTTAACTATGGAATCTGTGGGGGTTCCTTTTTCGTAAATTTAGTCCCTCAAGCCCAAAAAGGGGTTAAACTTATACTTGAGAATACTCTTCTAGCGAACCAAGGTTCCTAGAGTATACCTTTATTCATACAATTGATCATCCGGACTGAAAAAGGGGTAAATTATTGCCGGACAAATGTGCCTTCAAATTCTAGTTTGGCGAGCATGAAGGGCAACAAGATCGCTCGACAATATTTTCATGTTTAGAGGGTTTGAAAAGGGCTTAAAAGAAGACTCGTTGAAGTTAATTTTCTCAGTTAATTTGGACGAGATCGAAAATCATAAATATAGTCTCGTCAGATGTTGCTTTCGAATTTCAAAGCGATCTTGAAAGACAACAAAACCTGCTCATGCTCGACACTTCATGGATTGATGCTTGGCATCTCCTCAAGGGAGAAATCCACTCCGATGAAAACATTATCCATGACACCAGGGGTTTTGGAGATATCGATAGGTGTCATTTTAGCGATGGTTTCCATATTACCCTTGGCATAAACTATGTTTGTAGCCAAAGGATTGATAGGACAAGACCTATCTCTGGTCATAGTCAACAAAAATTCTCCTACCTCTATTCTTCCTAACTCTGGGAGGAAATATGATGTGTGATGGAGATCATCCCAGGGTCTGTCCAGACCAATCAATGCCTCTAAAATTTCCTCGTCAGAGGGAAAGACCAAGTCTAAGGAATCGGTAGTGGCAAGGGACCCTAGAGCCCAGGCTGGCTCTAGAACTGGAAGTAACTCCAGTGCAAGAGTTGGATCGGGGTCAACTGAAGCTTGTTGGACTGTAGAGTACACAAATTCTATCATGGACAAGGGCATGGGCATTCCATGGTTCCCTATCCCTTCCATCATGACTGACAGGGCAGGAAGAATCCATGGATCATTAAAGTAAGTCATGCAAAATGACAACACTGAAAAGATTCCAGCCTTAGGTTGGTCAGGGACAACTGATATCATTTTGACATTGCCAAAAGGAGGTGGGTAATTGAAAGTACCCATGAGAGGTGGGCACAAAACAACCCCCATGTTGACGACGTTGGGTTGTGGATTATCAATCATCGGGACCGTGGATGCCCCCGATGAAGGGTCAGGTCTGGAGAAGGACAATTGATCAATGGTCACGATTCGACCCTCATGTGGAAACAACAAGACCCAAAAAACTGTATCAAGCACTGCATGCATGGCATATGTCCAACTCCTTCCTAAAAGGAGGTTGTAGTTGAGAGGCTCATCGACCACTTCAACTTCGATGCACATGGTCTTCCCTCCTAACTGCATGGGGAAAGAAGGAATGATTACATGTGGTCTGAAAGAAAGACTGTCGAAAGTCGTAAGAAGAGTAGGTGAAGGAAACAGAATGGGTTGGCCAATGGCCTTCCAACATGCCAACAACATGATGCATGTCGAGGCACCCTCATCAACCATCGTACAAAAAATATTCTAGGTAGATGATTTCATGGGGTGAGCCACTACTATCTGAAATGTGTTGTGGTATGGGAGACAAGGTTTCAAGTTAGTTGTATCAAGCGTGATAGTTCCTGGATTACATGTATCAGTGGATCCTAAGGCAGCTAGCAAAGCCTTTCTCTGTGAAGGGCATCTCTGGAGGACCTCCAAAGCAGACATCGCGCAAGGGGTTTGTGACAAATCCTCCACCACAGAGTAGTTCGGGGTGGCCCTCGCATTTGGATTATATGAAACCTTCTTGAACACCCCTTTCAGGATGTGTGTCATTGTTTCACCCATAATTCTCTCGATCTAGAGAGGAACAAATGTGTTTTAGGCTTCTTTACCCTTTTCAGCAGTACTTGGCATTTCGTAATCATGTGCCCTAGTAGCTATGTGGGATTCACCTTTCAACATATAGACATTGGAAGTCAAGGGATTCCTAGATGATGAAGGGAGTCCCTAACTACCCCCATCCATGTTCGCAGAGGGTTGAGTTAAATTTTTCACATGAGGGAATGGGTTTGTTAACACTGTAGGTTTTTGCTACGCCAATAACTTTTGGGCCTCCACGAGTCGAGGGAACATGTGAGCTGGGTGGTCTTCTGTGCAAAGGTTGCATAGATACTTTGACTTCTTTCTCTATGTGTTTCCCCCACCAACATTATTGGTGGGTTTCTTATCCCCCTTACCCTTCTTTCACTATTTTTTCTTCCCTTCAGGCTATTGGTTGGCCTTTGGGTTTGTCGATTGCATGTTGTGTACATCCGATGTCTGAGCAGTGGGAGAAACTGAACTAGGATTTGGGTTGGCCATTGTTTGCTGTATCGAAAATTGTTGCAATTGGTTTGACAACGGATTAGTGGGATTTTCTTGTGCTGAACCAACAATGTCGTCAGCATGTGGTCCAGATTTGTGTCTGGTCTTATCAAGAATAGACCATGGTGCATCTGGAAAACTTCATAAAGCAAACCATACTGAGAGTAAATAAACCCTATTTGTTGAGCTCTCATTATCGCTTCTTCCTCCGAAAATACCCCCAACGTTGCTACATCCTTGGATAGTTGGGGTACCAAATAGTTAAGGAACCATTCCAGCAAAAATGCTAGTGGAATTGGTACTTTAATCAAATTATTCTGGCATCGCCATTCTAGGATGTGATCAGAGATATGGTCATCCTTTGTCTGCTCAAACTTGTCTAGCAGTTCTGTGCCAGCATCGTATCTCATAGGTAATTGAAAGTGGTTTAAGAAAGCCATTGATAATTCACCAAAAGTAGAGTATCTTGAGTGGTCGAGCTAGATGTATCATTTCGTGGCACTCTTGATAAGAGTGTGTTGAAATAGACGCAACTAGACAGAGTCATATCTCAAAGAGTTGGATGAGCACCATAGGTGAAATGTGGTCACATGATTGCCTGGATATTCATTAGGCTTGCCTTCAAATTTTGGAATGTTCAAGGGAAACTTGGTCAGCATAGTAGGCCAACGTGGATCATGACAGATTGTGTCATTCAATAATATTGACAAGTCTGGAAAATGAAAAGTTTCTAGAAACTGTAGCTTAGGTTGTTGAGATGTATAGGAGGATAGGAGCCTGGGATTTGGCTGGCACCAGGTTTCTAGGAAAATTTAAGTTGTTGGCTTGGGTTCTGGTAAAATCCATGGCCTACGTCGGCATTCAGATGTTGCTTTTGTTGAGATGTCATCGGCTAACTCCCATAGTAGGACGTTGAGAGTTGAGAAGGGATTTATCCCAACGTAGTGTTCCAAAGGTTCTATAAAGGGTTACCCCCTACCGATATGACACGCATAGGTACTGAGCCTTGCCTGAGGTTCCATTAGCCATGGAAGGGGCTACCCCCGGTCGGCATCCCTGACGAGGGAAATGATCCCTGCCATGGATTCCAAGTTTCTTGAGAAGAGTGTGCCCCCTGTGCAGGCATAGTACCCTACGCAAGATTTTGTGATCCAAAACCAGGGTTTCCCCCGGTTGAGATGGAAGATGATGAGAATGCATTGTTACCAAATACACCGAACAAAGAGAATGAAAAGGAACCCACCGGTGTGGTACTAGAAGAAGGTCATTGACTACCTACTCCAGACAGGTTGTAGTTCATGGTCGGCTAGACAAGTTTCTGAGTGTCATCGAGCGAGGGAGATGAAGGAGGTATATGACCCCCGCTGTAAGGAAAATCATTATAGGGGGATGAAGTTCCCCCCATGGACCCTTGTAGAGGATTGTTAGAGGTCCCTGCCCCTAGACCCAAAGTCTTCAAGGTGGAGTAGGAGAGGACTGAGTTCGTGTCAAAGTTGGTAATCCCATATGAAAATGGAGGGCCCATCAAACTATGTGTAAACGGTGCAGTGATCACCACCATGGACAGAATCAGACCATTACTCGAGGTAAAGGCATTTAAGACCATAGTGGCTCGGACCTGCGAAGGTGAGTTAGGAGGCAGAACGCCCCCAGTTATGGCAATTGTAGAGGGAGTATGAGGACTCCCTGACAAAGTAGAAGCATTTTCTTCCATCACTTCTTGCAGGATTATCTGATGCTCATGATGTGTTACCCTTGGAGGGGAAATCTGTTTCGAAAGTGGCCCCGACAAGTCAATGATCAGAGATTTATATGGACTAAGAGCTTCCTCTGCAAGGTCATAAATAGTTTGTCCCTACGAAAATGAATGTTTTCCTCTCAGAGATGGCTCGGGTACAACTTCCCGTGTCCCTGTCGCCTCAAATGACCCTTCCTGGTCAAGTCTTCACCTTCACGGTGGTGGTAGTGGCTCCAAGTTAACTAGTGGTAGGCCCAAAAGCCTTCACGACTGGCGAAGCTCTTGATCTTCCACTGTGTGAGAAGATCAACAACACACTAAGGATTTCTAATGTTGAAGACCACAACGTGCACTAGAAAAATTTCCTATGAGATGCAACAAGAAAACCACCATTACTAGTTGGAAGAACAGTTACAACGACCAACACTAGAGAAACTTGCCAATGCAAGTGAAACTTGAACATGGAAGCACCCTCCAAGTATAATCTGCAAAGAGTGGCCTGATGTTTGCCCTAGGTACCACGGTATACCCCCACAGTCACCTGTGTAATTCCCTAAAATGAAAGAAAACTAAGTTGCCAGCTCATGAACAACTACCAGGAGGGTATAGTTGATAGTCGGGTGGACCATAATGAGTAGGGTATCAAGCTTGAAACCTATCGAGGTTACCAAAAGCAAGTGTTCTGGAAGACGACTAAGGACCTCGAACGGATTTGATACCCATGAAGATCCATGGCAAATGCGATCAATGTAATCCTAAGATAATAAGTCCTCTATATGGGTTCCTCCGCTACGATTGGTTCGGCTTTGGAGGGGTTATCTCCACTACCTTTCTGCACATGACCTCCTGTTTATCCCCTATGTTAGAGGGGGATCCTAGATAGTTTTCGCGTCACTGGAATTTTTTCACTCTCTAGCACAGACTCCTATGTTTGTTTTATATCCTTGAAGAGTTTCCTCTCTAACCTAAATCAAGGCTCTAGACTAATCTAGTTAAAGGACCCTACAAACACAAAGTTTGATTAATTTTAATTCAGTGTTAATTTTAAGTGGTTTATCTTAAGTCAAAGGAACGAAAATGAAACTAATGGTGTCTTTTAAGAGACGAAAGAGAAGAACAAATGTTGGAAACACGATTACTTTTTTTTCAACAAAAAAAAAATTGCAAATTGAACACTCTTTAACTAACTTTTCTCTCTAAGATCTTTTAAAAGAAAAACTCAAAACTAAATTTCGCTCGACTGCGAGCTACTTAAAGTCCTAAGTATTCAGTAAGAACTTAAGAAAGCACTCTTCTTCCTGGAAAAACAACTAACCTAACTACTTAACCGAACAAGAAACTGAAAACTTTTTTTTTTATGCTCCAAAATAAGAAACTTGAAAGTGAATTCTTTTATTTTCTTCCAAAGAAAGTAAAAAGGGAAAAGTGAAGACAAGATGAGACCAAAAACCAACTTTAGGTCCATTGCGGCTCGCAGAGAGTTACTGGCAATACTGAACAAGTTAATCAGAAAAAACTCACAAAACTTGTCTCAAACCCTAATCAAGAAAACACAAGAAAACTTGATAAAGAAAAAGATAACTGCTTTCATACCTAGGCCAAAGACTGCAAGAAATAGAGACCAGAGATAAATCAAGAAAACCCCTGAGAAATATGGCTTCATTCAGGGAAGAGGATGACTGTCTCTTCTTTAAAAAAGATTTCCCTGACACAGGCACACAACTAATACTTCAACATCCTGCATATGTATGCGGGTTGTCCAAAGAAAGGGTGTGTATGTACACATGCAGACCCACTGTAGGCCGCGTACACCTCTGTGAAATCTCTAAAAAAGAAAAACAAGAGTCAAGCAAACTAGGCAGGGAATACTGGTATGGAAGACGAGAATCCCTTAAATATAAAGAAACTTACAGAAACTCAAGAAACAGTGAATAAACCAATTAAAGACACCCAAAAACAAAAATCCCCCAAAAACCCTAGAGGCTCCCCAGTATGGTCGCCAATTATGTTATAGTGGGAAAACCCCCCTACGTACTACACTAGGGTTCTAAAGTGCAGGCAGAGCTAACCGTCTAAAGTCTCCTACTTTTAGCAACTATCCCGACAACACCCCACATTCATGTATAAAGTATAAATTATAGGGATCTGGTAGTCTTACCTTAAACTCCATCTCTGGTGTCGATCCCAATGCGTTCGCTTGCTTCTCAACTACAAATCTCCTCCCAAGGTTGACCTGCATTCACCAAAAGACAAACAAGAAACTATGAACATGCATTCTATATATGAACTAATGGGTTAGATTTCATAACAAAATGTAAATCAAACATAAAGATAAAACACATCATATGGCGAGACGACAAAAGTACTTATTTATATTAATCTCACAAATTCACTTACAAAACGAGATCGGAGACTGCTCCACGTACCCGATCCTGGGCTCCTCTTCACCAAGATCCAACTACTTCCATGTATCCGTCTTCTCTCAGACTTCTCTCTAGAGAATATGCATAGGATTATGGATGAGGAAGAAGGGCAAGAATAGGGAATTTTGGCTCAAAACTCACAATGTGGTTGCAAATTCTTGGGGCAAAGGGGGATTAGGAAATGGGCAGAGTTTCACTACTTTCATGGTTCACTTTGGAATGGGACCCCAACACCTTCTTTTATATGCCAAAAAGATAGTTATTCAGTTGGGTGACGGGCTATGGGTGGTCAATTGGATAGAAAACTACCCAAAGGCCCGTATTCCTTGTAAATTTTTAATTTTTGCAACTTTTGTGGGTATATGCGGGTTGTAATGGTGCAGCTAACATACATATGCGGGCAGTAGTGATGCAACTAGGGTACATACGCGGGTAGTAGTGGTGCAGGGCATGTAAATTTTCAAAAATTTGGTTTTTAAGAAGAGTTATTTAGTATTGGCTTGGCAAAAATAGTAAGTAAGATGGTCTGTTGTTAGGTATGCATGCCTGGTGCAAATTAAGGTTATAACACTTTATTCTTGTATATGGACTTGTTGCAATGTAAATTTCTTAAGGGTTAGAACTTAATACCTTTTTTATGTCAGTATGGAGCCTTAACCCACATCAAATTGGGGTAATCAACAAGGTATCTAGTTCATTAAGTTTGTACTTGTGTATACAAGGATGTTGTGATAGATATTTAACCAAAATATAAAATTAGAGAAATTGTAAAAATACCCACACCATTAATCTTTTATTCCAATACATAAAATATTACAATGCAACAAAACCACTTAAAAAAATTCACCACATCATTTAATTAAAACAAATAAAAACAAACAAACAAACAACAATGTCTCTTTACCCTAAATGTCAATCAAAAACAATATTGAGAGAAGAGTATTGATATACACTTCCACAAATAAATTGATGATAAATAATAACAACACTAACTATTTTCCCTACAATAAAATCCAATCAGGAAAATGACCTTGAATTATGTGTTGACAAATTTCAAACTATATTATAAAACTTTTTATTCATTGATCATTTTTTATAAATAACAAGTCATAATCCAAAGCAACAAGTCTCTACATTAAATGCACATTTTAACGCATTTTGATATAAACCATGGAACAAAATAAACTTTAAAATTGCTCGAAATTTTTTTGCTCAAAAGTAGAAAAATGAGCATGTGACATCCTAGAACAATATCCAAGCAAGGTGATGGAGCTATTATTTTCATCTTGAGTAGTTTAAACATTCTAAGAAATTACTCTTTTTTGACCATATTTTCAGGGGCCTTTTCCCAAAATTAGGTTAGAAATTGTTAGATCTGCATGTTTGAGTGATTATTTTTGTATAATCTGGGTGCCCTAGGGGTTTTTCAACATGTTGAATCCATTGGTGCTTTCAGAATGGATTTTAAGCAACAAAAAATAATTAATTCATGCAAATTTATGTCGTTGGATTCGACAAAAAAATCCATTTCGCAGAACAGATAGACAACACCTATTCATCTTGAATAGAAAATGATCATGAAAATTCAATGCTTGTTCTTGAGAAATCACTTGAGTTCTCACTCAAGTATCATCTCTCACTCAATTATAAACTCAAAAACAATGATGATAAGCACTTAAACAAAAACCTACTTTTGAGTTCCTCTCCTTGCTAATTTCCCCCCTACTTTTGATTGATTCAATAGAGAGGTATGGCTTCTTGAGCACTCTAAGTAGATCAAGGTTAGGTCTTGATTGAACCTGCTCATGATCTTGAACATTTAGGAGGAATCTTCAAGACCTATAATTGAGCTCCCCTATTTGCTTTAAGAACAAAAGATATTGACACTTGAGAGATTTTAAAATAGGGAAGAAAACACATTCAGGAAGAAAGATCAAAGATCCAATTGACAAGCTCAATACAAGAGTTAGGTCTCAAGCATATATATGAACCAGGTCTACTTGAGCACAAAAGTTGAATTGGATCCCTGATTACTTGAGCACTCATCAAAGATATAAGATCATCACATAATAGAAAAACAAGATCAAGCTCCTATTAGGTTTAGAGAAAACCTTTATTTAGTCTCGTGGAAATTCCATGTCCTCTTATATATAATATTTTGTGCAACCAACTTGCTTGGAGTCATCAATATTATAGTCATGGGATGTTGACTGGCCATTTATAGTGAGCGGGCACTCTTTTGTTCTATCTATAGATTCTTTATTTTTATATCCATGTAAAGGAAAATGCAATTACTATCCCATTCAATGACCCTACAACTTGGCCTTCCATGTCATCTGCTTGACTTCATATTTCTTTTCAGCATTCATCTCCAAACTCATTACACTATGAGGATGGGAATAATCATCTTCTTCATATTCTTCTTCCTCATATGTGTCCTCTTTGTCAAACTTTAGGTAAGATAATTATTGGCATTCACTATTTATTTGAATTTAATTCATTATTTCATGAATTTCTTGATAGAAGAGTAAGTTTATGAACAATGAAAACTTGCAAATGAAGAAAGTTGAAGTTGACTTATTGATAACACAACACAAAATTAAAAACAATAACATTAGAATTTGAGTAATTATTTCAATTGAAAATTAAGTAAATTGATAACAATAACACAACATAAAATTAAAAATAATAACATTAGAATTTGAGTAATTATTTCAATTGAAAATTGAGTAAGGCTTACATATTTCTTTACTTACTTCCTAATTTGATTCCTCACAATAAAAAGTGCACTAAAAGTACACAAGCTTTAAGAATGAAGTGTGGTTGTGGAGGCATTGTTGTAAACAGACTCCTTTACTTTTCAAATGAGGGCATTGAAAACCTAATAATTTATCTAATGTTTTAAACCACTAGTCACCAG